>OZ025289.1:394759426-395339426 GCA_964019185.1 Maratus speculifer
AATTTTATCTGAAAAATGCCTATTGATTTTGTATGAAAAATAATTAAATTTTGAAATATTAAGGAAACTATTTGAATAAAATAAATAAAAATTAGCCTATGTTCATTCCACTCCTATAATCTATCCATATGCAAAGATTCAAAGACATTAATCCATCCGTTTTGAAGCCAAGTTCATTCCAATTTTTCGGACACACTTTAACATTTATAATATTACTAGCTGTTACCCGTGACGTCGTTCGCTTAGCATAAAAAAAAGATAAACACTTTAATTAAACAAAACATTTCATTAACAATAATTTAAAATATATACAACACATATCTTATACCAGGCTATGCAGTAGTTTTCTTTTTTTTTATAGGGGACTTAAAGAACTCAGTCAAATAAATGGAAAATGTGTTAGATAATATTAACGATCGCGAAAATGAAATTGCAACCATTTATACTGTAGAACACCTGTAACGCACCCCAATGGTACAGAAATCATGTTGTAGTGCATTTCAGAATTCCATATCAAAGAAAGAAAAATCATGTGTTAAACCTAGGTAATAAAAAAAATATCCAACATTTCCATAATACATAACTTCGCCGGCCCATTCTTTTCTGCATCTGTGTATGTGATCTATGTGCTTGTAAATATTCTAAATACAATGTTAAAATTTTGCTTAGTTAGAAAAAGTATAACGAAGATTAAAATTCACCTTTAGCAATAATAGACAGAAACGTACTTGAATTCTTTTGTACAGTCCTGTATATTACGTGCAAATATTTCTATGACCGCATATTTAGCTTAAATTATTCAAGCAAAAAACCCGATTCAAATTATTGAATTCATATTTCCGGGACTCGCTATTGCACAGGTGACCATATATCCAGTTTATTGTATAGTCCGATACATGATTTATTTAAATTCTACAAACATCTCTTATTATACCAAATGTAGCTGAACTTCAGGATGCATTAGTTTTCCTTAAAATACATACTATAATTGAAAAAGCTCTTCAGCAATCTTTTCTAATAGACCATACTTTGGATACAATATCTGAGATCTGGACACAGGTCCAAAATCTTTTATGTGTCTCTGTAAATGAACAACAAATGTGATGCAAATCATACTTTACTGCAAGCATATTAGTAAATTTCAGTATTTATCATTGTATTGATTATCTCAGTATATTAATTTCATCATGTTTGAAATAGTGCAACGCAATTAAAATACGCTGGGAATATTTTTCCCAATAGACTATTATATTACCGAACATTTTTCTGTTATCTTGTAAAAGAATGTTAAACCTGTTCACCCCATTTTCTACAGAAATCCTGTTTTAGTGCACTTCAGAAACTGATATCAATTTCAATATTATTAAAATAACCTTAATAAAATAACATTATTAAAATATGCTGCAAATGGTTTTTCTTCACAGAGTATGATATATTGAAATACTTTTGAGCTCACTGTACGCACACTATAAGTACTATACTTAACATATTCGATAGTAACCATGTTCTTGTGAACGTTAAAAATGCATGTAAATTTCATTACATTTAAAATTATGTAACATTATCAAAATACACCACAAATGATTTTTTCGCCATATATCATAATGTAAAGTCTCCTTTTGAGTGCTCCTGTGATTCAGCTATAATTGCTACCGGGTTCATATTCAATGCCGCACATGCTATAGCAAATCTCAATAACGTATGTTATTTTCGTATGAGTCCCACTATATTTACTCAAGTTGAAACACGGACAAACAGACAGCAGACCAGTGTTCTCGCTGACATTTGACCAACGTTAGTAATTTTGCTAATTTAAAAAAAAAAAACACTCGCCAAATGAAAAAAGTGTTAGCCAAATAGATTCGCCATGTAGCATTTAAAAAAAAATTATCTTTAATCCTTTAATGTACCCCCTTTTTTTCAATATGTTCAAAAATAGCCTCAGTTTTTATGTTTGCGACAATGATTGTTATTGATCTAAATTCAACTATTCAATACGAACACATTAAAAAAAATGTGTATGTTAAAAATATCTATAAATACATATGTATGAAAAAGGAAAAAAAAGAAAGAAAGATAAAGCAAAATTTGAACAGTAGCAATTTGGCGAATCTAATCGCTTGTTTACTCGCCAAATGAAGAATTTAGTCGCAATTTGGCGCATTGGCGAGCGACAGCAAGAATACTGCAGCAGACCCCAGGCACTCGGCATCCGGTATACAGACAGGTTGAAGTCGTAAACACTTTTAGACCATGTTAGAAAGTGTCAAAAAGGGTTTAGTTTCCGTAAAACGATTATAAAAAAACAGAATTTTTGAAAATTTAAAAACTTATACTTTGGATTCAAAATGGATTAAGAAAAAAACCAAAGTTTTTTATCTATAAAATTTTTTTAATACCTGTATTAACAACTTTATATCCACATATTTACCAATTATACCAGGTATTATCGTAAGTTCAAAATGGGGGAGTTTTCCACGTCCAACTACTAAAAAAATTCAAAATTCTTTTTCAAAAAAATAGCATATAAATATATACACATATAAGCACATACTCTATGTATATTTCAATATGTTTATTTATATTATATCAGTTATTAATATAGTATTCTGTACAATTTATTACATACAATAAATCCAATTCACAAATCCTTTTTAAAAAAAGTAAGCATATTGCATCGAGTCTTTTAAAATGTTTAAAAATGATGATAATGATAGTTCGAAGTTCAAATTAAAAACATATTATGGACCAATTTTTGTGGACAAATCTATGTTTTTAACTTGAACTTCAAACTATCATTATCATCATTTTTAAACATTTTAAAAGACTCGATGCAATATGCTTACTTTTTTTAAAAAGGATTTGTGAATTGGATTTATTGTATGTAATAAATTGTACAGAATACTATATTAATAACTGATATAATATAAATAAACATGTTGAAATATACATAGAGTATGTGCTTATATGTGTATATATTTATATGCTATTTTTTGAAAAAGAATTTTGAATTTTTTTAGTAGTTGGACGAGGAAAACTCCCCCATTTTGAACTTACGATAATACCTGGTATAATTGGTAAATATGCGGATATAAACTTATACTTTGTTTCAGATATGACGTTACATTGATATTTTTAAAATTCTTAATGGAAAGTATTCCTGTGACGTCACAATTGTTAAAAAGTTGAATTTCATAGCCTCGAACCGAAAGAAAGAAAAAGATTCATTTTTATTATGGATTAATATCTAGAAAAACTACTAAAATATTCATATTCTGGTAAAGTGTGAAGTTATATTCTTGTGAAGTCTTCTAAGTGTAAAAGAAATTTTATATAATCATCTGCGTGATATAAGAAGAAAAACAGTATTCCTCTGACGTCACAATTGGTAAAATCATGGTTTTTAACCTCGAACCGAAAAACAGAATAGGGTCCATTTATTTATTTCATTTTCTTTTATCACGTGAAAATCTTTCAGTTGAAAATTAATTACAGAAAAGAAATAATTATTCCGGTTTTTTTATTATTATTATTATTATTTTTTTTTTGGCAACGAAAAAAGAAAGATGATTGAATATTATGGAAAATTTTTCAATTTATTCTGTATGAAAAATAGTGAAATGTTGAATTATTAAGAAAAAAATTTGAATAAAATAAATAAAAATTAGCCTATGTTCATTTCAGACCAATAATCTATCTATATACAAAAATTCAAAGACATTAATCCATCTGTTTTGAAGCCAAGTTCATTCCAATTTTTGGACACACTTTCACATTTATAATATATATAAGGATGATTAACAGACATTAACAAACATAAAAAATCATTGATTAAAAAATTAACTATCTTACAAAAAATTATATAATTAAAAAAATCAGATGCAGTATTTATCAATATAGTAGCATTTTTCTAGAACAGACTTTTACATCTTAATAAGCAAAAACAATAATAAGACTGACCTACTCTTCCGGCATCTTGAAGTTGGATTTTGAGGAGTTCCATGGGTGTTGTGACAATTATCTGGCAAAATCCTGCAGATCCACCAGCAATCATTTCTCTCTGTAATGACATTTTCCTAAAAAAGCAATGATTCACTGGAAATTAACTAATCTTCTCTATAAAATTCAGTTTTAAAGAAAATATTTCCCGAAATGATATAAAAGATAACCGGTGGAAAATAAACAATAACAATTTAAAACATACATAACACCTGAGTTTAATACTGTTAATTTTAGAAATTGATATTAATAATCAACAGTTATTTTTAAAAATAATATAAAAACTGTTGGGCTAAATGGTAGCGTAACTGATTATTACAGTGGAAAATAGGAGACAGAATTCTTTAATATCATGAATATATATTTACAACAGACAAGAAAAAAAAAAAACTTAATACAAAGGTTTTACAGATGTCATGTCTCATGATATGCGTTTAGTAAATTGGTATGCCGATCATTATTAGGAGAATCAAATTATAATTTAGTGTAATACCAAGAAATTAAATAGATAGCCGAATCATTGCTATAGTTTCATTTGAAAGTTTATTCCAAGATAACAATTAATTAACCTAGATAGTTGATGTCTAATTTTTCACTAAGGTGAATTTTGATTTTTTTCAATTTTATCAGGATTCTGCGACATATTTAAGATAAGTCATTATAAGAGTCAACCCTTTTTCATTTTTAATGCAATATAAGCTGGGTTAATGTTGAATAACATGATTTAGTAATATCCTGTTTTTCCTCATAAAATAAAGTTCTATCACTTTTTAAAGGTCTTGGATACATGCATTAAAAAAAAACCGTGGTATGGAAAAGTTTCAGTTTTTTTAAGACAGGGTGCATCTTGTCAATTCTAAAAGGATCCTTAAAAAATGACCTAGAAGAAACAATTACAGAATTAATAAAATTACTGGATTCAATTAACTCTTAAAATTTAAATTATGCATTCTACAGCACTATTTCTGACCATCTGCACATTTATTTTTATACTATCAATTATTCACCTGATAAATTTGCCAGGGCTGACAAGTTTCTGCCAGTAAGTAACAAAAACTGGCAGAAACTAAGTAGTAATACTAATAAGAACTTTAACCTCCAATGATTCATAATTCACACATGTATTTAATATATAAAGAATTTAATTAAAAAATAAGCTAGCATAAAAGCTAACACTGCATTAAATGAGATTTGAATCTTGTATTTGTGAGTTTAAATGATATTTCCATCATTAAATAAAGCTAAGTAAATTTTATGAGCAGCTGCAATAGAACAATCATGTTTTTTACTTTATGTTTTATCCATGGCAACTAATAATGATATTTAGAGTAATTAAATAGAATCAATTAAATAAAAAAAGTATTTCATCTTTTACTTGTTATTTGAAGAGTGACAAAAAATAAATAAATAAAAATAATAATAATTACACTGGGGAACAACAATTTTGTTATTTAGGAAGTAAACACCATTTCTATATGAAACTGACCCCTTGAATTCAAATATAATTTTGATTTTGACACATCAGATTTAGGTTTTAAGATATGTCACATCCTTCTGTTATATATTAGGTGTTAGTCAAAACATGATGTTAATAACTGTGTTTTGAAAATCTTAATGCAGGGATTTTTGATTAACATATGATCTGTAAACTCATAAAGAACATATGTTTCATGAAAACAATGCACAAGAGCAACGCATTAGCTTGGCTAAAATTTTCATAAGAAATGAAAAATTTCCTTGTGAAACATAAAAGGGAAAACTACAAAGACCTTGTTAGTAACATTTTGCAGCATTTTATAAAGAAACATAATTTTTTAATTTCCCTAAAACAGAATAATATTAGCTCATGTTAACTGTTGGAAATATGTTTTTTACAATGCAATGGAGCCAAATGATCATGAGTACAGTCAAAAAACTAAAAACTGGTTTGAAAAAAAAAAAAAAAAAAACATAAGTTATTTTCAAATTTATCAGACAAAAATTACATTAAAATTCATTAAAATATTCCAAGCACCAAAATTTTTTTTCCCTCTTTTTTTTTTTTTTTTTTTTTTTGTTCTGTGTTATTAATAGAGACCTTCATAGGAATTAATTATATAGGAATGAAAGTTCTTGAATATTGTTTTGTAATAATCTATTTCTTGTTTTTTACTAACATGATGTTTAAGACTAGATAGAGATGATAGAAGCTCAGCTTAAGCCCTATGCTTTTTAAGATAGCAAATCTTATTTTATATTAATTTCAACTTGATACCTTCAGCTGCCCTCTCCCCTTTCCATAGAAAATAGTCTTTGACAGATAGATGGGTCACCCCACCCACACACACACACACACACACACCAGAATGATGTTGCTAATATTGCAATAGCCAATGGAATTATTGAGTTATTAATTTTTCATTTATCATTCATTTTAACAGTACACTAGGATAGGTGAAAAAAGCTGCTTAATACAGCCAGGAGTCCAGATACAATGACAAATGAAAGTTTTCTTCTATTTCTTTTTTCCATGGCTCTATTTTAAACCTTAAAAATTGGCAGTGCTTGTTACATACTTAACTCTACCTTCTTTTTTTCATTCTTGCAAGACAACTGGACTTTCCTTTGCATTTTCCTGTTTATAAATGTGAGGTAGAAAGGTCCTTGATTAAATTTCTGTCTGATAAACTTGATAAATGCTACATGTGACAGACAATTATAATTTAGACATATTTTCGCTAGGAGAAGACAATATGTAGTCAGAGATTTCTTTCATAATTCTACCCTACTTTTTGCAGAATATCAGATTGAAGTTAGCAGATATTTTGTTCATAACAGCCATTGCTTTTGTAACTCATAAATTTCTTAATATAGTTTAAATGACGAACCATTCTTAACCCCTACACGACAAAGTAGCTTTTGCGAAATTTTTAATGTTTTGTCACCGGTTTTTAATAACAGAAATTTGTGCCTTATTAAATCAGAATAAATATTAATCGAAGAAAATGTTGTGATTAAATTAGGCAAATTTTACAGTGAAATTTTATTGGTGGGGATAAATATGGATTCTTAAGTCTTTATACGTGTTTCTCGTCTCTAAGGGGTTAGCATTCAAATTCTTATTTTAACTGCATCCTCATTTTAGCCATCCTTGTATTAAAAATAGGTACAACTGTATTTGTTTTTAATTCCTAATCTAAGTGAGTTTTCACATTCACAGACATACATATACACAGGCATAATATTTAACATTACAAACAAATTTTACCATTTGTTAAATTTTAATTTTTTTTAGCAAGCATTTTCAAAACATAACAGAATTCTTTAAACATATTTAGTATTTTTATTATAATAAATTACTTTGTGGAACTTCTAAATGAATCTAAGCAAGTAAAATTTTCACAATATAAAAATGATAGATTCAAACAAAAACAAAATTAAAAATGCATAACTACATTTTTAATTCCTAATCTAACTTAGTATTAACACACATACATTATGTAGCCATATCGGTTAAACAGATATATTTTATGAAAAATTTTACTCCTTTAATAATCACTTTTAAAATGACAGAATTTTAAAAATATATTTTGTATTTATTATCATCATCATGAAATACTTTCTAAAGCATCAAAATGACTCCTAGAGAAATAAAGTTTTCACAATATAAAAATGGAAGGTTCAAACCATCATTAACATCCAATGCTTATATTAAATTATCCATTGAATTTTATAATCAAAATATCATGATTAGTAAAAAAATATACCAAATTGTGAAGCCATTAAAATTTTATGTTAAAAACATTAGAAAGCAAAATTTCATATAAACATATTCAGTACTATTATTATTAGAAACAAATCTTCAGAAACTTAAGAAAGACCACCAGCCAAACAAATTTTTTCACAATATTGTAAAAATGGGGTTTAAATCAAAATAAAAGTCAAAGCAAGTGCATAGTGTTTATACCAAATTATAACTGCACTTAATAATTAGAATATTATTTTTAGCAGAAAAAAAGAATAAATATACCAATTTATTAAAATATCAAAATTTACCCAGAACCAGAAGATAGATGATGTCTGAAAAAATCATTTGCAGCAAGTTTTATTGCTTTTTCAGGGGTGATCAACAGAATGTTGACAGCAGAACCTAAACAGATTTTTTAAGTCTATCATTATTAACTTAAAATATTCATAATTATCACTTATTAATATTGCTATTTATTAATTTTATTACATCAACTATTTTAGTATTATAGTCATAAAAATAAAATAAATATTGCATATTTTTAAATGATTCAATTAAAATTTATATGCTTTTTTTTATCAATTAAAAAATCATTTAAATTAATTCATCAAAAATTATCAATTACCTCTGTACATGCCAAAGAATCCCTCTCTTGCATATGTTTTCCGGAAGCAGTCAATCCTAATCAAGAAGGAAAAATTATACATATATATTCATAATTATTGAAAATTTGATTAACCCATTAACCGCCAAAGCTCCCATTGCGGGAACATCTATTTTTTATTTTTTTTCTAAAAATATTTTAAAGCTATTTGAAAAAAATACATTTTATAGAAAAGTCAAAAGCATAGAGTCTAAAATATATTTTTTTCAAAATAATATTTTTAATTTTTCTATTTTTTGCAGATTTTTGAAAAAAGAGATTTTTCGGTTTTCCGACAATCTCCAGTAAAATTACTAAAAAAGAAAAAAAAATAATCTCATTTTTTTCAAGTACAACCACGTTTTAAAGTCAACATTCCAAATAACAACATATTTCAAATTCGGAGTAAATAGCTGCATTTAAAGCAACAATAGAAAGGTTTCCATGGAATGTTCCCACAGCGGGAGCGTTGGCCAGAACCGGTAGCATTCCCTCCCCCTATGTTTGAGAGCGCGCTTTCATAAAGAAAGGTGAAGTGGACGAGAGTTCTATCGAACATTATTATTCCATGAAACTATAGTCGAGATTGTTCATGTTTGGTTCTTTAAATTAAATTCCTCTTGGCATTTTTTCTATTTATTAGCACGTCACAAACATATAAAAAACAAACACTAACATTAATATATTTACATAACAAAAGATATGTTGTTTTTCGGGAAGTATAACATTATCCCTGTCATCATGAAAACAGGTATCCACTTTTCGTATTCTAAACATTACGTCACCGCTCTTCATCCGGGTGACAGCTGGTTGATGGTATAAATCATTTTATTGTTAGTGCGGATAAACAATCCCGATGTAAATTATGTAAAAAAAATACTCGAATGAAGTGTGAAAAATGCAATGTAATGCTGCATCAAAGTTGTTCCCTGTATTTTCATAGAAAATTGTAAAAGAAAATAATTAAAAAGGTAAGCTTTTCTATTTAAAATTTATTTGTTAAAATTATTTGTTCCTTGAAATTTCAAAATCCAAAAGAAATATTGATTTTTTAATTCAGTATGAAATTATTTATACCTGCATATTCAATAAATTAATTGTTTTAAGTCATATTTATGGCATGCAAAGAAGTAATTCATTGCTTTGTAAAAATTTTAAGGGCACAACTTCTTATAATTATTTTATAATTAGCAGAAAAATAAACCGTACCTGACTTCTGCCTGGGGAAAATTTTCCTCCTATTACACGCCAACGCTCCCGCTCCGGGAACATGCTTTATTTAATAAACGGTTACAGTTTTCGAAAAAAATTCAACTGCTCTATAATAGAGACATCCAATGTATATTAAAAAATTCAAAAAGTTATAATTTATTAACGTTGTTTATATAGCGGCGTTTAATGGGTTAACAAAAATTGACGAACTGAAATAAACATTTTAGAAACTTATAATATTAAAAGTCTATGCGACTTCAGCATGCATTATTAAACTGTGATTATTACATTTCTTTGATTTATAACTTGATAAATATTATGATTATTTTACATATATAGCAAACACACCTAAAAAAAACTATTATAACAACTAAGAAGCACAATAAAAACATTTCTGTCTTCGCACATTAGTCTCAAGAAAAACTTCAAAAGCTGCCACTTTTTATTGGTGATTTATTGTTTAAATTGTTGTCACCATCAATATGATAGCAATACAAAAAATAAGAGAGGAGACAGATTAACAATCCCTGAGCACACACATACACCCTACCATCTGCCATCTTTAGCCTCAATTTAGTTTTCAAAACTCATAGTTGCAATTTAAAGGCAAGTGTTATTGAAATAAAATGGTGTACTACTTATATAATATAAGATCAGTAAAACTGCCAAGTCTCCGGCCTTTTTTTTTTTTTTTTTTTTTTTTTTTTAAACACCAGTAATACAGAAAATATTCTTTTATTTAATTGGAACATTTGAAAGAACAGCATTTTCTCTGTGATGTGCAAAAAGCCAGAAACTTGACAACACTGGGTCAAGTGGGGAGTAAAGTGGCTTAAGCGTTGTAAAATGAAGTATAATGAAAAATGCGTATTTTTTCTTAAAAGTAAAATATTCAATTAGAGACATGTATTGAGATATTATAGTAAATACTTTTATATTAGTTTTAGTACCTGGCAATAAGTTTAATATTTACAAATCATTTTGCTTATGCTCATTTCATAAATAGTATGTTAATTTAAGCTGAGGTGAAGTTCCTTTTAAAGTGATTATAACCTGCCAAAAACCATTAATTTTAGTTCAGACTTGTTGAGAAAAAGAACATCTAAGGAACAGATCTACATAGAAAGGAAAGAATATTTTTAAAATTCTATTTATTATGAGCTGTTTTCTGAGAGAAGGCTAATTTGGGAGATTTGTTAGGCTTTGCTAAATGTTGTATGATAAATATTTTTTTTTTTTTTTTTTTCTTCCTGTGTTTACTTTAGTATATATAGATTAAACATGAGAGCCGAGATTATTTTTTTCTTTGCAGAATACTACAACTGTAATGGAAATTAACATTTGTTTCAATAAATTTCCAGGTTTAATAATTTCGCTGATATTTCAGGTCAACAAAATTTCCTAATATTCCCAAGTTTTCCAGGTCAGTGACCACTCTGCTTATGTATAGGTTAATATATGTGCGCATATTAAAACTTCCTCATTTTTTCAAGTTCTCAGAGCATGTGCTTGTAAATTTTGGATCTACATTTTTATTTACTGTTATACCACTATTTATTTCAATCAACAATATTCTATAAAAAGTTTGGAAAGTGGATACACTCTACATGATTTTAAGTAACTGTATTTAAATATTATTTGAATATGTGCATCTCTTAATTTCACTGAGAAATTTGTAACATTATAAATACATAAACTAACATTTTGAAGACAAACACAAAACATTTTACTGTATTAATTTTTTATGGCCTTGGCATAGCACATTTAATTGTATTCTGGCAGAAATGATACAATGAGGGGTCACTGTACTATTTAATATATGCCTTTAATTTCAAGTACAAATAGAATCTTTTGGTAAAATCTGGAATAGTGTATTTTTGAAAGCAATTAGCAGTTGCTGTTGCTACTATTTATAGCAAGTAGTTGTAGTTTGCTACAGCAAAAAAATATTTTTTCCAATCTCTGGGACCGCATCAGCATTGAACTTAAGAAAGGATAGAAATATGACTAAGTAGTAAAAATTAAGAGCATTTTTCACATTACAATGTACAATCCTGACTAACAGAAAATCAATTTGATATATCTAAGTATAAAAGGATAAAATACAAACTCTTGATTTGTTAAAAAGAAATAAGTATTTTAAAATAAAAAAATATATTTTAAAAGTATGTTTAACAATTAGAATAATGATTTTCTTTTTCTGCTAAAATATATATTTAAATTATAAATACCTCTACAGATAAAGTTTTGCTAATCTTAATTTTTAGTAAAAGTCTTGTTCTAACAATTAGTATAAGGTGTTTTAAATATAACAAAGATACATCAAGCTGTTAAAATTTTTAAACATACAATTAATAAAAGATCACTGTTTACTTATTTTATTTCTAATTTAACATTTAAAAAGATATACACTCATTGCCATAAAAATTTGTGCACCAAGAAAAAGAGGTCCAAATGAAACGAAATTTTGCATCATAAATAATACTGTGATATAAGTAAGTGATTAGAAAACCAAAGAAAAAGGATCATTTATTCCAGAAAAAATTACAAATGAACAGAAATTTTAGTACTCTGTTGGACCTCCTCTAGCACGAATGCACGATGCGATACGAGCGGGCATTGAGGCATACAAGTTCCGTATGATGTCCTGAGACATCTCGTTCCACAGTAGCTGTAAACGCGCCTCGAGTTCAACTAAACTTGTAGGGTGTTCAACTTCTTATCCCAGACATGCTCGATTGGTGACAAATCTGGTGATCGAGCAGGCCAGGGAAGGGTGGTAATGTAGCGCAGGCAGGCTTGTGACATCCTTGCTGTGTGTGCCCGAGCATTGTCTTGCTGAAAAATGGCTCCTGGGAGCCCTGCCAATAGTGGCAACACATGTGGCTGAAGGATGTCTTGGACGTACCGCTGAGCTGTCATAGCGCTACGGATCAATATTAGAGGTGACCGTGTATCATAAGCAATAGCACCCCATACCATTACTCCAGGTGTAGAAGCGGTGTGTCGCTGTAAAGCGAAGGCAGTTCACTAGGGGCCTTCACACACGAACACGATTGTCATCGCTGCTCAAATTGAATCTAGACTCATCGCTGAAGACGACCTGGTTCCATTCCATTGCAGTCCAATCCCGTCGTGCGCGACACCACTCCAAACGGAGGCATCGGTGGGTCGGTGTCATTGGCAGCACACATAATAGACGCCGAATTACAAGATGTCCTTCAGCCAGGCACCTTGCGATGGTTCGGGAAGACACATGGGTCTGAAGTGAAGGTGCTGCCTGTGTTTGGATAGCGGCCAATGAGGCAGTTGGTTGTACGCGTGCTTTTCGTATGATATGACGGTCTTCTCGACAACTGGTCTGTCGAGGGCGTCCTGAGCCTTGTCGGCGTGTAAATGACATCTCTTCAGTCCACTGGTCCCAACACCTCTTCACAGTAAAATCATAACGGCCTACTTGATGAGCTACTCGCCGAGCTGACCACCCAGGTTCCATCATCCCGATGATTCTTTCCCTCTCCAGTTCTGACAGCTGCTGATATTGTCTTCGATGTCTGCGTAACGGCATGTCTACCTCAGCATTTCCTTTGCAAAAGAAAAGGAACACTCAAACACGTTCAGCTTACCAGTTTTATACATCAAGGAGGATGAAGTTCAACGCCCTCTAGTGGCATTACGCAATGCGCAATCACACTGCATTTCTAATCATTTGCATATCTGCCTGATATGTACCTTCATGCCAAGTTTCGTTACGATCCCACAATTATTTCTTGGTGCGCAAATTTTTATGGCAATGAGTGAATTTTTTTTATTAAGTTAGTATTCAGCCAAAAATTTGGCTAAATATTTAGTATTCGACCAAATCACTGCTCATATAATTCCTGTTAAATTTATCATGCAATAACCATAAAATTCAATTTATTTGCTTCAATGATGAACAACAAATACAAAGTAAGATGAAACATTTAAAATAATACTTCTTACATAGAAGAATACATTCTTTGGCCTTGAGGTCCTACTTGTTGATTCTGAAGCCTCGTTTTCACTAAATCGATTGGAAATACACATGTCACTCCAATAATTCCAGCAATACCACCATTGATAATTTTAGGAACCAGTCTGAAAAGGGGAGAAAAGCAATTTATTTTAGAAAAAATTATATTTAAGTTAAATACAGAGACATACAAATTATAATGATGAGATAAATACCATCTTAAAATATAAATTGAACTATGAAATGTTTCAAAGATGAAATTATTTGAAACTACGTTAAAATAAGAGCTATTTAAAGAGCAAATACCAAACATTATTGATTTAATATGTTTAACTTATAGTCTTTTTTATTTAAAAGACAGTTCAATACAATTAAAATTTGCAAAAGTTTTTTTTTTCTTTGTCGTGTGACATATCCAAATTCCTTAATCTACCGTATCTATCCTTTTAAATATTAACTTTGTCTATGTCTCCATTTCTTTAATAACGCTTGTTTTTCTGGCTATCGTGCGTTCGCGCGCACTTTTCTCTCCCTTGGCGCATCATTGGCGTGAATTCGACCCTACCTTAACCAAGGCGCACATTGAGACGCAGTCAACAAGCGCGGGGCAGGTTCCCACGTCACGCGATTTTGTAAAGCATTGAAATGAATAGAAGAGCGCATATTGAGTAACGCGCAGTTTTTCTGACGCAGGTCCTGCCTGCCACTTGTATTTCGAACACAGTTTCCAGCATTTCGAGTGCGAGTGTCTCACGTGTTTGATGAAAATGGAAGAAAAAATTATTGAAGCTGTTTGCGCTTTTCCCGTTTTATACGATACCATGAAGATTATTTCAGGGCCAAATTTTGTAAATGGCTAATATTATATAAAATTACGTTTTCTGTTTTTTTTTTTTTTCTTTCAGAGTAATAATTATTTTTAAAAAATCTTGTTAAATATAAAAAAAAAATTGTAGATTAATTTTGTGGAGTAAAAATTTCTATGGATAACAAGAAGTTTATTAAAAATAGCTATTTATAGGTGGGAGGGGGGGGGAGTTCTTTTCATTTACACGAGAAAAATACTATGAAATTTTGTAAATGACTATTATATAAAATTAAGTTTTCTGTTTTATTTTTTAAGTGTAATAATTATTTTAAAAAAATCTTGTTCAAAATAAAAATTTAGGAATAACATGAAATTTATTGAAAATAACTAATTATAGGGAGGGGGGGGGGAAGTTCTTTTCATTTACCCGAGAAAAATACTATGAAATTTTGTAAAATGGCTATTATATAAAATTAAGTTTTCTGTTTTATTTTTTAGAGTAATAATTATTTTCAAAAAATCTTGTTCAATATAAAAATTTAAGAATAACATGAAATTTATTGAATATAACTAATTATAGGGAGGGGGGAGGGGGTACTTTACGGTTACTTGGGTGCCAGCGATATGTATATGTTTATATCACTGGAACCTGGCTAACAAAAAAAAAAAAAAAAAAAAAAAAAACTAAAAAATTATCCTTAATACATTATGGTAAGTATGATTAAAATATTAAATTTTATTACTTAGCATATCAGTTAAATCAATAAGTACTATAAACATTCCAGTAATGGAAACTGGTTCTAAAACTTTAAAATTAAACGAAACTTTGCAAATGGTTTTTATTACATGAAATTAAATTTTATATTCTATTTTTCAAAGTAATGATAAAAAAAAATCTGACTTAATATTAAATATTTTATTACTCATATTAAATAAATTATAACGAGCTGTTTAAAAAAATATATTCTTAACGCATTATGGTAAACAATTAAAAAATAATTTTTTATTTTTATTTTGCAGCAGATCAAAATTAAAACATGCATTTTTTGCAAGAAAATAAAGAAGATATAAATTAAATAAAACCACCAATTTAGCTCATTTATTAAAATTTTCAACGAAAACAGTAATGGTGTGAAACATTATTTTCTATATGAAACATGAAAAAGAGTGTTAAAGAAAAAAATACTTTTTATTGGTTATTTTTTTTTTTTTTTTATAAACTAAAAATTTTGGAGGAATCCATTAATAACACATTTAATATTTGTTATTTTATCTATCATGAATAGTTTCATTTTTTTACAGTAGGAGAATAAATAATGAATACATTTTTAATACTTTAAAAGAAAATTATTACATCAAAGAAAGGTAAATTACACTTTAAGTATATTTTTAGAATTAAAAATTGTATTAAAGGTAACAATTCACAAAATAATATTTAAAAAATCCTAAGAAAGAAATAGTTGTTTCTTGTATATAAAATGCAAAACGAAACTTGTTTCACACGCGTACATCAGCAAGCGAACGTGACGGAAAACTGAGTCGTAATATGCGCACACCCTGCCCCGCGTAGTTTTTTCCTGAGCAATGTCGCTTCAACTGCGCGTGGCAGCTGCGTCTCAATGTGCGCCGCGCCTTATGGTAACCCGTTTTCCCGCGCGTTTCGAATCTCTCTCCCGTTTCTCTTCAGTACGCAGTGAACAGTCGGACCGATAAGTAGCTTCTTTGCGTGCTCCGAGTCCCGCGTTGGGGGCTGTGGCCTCTCGTGCAGTGCCAATAATGGCCTCTCGAGCAGAGCCCGAAATAGCCTTCCAGACAACGCCTTAAATTACCTCACCGTAGCTAACCATTCTCCGGTAATGCACCCTGTCAAAATAATTAGTTGGATTTCTGCGTAATCATAATTGTCACAAGCTTTTATTCTCATGATAAGAATTCGTCCAAAAGACTTAGTATCCCGCACCTACCTCTTAAAGGAGAAGCCTCCTCCATGTGGTTCAGCAGCGATCTCGTTATTCCGGAGATTATCAGAAAAGGCCAAGGATCCTGCCCATGATTGTCTCATCAATAAAACAAGAAATCCAGTCTCAACATTGTGTTTGTTTTTACTCATTTATTTAGCAGTACAGAGGTAATTTGTTTCCATTATTTTATTATAAGACGTTACTCCTACTCTGGAACATTGCGGCACTCAACGACTTTTATAAGTAGCAGATGCAACCGGACTGCCCTTTTAGTCTATCCATGAACTCTTGTTTGCAGCATCCAGTTTAATAATATTCAATACGATCACGCTTTTCAAACCGAATCTTCCATCGTGACATTCTTTTAACAAACTAAGTTATGGAAATGTCTTAACTTGTTAAATCAAAATTAACTGAATATTAAAGTGAAATGATTTGTTACTGAAAAGTTCAAACCTTGTTTTACTTCCAACATATTGAAATATATTAATGAATATGGTTTGTCTGTGTACACCCCAACTCAGGTAAATATATTTTGGTTGCTATATACTTGTTATTTATCTTTGAACTTTATCATGATGTATTTGGCATTGAAAATTAAATTTTATTCATTTACAAGAGCTCTTAAAAAGAATTCTGTTTCATTATTGTCAATGGGGAAAAACCTTGCAATATATTTTAATGTTGTTACCAGGGTTGGGTTTCTGACGTCAGAAACTGGTTTTTGACATGACAAGTGTCAGAAACTGGTTTTTGACATGACAAGTGTCAAAAACTGGTTTAAACCGTCAAAAACTGGCTTAAACCGTCAAAAACGTGTAATGCGCTTTAAACATTTTAAGAACAAGATAGAAACATTGAGTAATTTTTTATTTAAAATTAATTATACTCTAATTTAATAATTACGAAAAAATTAAATTACTTTAATTGCAATAAAACATTGTTTTTTAGAATGTTCAAATAGTAGAAAATGATTTTGTATAGTAAATAATCTGGATCAATTTTACTCCACAGCATTCTATAAGCACTTAACCAATTTAGCACATTTATTTACACCCAAATGGTTTATGAGTTTAGAGTGTATGAAGCCAAAGTTACAAAATACTCTCTCAATTGGTGCTAAGCTAGCAGGGCTTGATAGCAGAAGCATTGCTAGTTGAGCAAGTTTGGAAAAAAAAGGCAGGCCAAATTTTCAGATTTATGACAATTTTTTTTTTTCCGGAAATGATAATATACAATACAGTAAAAGTGAATTTTTAATATTACATCTAATATTATATATTTGTGACAGATTTTTAATGTGAAATTTTACAGATCAGTGTAGTATTTGAGATTTCTGACGAGGTTTTTGACAAGAGGTTTTAGCCATGACGGTTTAAATCATGGTTTTAACCGGATAAAACCGTACACTGTCAAAAACTTGCCAACCCTGGATGTTACACTATTTCAAACATATTGAAATTGATGCAAATTATTTACAATCTGTTAACTATAGAATTCGATTTGAATAGCATTTAATGTTCATTTACAGAAATACACAAAAGAATTTGGTTACCAGGGCTTGAAATTCAATTTTTCAAAGGAGGGGAGTCTCTCTACCAACATTTATAAATGGAGGGGAGTTTGGCTGTTTGGGAGGGAGAAAAAATGTTTAAAATCCGCCATTATTTTATGCTATTTAAAGAATTACCTGAATACAGACATGAAAAAATATCACTGAAACAATTTTTATCAACAATTCAGAATAATTATGCGAAATGAGTAAAAAAAACTTTTATATTATCTAGTTTTTACTGGCGGTAAATTCCCTCCCGGTGCTAATTATTTTTGTCACAGGTCTAATTATTGTTTTAATAATAATTAATAAAACTTCTAATTAATTTAATGAATTTATAATTTATAATTGTTATAACCAATATTATTTTTCTGTATATTAAATGTGCAAGATACAAATTTAATCATAAAATAATACTTATTTGAGTGTAGAAAATAAGAATTATCACTATTGTTTGCATTTCTTTAAAAAAGGGAGTTCCTGAAAATTCATCGAAAGAGACTTTCTTAAAAAATGAATACTTTGTTGTGTAAAGGGATACTTTTTGTTTAATGAATGGCTGCTTTCAGGAATTGCACTCACTCAGAAAGATTTGGAGCTGTCAGAAACTGATTTTAGAGCAGCAAAGAAAAAAATTAATATTGAAGCAGGAAAATTAGTTTGTTGAACAGAAAAATGAACTCCCCGTAATATTATTTTTGGGGGGAGGAAGGGAAGAGAGGTTCCCTTTGTCAAAAACTGCATTTTTTCGCTACCTTTTGATGAAATCTGTCGTTTTTTACGATCTCTTCACGAAATCTGCCTTTTTTCGGGATTTTTTGACGAAATTTGCCGTTTTTTCGTGAATTTTATGAGGAAATTTGCCGTTTTTTCGCGATCTTTTGATGAAATCTGATGCTTTATCACGATTTTTTTTACGAAAATTGCCGATTTTCGGGAAATTTGTTGTTTTTAGTGAATCTTTTGTCGAAATTTGTCGTTTTTCGCGATTTTTTGACGAAATTTGCCGTTTTTTCGCGATTTTTTGATGAAATCTGATGTTTTATCGCGATTTTTTTATGAAAATTGCCGTTTTTCACGATATTTTCGGGAAATTTGTTGTTTATAGTGAATTTTTTGTCGAAATTTGTCGTTTTTCGCGATTTTTTGACGAAATTTGCCGGGTTTTTTTTTTCGTGAATTTTCTGAGGAAATTAGCCATTTTTTCGCGATCTTTTAATGAAATCTGATGTTTTATCGCGATTGTTTTATGAAAATTGCCGTTTTTCGCGATATTTTGGGGAAATTTGTCGTTTATAATGAATCTTTTGTCGAAATTTGTCGTTTTTCGTGATTTTTGGACGAAATTTGACGTTTTATCGTGAATTTTATGAGGAAATTTGCCGTTTTTTTGCGATCTTTTGATGAAATATGTTTTATCGCGATTTTTTTTACGAAAATTGCCGTTTGTCGCGATTTTTGGATGAAATTTGACGTTTTCTCGCGACCTTTTTGACGAAAACTACCGTTTTACAGAATTCTGTCACGAAATTAGGCATTCTTTCGAGAATCTTTTGACGAAATTTGCCGGAAAATAGTCGTCTTTTCGCGATCTTTTAACAATATTTGCCGTTTTTTAGCAAACTTTTACGAAATCACGCGTCTTGTGAAACGTGTAATAGCTGTTTCTTTTGTGTGTCATCTCCGATCTTTTGCGTAATTTACGACCAATAGCGCGTCCGCGGCATCACTGTTTCATAATTTTTGGAATTGAATGCGTTATTTTTTTTTTGTGTGGGGGGGGGGGGGGGAATTTGAACAGAATCACCTATTTCGCCGCGGAAAATCGATTGCAGGAAAAAAATTGCGAAATATGTCAATCAGTCGTGGAAAAAATCGTGATTTTCAATGATTTTTTCGCTGTAAAAAAACTCGCAAAATGTGTCGAATACTCGCACGAAAATATCATAAACTTCGCAAAACGGTCGTGGGAGTTGATCATAGTTTTAAAATGCAAAATTGTTTCGGCGGGAGCCTCCCGTTCACGTTATTCTTTTGAGCGGTATTTCAAAATTTTGGGCGCGAATCCCGCCATCCCGCCCTGAAATTCAAGCCCAGGTTACAACACTGTCTATGAGCAATAATTGTTAGAAGTGAAGTTTAATATTGTGGTACAAGTTTTTAAATGTAACTAATCATTTGCACATTATTTTATGAGCTTAAATTCTACTGATCATACACAGGGCTTGAAAGAATTGAATATATTTCCATTAATTGAAGTAAATTGCTGAAAGGGAATTTTTAACTCTATTCTACATTTTAAATTAAAATCACATACAAACCTATAAATCATATACAAGACTGCACAAAATAATTTGGGTGTTTTTCCACTTATAAATAGTAATTGTACTTTCAAATATGTTATGTATTTATCAAGTTGTCTACTTAAGCATCATTTTTCACCTTATGCAACAGGGCCATTCCATGTCAAATCATCCAACAATTTTACGAAATGTCACCCACCATCTCAAATTTTGACGAAACTTGGTACATGAAAACTGAAAACATACATATATAAGATATAACGGCACATAATTTATGGGCCCCTGAAATTGGTGGGCCCTGAGCCGAGGGCCCGTGCATTAATCAAGCCTTGACCACATGCCGCAACATCTTGATCAATGGAAACATAACAGCATCCTCTGCTATATACAACAACAACAATCTGCATTATATTCACCATCATCAACGCAAACAGCACAAATGAGTTATTTTAGGATAAAAGAAGTAATTCCAGTTTGTATGTATATGAATTCGCATGACTTTCAGTAGAAAAATTTTACAACGTTGAATGCGGGAAAACGACTTTTTGAAGAACGATGTTTGCGGATTTCGTTAACATTATTTAAGCGTAATTTGTGCAGGGACCGTAGAAATAAAACGATGAATGCGGGAACGATAGATCAGGGTTTGACTGTATTATTATTTTAAATATGACGTAAAGAAATTAATAGCATTACACAGATCTAAAAAAAAAATCGTTTAAAAGCTTATTTCTAGTATGAAATATGAATCGATAAACTTGTTTTGCTAATGTTTATCAGCTGTTCGTTCACATTTATTATCTAACAGTTACTATACTATTACAATAGGCACAATTTACACATTGAAATGGAAATTAATGTTCAGTTGTTTGGCAATAAGAATATATTTGAAGTGCGACAAAATTGATAGCGTGTAAACAGAAGAAGCAAAAAGATTTGTAGAGATTACGACTGGAACGATCAGATGATTGTGGCTGCTGAAATCTTAGCAGCGTTAAGTATGAGAGAAAAAATTAATTACCCCAGAAATCAAGCTTACTTTTAATTCTCTTACACTTACGCAATGAAATGAACAAACGAATTCCTATTTTTACATCTTAATACTTCTAAGTAACAAAAGTTTGCTTTACCTCAACTGAAGTTTCACAAACATATTTGATTGCTATTTGAAGAATTATTCGGTAGCGAAATAAAAAAAAATGTGATGCGACCGAATATCTGGTTTGGCAACTAAAAAAAATTATATAATATTAGCATTTGCATAATAAATTAGCATAAAAATAATTATTTAAATACTAGCAGCCTTCGCCGCGGTTTCTCCCACGGAATCTAGAACCAAACGAAATAAAGAATTAGTAATACTTGCCTTATCCATACATTATCCAGTTCAAAGATTGTTGTTTTAAAAACAGTGTTGGCGGTAAAACAGCTAAAATAGCTTAAAAAATTGCTAAACTTTTTTAATCAGATTTATTATCTGGAATTTTACTTTCATGCCTAAACTCATTCAGAGAAACAGACCAAAAACTTTCGACTTTCTCCCATTTAACCCTCATAAGGGAAAAAATTTTAAACCAATAAAATATATGTTTAACTATTTTATTAGTGTGCATTCGTTATCCTAAATTTCACATTCCTACCTAAAACTACTGCATAGATACAACGAAATGATCGAAAACTTTTGATCCCTCTCTCCCCATTTAAAGCATCAATATGGGAATTTCTAAAATAGCTTACATTTTTATTTATTTATTTATTTGTAGGTTTGCTATGCAGATTTTCACTCTCCTACTTAAAAACGATGCTGAGACGCAGCGAAATGACCTAAAACTTTCGACCTCCCCTCCATTATACTGCCCTTTAAGGATGTAATTTCTAAAATTGCTGAAATACATATTTAATAATATTTCAATATATATCTAATTCTGAATTTCACGGTCCTATCTAAAACCCTAAAATTGCTTCTGAGTTATGGTGAAAAAATTTAAAAATGTCGATCACTTTATTTAATACCCTTTCCCCCTTCCGGGGTGGAGGGATTTCTAAGCTTTCTGAAGTGTTTAATTATATTTTTAGAAGATTTGTTATCTTGAATTTCATGCTTCTATCTAAAGTGGCTGCTGAGATATGGCCAGATGTTAAAAAAGTTTGGACACTTTTCTAATGCATTATGGAGGAATGACCAAAAATTTTTGACCACATCATTAAACCACCTAAGTATGGCGGAGGTGGGGGGGGGGGGGGGAGATTTCTAAAATCGCTAAAATGTGTGTTTAATTAATTTTTTAAAAGTTGTATTGTCTTAAATTTAAATATCTAAATATCTTTAGATAGGAGCATGAAAACCTATCTAAAAGTGCTGATGAGTAATGTGAAATGACCTAACTTTTGACTCCCCCCCCCCCCATTAACTCCTTTAAGGGGAGGGGAGTTCTATAACAGCTGAAATACATGTTTAGTTATTTTTAGTAGATTTGTCATGTCGAATTTTCATGCTTCAACCTAAAACTGCAACAAAAATATGGCGAAATGACCTAAATTTTCCAACCACTCTATTAGCACTTTAAGGGTGTGAATTCTTAAAATAACTAAAACATATGTTTAATTTTTAATAGATTTACTACCTTGAATTTTACGCTCCCTCTAACTATTGTAGCTGGGATGTGAAAAAATGACCTAAAACTTTCGACCCACCATTTACACACACCTTAAGGGAGGGAGGATTTCTAAAATTACTGAAACACGAATATCTTTAATTGTACTTAAAACTGCTGAGAAATTACAAAATAACATAAAACGTTCGATCATCTTACTTTAACCCCACTTGGGGGAATTTCCTAAATCAGACATATATGTGTTTAGTTATTTTTAAGGAGATTTGTTATCCTGAATTTAAAGCTCCTATCTAAAACTGCTGCATATATATGGCGAAATGATCTGAAACTTTCGATCCCGCCCCTCTAGAATTGAATTTCTAAAATCACTCAAGTACATGTTGAATTTTTTTATTTAATAGATTTCTAATCAATTTCACGCAGTATCAAACCCCTAAAACTGCTGCTGAGATACGGCGAATTCGGCTGGGCCGGTCCTGGCCATGCCAAATATAGTCGAACCTCGTTAACATGAGCCTCAAGGGGAATCAAAATTTTGTTCATGTTAACAGTAATTCATGTTATCAGTATCAATTATTTATATTCTTTTTTATAGGGGACTGTGAAAACAATTCATGTTAAAAGTAATTCATGTTAAGCGTGTTCATGTTAATGAGGTTTGACTGTATCTTTTTTCGGGTCGGAACCAGGCTGGAAATTTCGGGCCGTGCAGACCTCTAACAGATAATTCTATATTTAATAACTGTAACTACAAGCAAAGTTTTTCAACCTTAAAAAAAAAAAAGCTTGTTTTATTTTAGTTTCTACGACGAAGTATTCTGCACTTTCTAACTTACGCAATTTTCTAAATATAATTCTAAGATACCAATAGTTCACTCAAATTGCATCAGTGAAGTAAATTACGTAACGTATTATTCGTAACTTGTTTTAAAAAGGGCAAGGAAAATTATGCAATGTTCAACGTTCCCAGTTTTTCCGGTACGTTAATAAAAGAGGTCTGAGATACCCGGATTCTTCAGGATATCTGATTATTTAATTTATACAATTTCTTGTTTACGTAAAATTTCTTAATAACAGATACTTTTTTTTTTTTTTTTTTTTTAAATAATGCGCTAGAGACAGATCGTCAACAGCGAATAATCCCATATACAATATTTTAAAATTTCAAAAGGTAAATCCACTAAAAAAGTATTTGCCAAATAAAAATGTCCGCTATTCGGGAGTGTCGTTATGGTGATTTTACTGATTTTCGGTAGGGATGTAATGTAGGATATATGCCGTGTATCTTCTGGATTTTTTAAAAGAGCACCGTATACCCTCTGTTTCTCAAGAAAGATATAGGACACATTCTAGGGTATATCCTCTGCTTACAGCGTATATCCTCTGTTATTTTTACGACTACACCCCTGATTTTAGGAGTGAAGAAAGGAATTGCAATATAAATTGTAACTTCAAAAATTTTAATATAAAAGTATAATTTTGAAGATTCATTTAACATATGAGATAGTTTGGAAAACAGAAAAAGATTTAATTTACTACAGTTATAGAACAAAGCCCTTATTTATTTTTGGGGAAATTCTGAATAAGTGAAATAATATAAGTCTAAATACTTAATTTTTAATTATATCTAATTATAAAAAAAAAAGTTTATTTCAGCTGAATAACTTGAGTAATAATGCAAAAAAGTATAATTTGCAATTGTTAACGATTAAAATAAATAAATAAATACACATTGAATTACATTACAAATAGTAAATGCTAGAAGAAAACATAACGATATGTTTGCCTTGTATTAATTTTAAGATGTTAAATAAACCTATACTAATAAAATAATGTTTCGCTCTGTCTGTCTGCGATGGTTAGCAAAATTTACGGCACGCACAAAGGCTGGAAATTTACGAGTACTAAGTACGAATTCCATGTAAATTTTATTGAAATGAGTAAAAAATTTACTTAATGAGTTAAAAGATTGAAAACGAATTTTTAAATTAATTAACGAAAAACCGCTAAATGATAAAATGCAACAGAATTTTTTTGTGTACTGTGAACCCTTTGATTAAAAATGTACACAATGAAAAATTGGGGGGGGGGGATTTTGTTTGCCATTTTGTTTTTCCAAATTATGCTTTTATTAATAACCGAAAAAATGCTTTTGATTACAGCCATATAAATTTGTTTTAGAAATCCCGGTATCAGTCAATCATTTCAACATATTAGCATCAGAAGTAGTTTGCCCTTCAAAGGGTTAAAAACTTAAAACTCATTAGGACTGAATCCTAAAAATAAGAACGATTGCAAAATGAGAGATTTGAACTCATTTTTATTACAACGCCATCATTATTAACACGTATTAACTTAATGAGAGTAGGTAAGGCCAACAATATGGGCCACAATCCAAGCGAAGACATCATAACTGATTAGCTTACAACAAACAGAATAATGATCAGATTATCAGAAAATCAACCAGCTTAACTATTTTTGAGCAAAAAAGAATAGAAATCATACGATTCTTTAATGACTGAGGTTCAGAAAAGTAAACTCTTACTTTTTAGTTTTACCTTTAGCAAATGCGTTGGTGTAAACAATATATTTCTTCGAAGTTTTTAAATAGCAAAATGTGACGCAGTCGTCGGATGATTTTTGTCAGTTCAGAAACTGTTCATTTTCGTTCTTCTTAAAATGCATTAGAATAAAACTTACGCATGATTTTCTTAACTCTAAACGACTGAATTTTCTACAAATTCAATGCAGCTATTATTATAGTATATTTTAACTGATTAATATTTTTGGTAGAGATTTAATATTTTTATTTATATTTTAACAACCAAATTTTATTACATTTTGTTTTAAAAAAAAATAACCATTTAGAAAATGGTTGTTTTCAATTGAGAATGGACCTTGTACTGTACGCATTAAAAAACTTTTTTTAACGTTCGTGATCCTTTAGCTTTTCTTTTCTTATTGTGACTCTCCAGGTTCAAAGATCCCGACCCACGTTCCGAATAGCCGAGTCTCTAGCGGAAGCCAGGTTGAGAGGGGGGAAATTAAAAATTGCAACCGGACGAATTTAGAAGAAAAAGTGCTTAAATCGAAGACATTTAAAAGCGAAAAGGGTGAGCCTGGGGCTCTGAAGCTACCAAACAACCGCAGGGGCTGCGTCAAACTTATTGTTATTAAACCACTAGCTGACCATCTGCATTGGATAAACTCGAATTTGAATCCGGTAAACTGAAATCCTTTAAACTTTCGTCATCTGAATCTAACATGTCAAATTGAATAGAATTTCATTTTCCAAATGGTTGTTATAATTCGTTAAATTACTTTTTTTTTTTTTTTTTTTTTTCATTTTTCACAGACTTAATTTTTTCTATAGCAAGGTAAATACAAATTATGATTATCCAACAAAACCAAAGTAGAATCGCATATGACCGAAAATAAAATTCCGTTTTAAAAAGATTTCTTTCTTCGTAAATTCGTTGTCATTTGTAACTATATTAATTTAGTTTGTTGGTTCTAAGACATGTTTCCATTATAATTACAATTCAGTTTGTTTCCATAAATTTTATTACATATATATGTATCAGAGATGATTATGAGTTAAAATAAAAAAAATAAATAAATAAACAAATCTGAAATTCACAGCAAATTTCCTGAAATGTTACAGCATACAGAAGGGGGAGGGGGGCGAATCCGACATAACTATGCGTTTTTTCTTCAGCCTTGTGGTGAAATTAATGTTTTTTCTGCGATTCTTAAACGAAATTCACGGTTTTTTTTTTTTTTTTTTTCATTATCCTTTGACAAATTTGTGTTTTTCGCGTTCTTTTGACGAAAATATTGCGATTTTTTTGAGCTTTTTTGACAAAATTTGTGGTTTTTTTGCGCGATGTTTTTTAAAGATTTTTTCTTGCGTTTCTTTGTGTTTTTCCGCAATTTTTGGACGAAATTCATGAGTTTTCTGCGAGCCCTGAACGAACTTGGTGTTCATTTCATGAATCTTTTGCCAAAATTGTAAGGGTTTTTTACGACTTTTTAACGAATTTTGTGGTTTTTTGCGATCTTGTGACGACATTAGTGATTTTTTGACGAAATTGATATTTTTTAGCTACCATTTGTCGAAATTTCGAAGTTATTAACTCAAACTATAACACAAATAAAAATCATGAAAAAGTAAGTAGTTGTGACATTATAAATAACTTCAACAACTCGATATTTAAAAATCAAAGTTTATAAAACAAAATTATCCGATTTCATAAAATTCACCTCATATTTCTGAATGAAAATTTGGTCTCCAAGAATTGAGCAAAAAAATCCACTAATGAAGATGAGTATATTAAAACAATTTATAAGCTGGTAATTTTGCTGCGTAGAATTTAGAAATGTTAACACTTTCAAACTTCCCATAGTGAATTATTCGCAAATATATTAAATGCCTGCAATGGATATTTTAGTGCTCCTGGAAATTTCGTGCCCAGAGTACAGATTCCATGCGCCTGAACGACAACGAGGCCCAGAGCATGCACGTACTACCACGCACATACACATATTTTTAGGTTCATTTTAAAACCCCTCTAACATCGTTTTTTTAAAAATAAAAACGCTATTTCCTGGGTCTTTTTTTTTTTAAACAATGCCACGCGCGCCCATAAACTACACGACACAGTTAAATAAAAACTTAAGTAAGATAATAGATGTGTGCTAGTTCATATCAATGTAAACACTCCTCCATAGTTTTTAACAACAAAAGAAGAGTTCAAAAGCAGTTTTGAAATCAATCCAAAAAAAGGAAGTTGTCAATAAACGAGAGACACGCGATCACCATTCCTCGATATTTTTGGCCCAGCATCATTTGGCCCCGACCCAACTAGTGCCTGTAGTTCAGTACACTATCAAAGCAAAATTGAATTGAGGAGAGAGCATGAATGCGAAAACCACAATGACACACATCAGACCTTGCCCTAGTGATTTTGAATTGCGCCGTTTGATGTCCCTTACCTACGGGTCTTTGTACCCAAACTCACGAATTCCTTCGCATGCAAATATATATTACAGGAGGCTTTCACAATCACGACCCGAATCCATGCCCTAAAGTAGAGGTTCCCAACCTAAATTTGTACTCGAAACGCGACACACCATTAAGTGAAAGAAAAATCATGACCCACCAAATATAATGGGGCATATCAATAGGGAAATCGTTGTATCAATTCTAATTCTACAAGCTTTTAGCAATCCTAATCAACGAAAAAGGCAAATTTTCGCGAGAAATTTACATTGTCAACAAAAACAAGAATTGATAATTCCAATGTCTGTAATAGTCGTTGAGCCAGAAGCCAAAAATAGGGCTTTTGGTTTCATCTCTGGGGACTTGATGATATATACATTTTTGGATTCACAAGGATCCAAGGAGTTCATTTTTCGATGATACTATGAAATTTGGGGTAGCTTATAGACGGAATATTGAAAAAAAGAACGCCATCTATCGCACATAGATACAAACGAGTTTTTATTTTTGGTATTATTACATAACTAAATTTTAATTTAAAAAAATGGAAAAAACAACGTTATTGAACATATAATGTTATGCAAGTTATATATTTGTCAAAATTTTACTTTAATGCGATTATTAACATTTTCAAATGGATAAACAGTTGAAAAGACATTTGCGTGTCAGAAAACTGAAACTTGTTTTGCATTTTAATGCATGCTATTTTCATGTGGATAAAACACAGCAATTCAAGAAAAATGGAGAATCTATTGTACTTGTTTTAAGAATTAACCCTTTCGGGACCACGGATGCATACATGCACCATTAAAACGTGCTTCTATCGCTTATTTATGATACCACTAAAAAATAAAAGTAAAATGTTTCTTATTTAATTAAAATATACACTTGTTTGCTAAACTAAATTTAACTGTATGACAAAAAGGAATGTCAACCAAATAAAATTCATGGAAAAGATGCTGGTCACGAATGTGTTAATAAATAAGAGAAATCTCAGTCTTCTGCATTTTTATCATCATAGGTTGACATTTATGTGTTCAACTAATTTACGTCGTCGTAGTATTTCTATATTCTGCATATGCTTGAACATCTGAGCTTATAAAAAGGGCATGGATATAACAATGTGTTACAGGTTCTTGAACAAAAACATGACACGTGTTCTAAATCAGCTTCAGGAACAAGAATACTACCATTCTACTGGACCTCTAGATAGTCTTTTACCTCGATATCTGCTCCAAAAAAACCAAACCATAATTATCTGGGGATAGAATACAGGATCAGCATGTAGATACTCATAACAAACAAGACCGTGGAAAATAGTTAAAATTGCAGATAGATAGAGTGTATTACTACAAACAAAAAGGCAAAGGCGACTCCACAGACTCCTTTTTTCCGAAAAAAATATATAGAATATATAACGCAGTTCCTCGATGTCTCAGTTTAAGTACTTTACATAATAGAGATGGCAAACTTACGAACTCAGGATGTTTCCTTGTTTCCTCTAATATATCAGTTTCAGTATCAAGCGCCTTAAGTGTATCTCAAAATTTTATGTTCTGATTCGCCATTTTCCCTTACCTGTGTAAGCACTTACTGTAAGACAGTGATGCATTTCAAGTAATGCTTTACATACCTCTTTACCTAGAAGTCCATGAATCTTACTCAAGTTTTACTCTTTAGATTACCATGTCATTGGATCCAAACTTTAAAAATATTAACCCTTCCTAACATTCCAAATCGTTTTCTAAAAAACAATGTAACTGCCACATCAGTACTTTTAGAGATAATATTTCTAAATCCAGATGCCGTGCTTTAGAATGCTGTGCGTAAATAAAAGTTGTATATCACCTCTTCTTGGAAGCAGGTCAATTTAATGAATTCTTTAACTAGTTAGTTAGTGAATTTATATCATTTTCCTCAGTAGATAACCTACATAATTTGTGTATTCACCTATTTTAGATAATGTTCATTTTGCCTTTCTTTAGAAATGAAATACATAATTTTTTCATGTTTTCCTCATCCAATAAAAACTGCTTCCATTTTCGTATTATTTTCCCTGGAAACTATAACATCACTAACAGTTCATATTTTTTATTCATTTCTTTTTATTGACACCTGCCTGTTTGTGTCAAATACAATATTTATTCTTTGTGAGGATATATAGTTTTGTAATATTTCAGTAAATATAATCTTTGCTAGTTGTCTAAAATATTGTAGCTCCTGTGGTAGCTTTGAATAAAGCATCATCATTTATATTAGGAAATCCATCATATGCATTCTTTCATCAGTCGCAATTTTGGCATAACATTCATGAGTTTGCTTTTTCAGTCTTCCGCTTTAGGATCGTTAAGGAACTTGGATAAAGCCCTAGATATTAGGAAAAGACAGCTCTCATATAAAAAATATCTTCGCTTTGCAACGATTGCCATCTGAGTAAATAGATTTCTTTTTGTCTTGACAACAAATTCTGATATATTAAACTTTGCACTCTCTTTCTTCTTGATGTCAGAAAATGTATTTAGTTTCTTTATCTTTGGAGATTGGAAAAACCATTCTGGCTTTGAGTCCTCAGACAGATAGTCTCTCTTGAAAGTTTGGTAAGCTTCTTCATCCATCTCATGAGCTTTGAACGTATCTTCGAAAATTTTTAGAATTATTATTGCTCCAATTGATACTATTACGTACCATGTCTAGATTTATCTATTCATTGACATGGCTGCCAACTTCTACGCCTTTTTATAGGCAAACAAACACATTCGAACCAGAAATTCTATTTAAAAATTTAAAAAAGTATTTAGTGCTAAAAATCATGAAATAAATTGACGTCGCATATTATTTAATAGTTTTTCTGGTTAGAAACATGTTTATTCCATTTAAAAAGGCGTAGAAGTTGGCAGCTCTGCATTGATAATCTTTTTCTGTAAATATGAGATATCACGTTCGTCTTTCTGGATCTTGCTCAAAGACAGAACTGGATTTAGAACAGATTTGTTTGAAATACTGTTTTGGTTGTTTCACGAATCATGTGAAGAAATGCTGCCCTGATATAAAAAATATCGCTTAATTGCGGCAAGTCTTTGACTGAACTTCGTTGTAGCTTTTAACCTCTGCGTGTCTTTACTTATTGTCTCTTGAATCACCCTATTAATTTAATAGCATACAAAACCAAGGATATTCCAAGGATATCTTTCCGATCAGCCTGTTTATCAACGGATATTTTACAATATAGTGTCTATTTGCTATTCTGTTTTTGAAACTATCACGGATAAACGTCATTTTTTTGTTATGGTGAATCCAAAAATGTATGGTTGGACAAACCCGCTGACATAAAATCTCAAAAGCCCCTGACAACGACGGAGGCCATTTTCCAATATGGTGCCCATAATCTACTCTGGTTTTGAAAATATGGATAAATGTCATTTTGATGTCGTGGTGAATCCGAAAATGTATGTGTATGATTTAACAGGACCACTGACATGAAATCACACGAGCCCCTGGCTCATCGGCGGCTCCCTTTTCCAATATGGCGTCCATAAATTACCCTGGTTTTGAAAATATCATGGATAAATGTCATTCTAATGTTGTGGTGAATCGAAAAAGTATCATTTAACAAGATCGCCACGTGAAATCACAAGAGCCCTTGTCTCAATGAAGGCGGCCATTTTCCAAAATGGCGCCCATAAATTACCTTAGTTTTTAATGTATCATGGATAAATGACTTGTTGATGTTGTCATGAATCCAAAAATGTATGATTTACCTAGTTCGCTGATATGAAACCACACGACGCCCTTACTCAACGACGGCGGCCATTTTCCAGTATGGTGTTGTGGTGATTCCAAATACACTATATTGCCATTGATTATTGGACACTTACGATTTGAGACATTTAAATATCTAGAAAAATACATGAGGAATCATCTCGAAACTCTTAGTGTATAAATATAATAGTATACGTCATACATCTCCGTGAAGATTTTTTACCGAAACTCCATAGGGGACTGTCAACAAATTAAAAAAGAATGAATATCTTTTGAATAACCCTGTCAAAACTAATGTAGCAAAAGAGCTCAAACTCTAGATTATGATTGAATGCCTTATTGTTATACACTGTGTTCATTTTTATGCAAATAGCATGCATACTCACAGAGTAATTAAGGTTTTTATAAAAATGGTCCCAAATTTTCCCAAGTTTTTTCCTTATAATTTTTAGAGTTCTTAATATAAAATAATATTTTTTTCAGAAAATATGACAAACAACATTGCACACAGTACCCTGTAGTCAGAATTAAAAAATAATGAAAATTGTATACAAAATGAGTATACAAATTGTATACTAAATAATTTTTTATTGCGCATGCGTCAACGATATCAAAATTTCATTTGCATATTATGATGTTAGCTAAATGTATAGAGCAACTTTTGTGAAAGTCACAAAATCATAACTTGAAAATTCTGAAAATAATCGTCAATTGAATAAGTTGAAAATCCGTTATTCTCAAAATGAAGCAAAAACAAGAGGGGTTGTATCCATATATTCATTGATTAGTGTCAATATAGAATACACAATAAGGGATGTTACGACTACTTTTGGATAAAATCCCTCTTTTTTTGCTTCATTTTGGAAACAACGGATTTTGTCCTTTTTCTATAGACGATCACTTTCAGAATTTTCAAGCCATAATTTTGAGACTTTTACAAAAGTTGCTCTATACATTTAGCTAACATAATATGCAAATGAAATTTTGATATCTTTGACGCATGCGCAGTAAAAAATTATTTAGTAAACCTACTCATTTTTCATACAATTTTTATTATTTTTTAATTTTGATTACAGGGTACTGTCTGCAATGTTGTTTGTCATATTTTCTGAAAACAATATTATTTTATATTAAGAACTCTGAAAATTATAAGGGAAAAACTTAGAAAAATTTGGGGTCATTTTTATAAAAACCTTAATTACTCTGTGAGTATGCATGCTATTTGCATAAAAATGAACACAGTGTATAACAATAAGGCATTCAATCATAATCTAGAGTTTGAGCTCTTTTGCTACATTAGTTTTGACAGGGTTATTCAAAAGATATTCATTCTTTTTTAATTTGTTGACGGTCCCCTATGGAGTTTCGGTAAAAAATCTTCACGGAGATGTATGACGTATACTATTATATTAATACACTAAGAGTTTCGAGATGATTCCTCATGTATTATTCTAGATATTTAGTAAAATGTCTGAAATCGCAAGTGTTCCATAATCAATGGCAATATAGTGTATATATGGTTTACCAAGTCCCCCGACATGAAACCACACGAGCCCCTGGCTCAACGACTATAAACGGAATGATAATTAAAGCAGCACACGAACTAACAAAGATAATTAAAAATACGTTTAATTATTATCAAAATATAGCTTTATAATCAGTGAGATATCTGGCATAGGTGTTTACTAAAGAGGGCATCTATAACATTGTTAAAACTGGTTAATTTTAATTTTAAGCCACTTTCTACACGGAGTTTGTTTCTGTACATGTTTTTCAAAAACTGAAAAGTATTAGGTTGCCCCAAAAGTTTTTCCGTTTTTTTGCTAAAAATAAACCATGGAAATTTCGATTAAGGCAATATTTTATTAAAGAACGCTTGTGCCATCTGTTGAACAAACTTTCTTCTATCTTTCCGGTAATCTAACAACACCACCTTTCCAAAACTTTTTTGATTTGGTCAGTGGCATAATATTACTTACCAAGGTTTTTTTTTTTTTTTTTTTTTTTTTTTTTTTTTTTTTTTTTGTGTGTGTGTGTGTGTGTGTGTGTGTGTGTGTGTCTTTTTCAGAGAGGTTTTTTTTTTTTTTTTTTTTTTTTTTTTGTGAACAGGTATTTTTGAGGAACGAAAAAATGGTAGTCGGACGGAACAACTGCCCGGAGAATGAGGAGGATGGATTAGAATGTCTCCATTAAATGGAAGGAGTCTGTTTCTGACAATCAAAAGTACATGTGAAATGAAGTCGTCATAATGGAAGATAATATCTCATTTGTTTACTATTTCGGAGTGTTTCATGGTTACTTCTACCATGGCCCACTATTGCCTATGCCCATCAATTTGAGATTAATGTATGAAGTCTCCCGCCAGAGGACTCTGATACCTTGCCCAAGTTATTCTAACCAATCGTGCAAACCCTGAACCAAAACAACGACCATGTGCCGAGTCATATGCACCGAACAAAAAACAGCTTACTCAATGCTAATTTGGGCAGGATTTGCGTCACGTGGTCCAATGAAATGGTTCAGGGTTTGAAGCTGAATCCAGCTTCACTTTTTCGGTAGTGTTTCGCGAAATGGCTCGGCTGGTAGTATATAGTTGGCTATGTTGTTACTTTCAGTTCGTCTAGTTGCCAGTAATAATTTTAAGAATTGATGATCTGGTTATTTGGAAGTAGCTGGTAGTAGATACATTTTAACCAAATAGAGGACCAAAACTTTCTTTTGTAAAAACTTTTTGGCTGTTATAAAGTATCTATAAATCATGATATTTAAAGTTTTAACAAATGCTATGTCCTTAATATTACTTTCATGATTTTCAATTACTGGCAAATAATATGGCTGATTCTTCGTGAAAGATTCAAAACTATCATTCTAATACAAATTTATTTATTTTTAATGAAAACTATTCACAATATTTTATTTGTTATTTATCCTGAATTAAATGTAGATAAGCAATTTAATAGTACTGTAAAAGTTCCAGATTATGTCATGAAATGTGTTTATGCCAGTTTCTGCCGGCTAAAACCGGTTATAATCACTTTCTGCCACTGGCACGGCATAAACCATTTTCTGCCAGCAAAAATCCAGCCCTGCTTCTTAATACTCAAAACTTTTCTTAAAAAATTTTTTTAATGGATAAATATATTTGGCGAAATGATTGTGATTACCAGCGATATCAGCAATATCTTGATTTTTTTCAAACATAAATTCATACTTCTCTCATGAAACCATCTCAACTTCTAGTTCACTTAACACCTTTCACTGACCATGAGTTTCACTTACACTGTTTAGAATTACATATTAAAATACATATAGAATGACATAAAACTACAAAATTCAGTAATATTGCCCCTACATCTTAAATGAAAGTTTCATTGTTTACATGGAATAATATGTGGATTTAAGGAGCATGCATATTTTAGAGTTGCGGATTTTAGAGAGTCTAGTGTATAAAGGGTATGTGTTACACAAAGTATTACAGTATCTCCTTGTGTTGCTAAGCGCGTGTCGTTTGTAAATGGTTAACTTTGAGTAAATGTTATGTCATTTTATTTTATAAAGATTTTTTTTCCTTGTATTTTATTTTATTTTTTACACATTAATGAAATACATCTTCAAAATATTTCTAAATTAAAACTATTGCTTTCTCCCCCCCCCCCCCCTAACGATGTATAACAATTAAAGGAAATAATTTTAAATCAAAATTTGGATTTTGAAAGTTTGGAATGGGAAATAAAATAGCAGCTCGAGAATTGTATTGCCAAAAGATGTGCATCTCTTAATTATATTTATTTAACACTCAGTCGATCATTTATGAAATGGGGTAAAGGGCATGTATCAGATATCACAGAGATCAACTGACTCGTAATACTACATGCTAGACAAATTCGTATTCCACTTTAGAGGAAAAAAATCTCCTGATTGTATTTCACCAACTATTTTCGTTAAAAGAACCTTGAAATCCAGGTTAAGTCCAGGTATATCGGAAGATTCAAAGAATAGTTGGCTGAGACACCAACAGTAAAACCGTCTCTCCCGTTTAGACAGGAGAAAAACGAGATTAACGAACGTTTTCCTCGTTTTGCATGTCGTCATTAGACAAACGGGAGACGTCATCTCGAGGCCTTTTTGAATCATCTTGTATTGCTGGCAGACTATCAAATCTGCCAGTTTCCGAGTGAGTGTAGTGGTTTATATCGTACGGAATAAATTTAGACAAATAAATAAACATGCAGGGAAAGAAATACTATTTTGTTAAAATTTTGAGGAAGTCAGAGAGAAAAGTTGATAATTAAAAAACAATAAGCAATACATCCTTGTCTTAGGTGCAGGAAAAAAAAATTTCATGAAAATTTTTTGGATGTATATAGAAAAGCACCAATATAAATTCATGATCACATAAAAACAACAAGTAAGAAAAATCATGCGTTAAGCATAGATTATGGAACACTTCCCAACCCTTTCTGAAATCTTTAGCAAAACATCGTTATTTAGATAAATAAGGCGTCACTGTCCTGTCCATAGCCAAATGTGTATTTCGATATTTTTAAACAGACCTGTATTTGATCTGCCGGTCGTTATATATACTATATATCACAAAATCTCAAATCTTCCGGGGAACGCACCTCATCTCCCCACGCCCTAAAACAACATTGCTTCTCACTTTTAAAGAAATTTCTCAATGTTACAATAGCATTTAGTTTAAAAAGAAAAACTGTATATTCACTAAGATTACATAATGATAGTCTTATTTCGCAACATTGCAACTATTAAAAATATTAAAATAAACAATAATTAAACTAATAACATTTCTTAAATTCAAATTTTTACTTGAAATAATAAATTAATAAATAAAAAGAAGTGAGGGAGATAGGTGATGGTATTCATAAAGAGCAAAAACGAACTTCGAATAGAGATTTATTAAAAATCGTTTGGTGGAAATTTCTCTTTAGTCAATTATTCGGTTTCATTAGTTTCAAATTAATAAAAATACTATAATATTTAAAATCAGTTTTGCTAAGTTTTAAAATTTCAAAAGCATATAATTATTTCAAATATTCGATACGAGTTATGTTTTATTCCAAACCTTTTGAAAACTGAAAATGATCTTACTGAGTCTAACGGTTGTGACAGAGCTGCACAGATTAAGTTACATACGAAAATTTTATTTGTATTTGAAATAAATCGGAAACCTACAAGAAAAATTTCATTGACCTGAAAATTCCGAAAAAGCCGATAATTAAATGTAACTGTGGTAAAATAGCCTTTAATTAAAACTCAAATGTTGTTTTTTGTTTTTACCAGGGTTGACACGATTTAAACCAATTGGTTTTAACCATGGTTTAAACCACGGTTTAAACCAATCGTTTTTTTTTTCTCAAAAAAAACCAATTGGTTTTTTTCAAAAAAAATCTAATGATATTTTCTCATTTTTATTTACAATTTAAGACTTACAAATTATTGGATATAAATATTTTTTACGTTTAACATTTTATTTCAGCAAAAAGTATTAAATATAGTGATTCTAGGGGTTTTTTTTATGTATAGGATGAAATTGAGTATGCATTGATGACCATATTCCATTACTCTAAAGAAAAATCTTAGAATATGTGAATTGATCAAAGATAAAATGGATTCAAAATAGGTATTCTGTATTTAGTATAAAATATTTTCATTTAAAAAATGCAGATTTTTTAAAGCAATTTATTATAATATGCACAATGCTTTTGAATATGGAGCTATAACTGGATGATGTTTAAGATTTTAGTGAAACTATAAAAGAATTTTTTTTTCTATTGGGGAGATTATTTTTAAGAATAAAAATCAAAATATGAAGTTGAATGAGTATTCAAAAATTGGGTGCTAGTTATAATATTTTAATAATAACAAATTATTTTTTCCTTTCAGTTATCTGCTAAATCTAATGACCATAAATGTTGATTTCAAATTGTCTCTCAAAACACAAAACCCCCCAAGAACAATCTCAAATTTATTATTATTTTTTTAATTGTAGAAAAGAATATTATATTCACAAAATACATATCAAATGTTTCTTATAAGTAATAAAAAGATTATTTGTAAAGATTTTCAAAGCATCAATGTTTCACTGTCTAGAGTAGCTTATTGTTTGAACATAAGACTTTACTAATAACTATTTAAATTAAAAACATCCCTGTCGGCTGGGCCTATTGGCGGAGGTAGATTTCCAAGAGTGCTCATTTCAACAAAATATATATATATATGATTAGAGATAAACCCAGTATAATAACTTCATTTGGCCGTTTATGAAAATTTTTTTAATTTCATTTTTCTGCAAAAACTGGTTGTATCAGAATCATCTTAAGAAAAATTCAGCTCAAATGCCGATTTTGACAACATATTTTGAATTAGATTCTGAATTTATTAAAAAATCGACCAAAACAGTACATTATACAGTTCCTAAATAACAAAAAACTGTCAGTTGAATGCATTTGAGAAAAAAATTGAATTTAAAAATGAGTCATAAAATAACCGATTTGTTGTTTGAATACATCCTTAATTCTTTAATTATTCCCGGAAAATTTTGTGCGAAATACTCACTTTAACAGCATTTTTAAAAATATATTCTATCTTTATCAAAAAACTGGCCAATGCGTCACAGTATATAGTTCCTAAATAAGAGGATCTGTAAATTGGATGCGTTTGAGAGCGAAAATGGATTTTAAAATGAGTCATAAAAAACGCAATTTGCTATGTGAAAACTTCCTTAAATTTTCAAATCACGAAGACTTCGGGAAATTCTGTTCAAAATACCCTTTTTGGTAGCCTTTTTCAAAATATATTCTGGGTCATTCCATGTCACTTCATCCAGACCATGTCACCCACCGTCACAGATTTCTATGAAATTTCATACACAAAAACAATGCCTAAAGATATGTTGTTACATCAAATTTCAGTTTAAAATAATTATTTTTTCATGAATTACAAGCATTTAAAAATACCCCCCTCAGTCGATTTTTCGCTGAAAATTATGTTCCGTTACACATGTAATGTTGGATAAAAATGCTTATTTTTCTAAATATTACTAATAAAATTTGATGTATATTTTTTTAGATGTTCTTAATAATGCATTTTATTAAAAGAATGGTTTATAAAACGTTTTAGAAGTCAAATATTATTTTAAAAAAATACTTTATCCAAGGAGTTAAGAAAAAGAAATATGAATTTCATTTTTTTTTTTTTTTTTACATGTGCTCCCCATTTGATTTGGCTGATATTTTTTATATACGTAGTTTAGAAGGAAACCTTTTAATTATAAAAAAATTAGAAAGGTGTTTTTTGAAATTCTTGAAAAAAAAATTTTTTTTTGTAAGTTTTACAGAACATATCTAAAGGATTATTAAAGATCTAAATTCTCCGAATATTTGACTTCTAAAACGTTTTAAAAACCATTCTTTTAATAAAATGCATTATTAAAAACATCTAAAAAAATATACATCAAATTTTATTAGTAATATTTAGAAAAATAAGCATTTTTATCCAACATTACATGTGTAACGGAACATAATTTTCAGCGAAAAATCGACTGACGAGGGTATTTTTAAATGCTTGTAATTCATGAAAAAATAATTATTTTAAACTGAAATTTGGTGTAACAACATATCTTTAGACATTGTTTATGTGTATGAAATTTCATAGAAACCTGTGACAGTGGATGACATGGTCTGGATGAAGTAACATGGAATGACCCAACAGTTACTACTTAATTATATAAAAAATGAAATTTCAAGTGATGTTACAAGTGTGCAGTACTTTACTGATGGTTGTGCTGCACAGTACAAAAATTGTAAAAATTTCATTAATTTATGCTATCATATGCAAGATTTTTTAATTTCTGCAGAATGGTCTTTTTTCGCAACCAGACACGGCAAATCTCCATGTGATGGTATTGGAGCAGTTGTAAAAAGACTTACAAGAAAAGCAAGTTTGCAGAGGTTTTATGATGATCAAATTATGTGAGCTACTCAGATGTATAATTTTTGAAAAGAACATATAAAAGAAATAACATTTTTTTATGTGAGCCAAGAAGAGATGTCAAAATTACGAGAAAATCTTTTTGATCGGCTGAAGATTGCAAGAACCATTCCAGGAACTCAGAGTATGCATCATTTTAAACCACTTTCGATTTATGAAATAGGAACTAAGCGGATAAGTGCTGATGATAACTACAGTCTAATTCATAAATTGACTACTACACACATAGAGCCACCAATATTACATACTAGTAATTATGTTGCATGTGCCTATGATAATCACTGGTATATTGGGATTATTCAGAGCATAAATTATGATGAAAAAGATGCAAATATAAAGTTTATGCATCCCAACGGACCTTCCACTTCATTTTATTGGCCAAATAATGATTATTGCAATGTGCCCTTCAACCATATATTATGTAGCATTGAATTGACTACTGCAACAGGATGAATGTACGCTCTTTCAAACGAATCTACAGAAACAATCACAAGTGGAGCATTTATAAAAGCAATATTTAGTGAAATAATATGTTGAAATTTCTATTTATATTTCCTTTTAAATTTATCATGAACTGCCATTTACTATTCAATTATAAAAAAGCACAAATCTGGCACAGATATAAATCTTATATTTCAAATTGGTTAAAACTTGAAAAGCTTCTGTATCAGATATGTAAGTAAATGTTGTGCATATATGTAATCAGTAACGATATATAATTTTTATTATTTTATTACATGATATATAACCCAGAATTTTATGCAACATTGTTAAATTATATACAACATTTATCAAATTGTTCACTTTATTCATTTGGTTTTTTTTTAATTATTTCTTTAATTTTACTTCAAATTGCTACTAAGTCTATTTTATTTATAATAATTTTATTTTTGTTTATTAAGATAAAAACTTGGTGTTAGTTTTAATAGTTAATCCTCTTATTATAGATCAGGGTTCGATTTAAGCAGTATCGCATCGCAATTTGCGATTCAAATTTAACTAAAATGCGATCCAAGAAATGCATTAAATCGCAATCATTGCGATGCATATTTCCCACACCCTTTGTTATATCATGTACACTTAAAGTTAAAATTTAAAGATGTTTTCACACGACATACGTTGTGTTTTCACTCTCCCCAAGTGTTTATTTACAATGGAAGTACAGTGAGACGCCATTGCTGGGCACAGTTTTCCCAGTAAACACATAATTTGTTCCCGCCCTGACGCTGTGATTGATTACTGAATCACTGTTACTCGCTAATCACGGCGTTTGCTCATAAAAGTTTGATGTGAATGTTGCAGTGGTTCTAAAATGAACACTCACTGGTACGATCTTTATACTTTATTTATGCATCGAAACTGATGTAGTGACAGCTATACTACTATACTATTACTTGCTATACAAAAGTGTCTAATTGCTATTCAAAACTGACTTTGTTTAGCAGTTACTGCTATGCAACTTTCTTTTTCTAAATCGACCCCTGTTATAGATAAATAATTGAAGCCATTTTGACAAAAACTGTCAAGATGCCCCACCTCCTGCAAAAAATAAATAAGTAAATAAAAATAAATAAATCTAGAATTAGTTAGAAAAAATGTAGTGACATATTTTTGACAGGATATTGAAGAATGTGTCTAAATGTATATCTCAGGAATCCGGAATGTAAAGAGAGGGGGCCCTTCTATGTTATCGATAATAGAATATTTATGAATTGACTGATTATTAATAAAGTCTCCGAATCATCTTTATGCTAGATTATTTCTTTAAATGTTTTTCAAATATGTTCTTCAATATATAGTCTTCAAATATGTTCATGCATGTTATATATATATATATAAAGATTTTTTTTAAAATCCTTCAAAAAAGTTTTTTTTTTTTTGGGGGGGGGGGGGGGAACAAAAGATTGATAATAAAAGGCTCATAAAAAATATTTAGCAAAATAAAATGGGTGAAACATCCATAAATATACATGTATTTTTTGAAATTCAACATGAAATGTCAATTTTATATGGATATTCAAAAAATCTCAAAGAAATTTTTTTTTCTTAAGTTTTCCAAAAAACACCTCTCCAATTTTTTTACTGTGGAAAGATTGACTAATAAAGAGTTCATAAAAAAATATTTAGCAAAATAAAATGATGAGCACATCTATAAATATTTTTTCGAAATTCATGCATGAAATGTCAATTTTATTTGAAATTCAAAAGTTTAAAATAAAAAAATATTTATTTATCGTAAAAAGAAAACAAAAATTTGTATTACTTTATAAAATATGTAATATAAAGAACGTTCTGAAAAAAATTCTAACCATTTGAATTATTTTGTAAAGAGTTATGAAGTTTTTTGTATAACCATACAGAAAATCAACACTTTAAAAATTTCCATAGAAAAAGAAAAGTGTCACATGTTCAGATGTCTGTAACTTAACATATTTTAATTGGATTCCGTTAAAATTTCACATGGTAACATCTTATACATGTATTTGTTCATGTACCAAGTTTCGACAAAATTTGAGACGGTGGGTGACATTTCATAAAATTGTTGGATGATTTGACATGGAATGACCCTTCTGTCTTTATCAAAAAACCGATCAATGCATCACATTATATAGTTCCTAAATAAGAGGATCTGCAAATTGGATGCATTTGAGAGCAAAAATGGATTTAAAAACGAGTCAGAAAAAAACGCAATTTCTTATTTGAATACTTCCTTCAATTTTCAGTCCCGATGACTTTCAGAAATTCTGTTCAAAATACCCTTTTTGGTAGCCTTTTTTGAAATATATTCTGTCTTTATCAGAAAATTGACCAATGCGTCACTTTATACAGTTTCTAAATAAGAGGATTTACCATTTGGATGCATTTAAAATCAAAAATGAATTTAAAAATGAGTCAGAATATAAGCAGTTTGGATTTGAGGTTTTTTTTCTCCAACTCCTATTTTTGTTTAATTTCTTTTTGCTATACGAGTTGGTCCTATGAAAAACTTGTCAATATGAAAGTTGTAGATATTTTTGAGAAGATGTAAAATAAATTTAATCAGATTTGATATCTTAAAAATTGATGGAGTTATGGATTTTTCTCTTTTTTTAGCGCCCTTTTTCTTTTCGTTTTCAATTTTTTTCATCGGTAAAAGTTGGTCCTATCAAAAGCTTGTAAATACAAAAGTTTTAGATAATTTTAAGGACATTTACAAAAAATTTAGTTGCACTTGATATCTTGAAAATTGACGAAGTTATGAATTTTTTTCTCTCAAAATCCCTGTTTTTTTCGCCCCTCGAGCCCACTTCTAAATTTATCAAAAATCGGTCATGCATATACTTTGGGCCCATTTTTAAGAAGTAATATAAACTTTAAACCGATTCGATATCTACTTTAATTAAGAAGTTATGGCGTTTTTTCTGTTTTCACAAAAACGCCCCCTATTCCGACCCCCTTGGTCCGATTTTGCCCATTAACGAACTTAGCCAAGATTTTATCCCCTTTGATTTTATGTACCAGTTTGGTGGAGATTGGTGAAGAATTATAGAGGTTATCGTGTCCATAAAAAAGTGAGATATATATATAGATAGATAGACAGATAGATAGATAGATAAACTGGTGCGATTGCAATGGGTAGTATTTCTTACGAAATCTACCTAATATGATTTTTTTCATTTTCTACATAATTAACTATAATTATTTAATTTAAATTATTTTCAAATGCATTTATACTACTTATAATTCAACAATGTCTATTTTTATTAATAACTATGCATGTATATGTAATAAAAAAGGATGTTTAAAAAAAACCCCGTTTAAACCAAAAAAACCTGGTTTAAACCAAAAAAACCGGGTTTTTTGGGGGGAGGGGGGTTAAAAAAAAACCTGTTTTTTTTTCCAACCCCGGTTTTTACATTAAAAAGCGATTATTATACTCATCTAAATCGAAATAAAGTTTTTTGTCTGAAACAACATTTTGGAATTTCTTTCAAAATTTCGACTTCTTAAACCCGATCGCAAGAGTTAAAACGCAACCTAAAACAAGTCGAGTCGACACGAAATTTTTTTTCAGCAATCTCGGATCCTGTTCTGGGAAGATCGGGATACTTGACCCGATGCTGGATTCTAATCGCGACTGACAAAATTTATTGATATTTACTCTCCAAATCTATTAGTAAAAAAGAGAAAAAAAGGGGGAAAAAAACGAGTACGAGCGAGTTGAGTCATTGCGACTTTTCACATTTGACATTTAAATCCCTTTAAAAGATTCGGCTATCGATTTTCCATTTTCGAATGGATCTTGATAAAATACATAAAGCAGACAAACAATACAATTTATTTTTTTTTTTCATTCTTGAGGGAGCTATTTTTAAACTAAAAACTGAAAAATAGCTATAAATAGCAGTTGTACATATTTAAAAAAAAAAAGAAAAAAAATTATATTATACAAAATTATACATTTTTACAAAATTCTGTAGTATAAAATTCCCTTCGAATAGGGAACTAATATAATAACTATTAACCATGGTATTTAAAAATGTATACACAAGTTAATTAACAATATTAATAGTAGACAACTAAGAAATCAAAAATTGTAAAAATGAGTAATAAAAACAAATGGAAAATTTATACACCACTAAAAATCATTACTTTTTCCATTACATTATTCCACCGATTTTAACAAATTATTTTAAATGTACGTCACGCAATATAAAATCAAAATTTACTGTAGAGTATTTTTATTTAAATGTTTTTAAAACATCGGAAACTCATTTACAATTTACTAAACAAAATGTTAGACTGTTAAATTTTTGCCGAAGGAAATAGAAAATAACCTTTCATTATCCATCAACCATAATTTTTGTTGGCTAATCAGCCGGTTTTACTTGTCACTTATGGCTATTTTGAGTTTAAAACCTAAATTAACTAAAGTTTCGACATGAGGCTTCGATAGATGGCATTAGGTGTTCTGTAATCGGTTAGTCTTAGACCTACCCTCTTCAGAAGTGGAATCGTCCCGTCCCGTTCCCTCCCTGAGATGGTATAAATGCCATTTCCTGATCGACTTCATTGCTCTTGTTCTCTTTTCGTTTCCGTCAAGTTATTATGATTTAATTATTATAGTTTAAGTTCAAATAAGATATTTAGTTTTTCGTTTATGATGTTTAAAGGAATGATTTTATTTATAATTTAAATTTAAGTTAGTTTTGAAAAGCTCCCGGTGTAATGCAATTCAATATTGTTTTTAAAGTATTTTTATGATCCTCTTAATCATTTTAATAAATTTCGCTCTGAATAGTAATCAACTGGATGCTGTTATGGAAATATTTCTAAATCAAGTTTACATGATTGATTAAAGTTTTAATAAAGAACTGTCGTCATCAAAAACCTGACTCTTCAATGTCTCTCAGATTCAACACAGTTTTATTACAGGTATCTTCCACAGCGTTGCTATAGTATCTCTGCTTATAGCAGTATAATTATGTATTAGACCTGTGTTGATACAGGCTAAGAGAAGAGGTTTCGGGCAGCTAATGCCATACCTGAAGAATATAGGCGTGTTGAATTTGAATAAGAAAACTCATAAATTGTCCCGTTCCCCCCACTCCAAAGACATTTGTGTGTATTAAGACGGGGGGGGCTAATAAAGTTTATTGATGATGGCGACGTTACCGATACAAATTGTCAAACTTGGAGCTTTAAACTATTCAAATTGGCAAATAGATATAAAGTATCTACTTATGGAAAAGAATGCTTTCGATATTGTCACTGGAATTGAGAAGGAACCTAAAATTGATGTCGACAAGGAAATTACAGCAAAAGATGTAAAGGATTTTCATACTAGGAAGAGGCTTGCTTTATCTATTATCTACTTAAATATGGAAAAGGACTTTAGAAAAATTATAGAAAACAAGGATGACCCTAAAGATGTCTGGGACACATTAAAGAAACATTTTGAGCCTGATAATAGATCACGTCACATGTTCCTGTTTTCAGAGTTTATGTCGTGTAAAATTAAGCCAAATGAGAAGATAGATTTGTTTGCAGCAAGATTGAATCGAATTGCAGATCAGCTGAATGACCTTGGACATCCGGTTAAGGAAGTATATAAGTCATTTCAATTATTAAGACACCTTCCAATCCAAGTCATTTTGACAGTATCGTACAAATTGTATTACGCTGGGAAGATAAAAAGTTTATTTTTAATGATATCCTGTTTGAATTAATTACCGAGGAATCAAGGTTAGCTTTACGAGATTTGGACAAAAGTAAAGAACTTTTTGTGGAAACTCAACATATTCAGCGAAACAGATTAAGGTGTTTCCGATGTGGAAGCAGAAACCATCTACAAAGAGACTGTGGAGAATACCGAAAAGATTTTAAGAAGTATAGCCGTCGTGTTCCATCTGTTTCTAGTGTTTCGGATGCATCTGAAGGCTTTTCCAGTCCTCCTGAACGTGTCCAGTTTCCAGTAAAGAAAAACCGGAACTACAGACGCAAAACGAAGGAATCAACATCAGACTGTAACAACATTAAACAAAAAGGTAAAAACAATCCTTTCTTGTTTTATATTCAGGCAAATTTGAGTGGTAGTGAAAGCGCAAATAGTTGGTTGTTTGATACCGCAGCTTCACACCACTTTTGCCGTGATAAAAGTTTGTTTTATACATTTAAACCTTTGAAAAATGAGAAAATGTTTGTTGCTGTAAATGGTGTTACTTTTCCAATAGAAGGTAAAGGAAATATTAAGTTAAAATTTGGTCAAAGGTTGTTTATCTTTACTGATGTAATGTATTCTCCTAAATTAAGAAAGAACCTTATTTCAGAACCACAATTAGATGTAAAAGGAGTTAAATTTACTGGTAAAGGTGGGAAAGGTGGAGGTGTCCAAAGATGGTCAATATTTGTTTACTGCTTTTCTTAAAGATGGTACTTATCATTTGTATCCTAAAATACCAGATTTAACCCCTAAGAAAGTTAGGTTTGAGGTATCCCATGTATCTAAAGATGATTTCAGAATTTGGCATCGTAGGTTTGCGCATATAAGTCCAGATTTGATAGAAAATACGGCGAAAAATGAAAGCGTTAGAGGTCTTCCCCGGGTTAAATCGCGGAATTTCTTTTGTGAAATATGTAAATTGAGTAAGCATAGACGAACATCATTTCAGTCAATTAATAGGATTAGATCTAAACGTCCCCTCGAGTTGTTGTTTATGGATGTCTGGGGGCCTGTAAGAGATAAAGGAAGAAATGGTGAGAGATATTTTCTCTCGATTATTGACGATTTTTCTCGTAAGGCCACAGTTTTCCCCATAAAAGAAAAATCCGAGGTGTTCAGAATTGTACGTAATCACATAACCCGAGCGGAGAGATTTCTTGATCTTAAGGTAAAATATATCCGTTCTGATAATGGGAAAGAATTTAAGAATGACAATTTTAAGATTTTCTGTGAGGGGAAAGGTATTAAACACGAATTTACGGACGTGTTTACACCTGAACAGAATGGCACTATTGAGAGATACAATCAAACGATTGCTAACGGTGTCAGGTCAGTTTTAAGTGAAAGTGGTTTAAAACGAAGTTTTTGGCCAGATGCAGCGTTGTACTTTACATACACCTGGAATCGTATTTGCCACAAGTCTCAGTCGAAAACCCCTTTCGAACTTTACCAGTGGGTCGAAACCATCCGTTAGACATTTAAAACCCTTTGGAGCCACAGCATACGTAGGTGTTCCCAAACAGCTTAGATCTAAACTTGATGCAAAGATAAAAAGGGGGGTAATGATTGGTTACGCCTTTACTACTAAAGGTTATCGGATTTGGCTACCCGAAGAAAACAAAATTATTGAAACTATTAATGTTTCTTTCAATGAAGAAATCCCTGATAGTGTCCGTCGCAGTAGAGTCATGATGGGCTCAAAAGAACAAAGATTTTTCATTTTTGATAAAGAATCTGATGAAGAGTTCGAAAGTGAGGTTGAGAGTAATGATGCCCCTAATATAAATTACTTCCCTTCGTATAATCCTCCAGATTTATCTTCTTCGGAAGAGGAGGAAAATCCTAAAGAGGAAATAAAATCAAGTAAAGATGTTTTGAAAGGAGTTCCACTCTCGGATACTGTTTGGTTAAAAAAAGTGGTCCCGAGTGCTAATGGTAGTCGTAACTATATTTATTATGAACAAGGAAAGACTGAAAGGTTAAGATCATTAAATGATGTAGAAAAGTATTGTAAAAAGTAGGGATGCACCGAATAGTGATTTTGGCCGAATACCGAATGCCGAATATTCGGCCGACAGCTGAACCGAATACCGAATATTCGGCAAGCCGAATAGTAATTGTTGGGCCGAATACCGAATATTCGGCCAGCCGAATAGTAACTATTCGGCCGAATACCGAATATTCGGCTTTCCAAATACTTTTTATATTTCAAAGTTTAAAGTTATTAAAATGTTACTTTTTAAAACAATTTTACATAATATTTAATAAGAGAAACTTATATTTTGTTAAACAAGAGCTTTTTATGAGAACATTTAGTATCGAAAAAATTCTGCCTTTATTTATTTAAGAAGCACAATTATGAGACTTTTTTAATTAATAAAATCTTAAATTTCAAGATTTCTTCTACGAATTGAAATAAACATTTTAAAATCAAAGAGGAATAATGAAAAAATGGTTGAAGAAAAACTATACAGTCTCATAATTGTTCTTTTTAAATAACTCAAGGCAGATTTTTTTCAATATAAAATATGTATACTTTCAACTTAATTATGAATTAAGGAATGTCTAGCTCATAGTTCTTTTCTTATGAATGGTGGCATTTTCAATCCTTCCCATCATATCATATTTTACAGAAATCAAAGCGTTTGAGTTAAAATATAGTTATGATATCTTATTTATTGTTAATGCAAGAAATGAAAACACAAGTTTGACCTAGAGTGAGATAAAATACAATGTACATATGACTCAATAAGTTGATTATGATTATGGTTTCATAAACAAAAATTGTCTGTCCTGATAGCTATTACTAATCTCAAAAGTTTTTCTTTCTTGATTAAGGACTTTCATTTGGAAAAAGCAAAAAACAGATTATTTACTAAATAAAATTTAGGAACTTCTATCTGCATTCGCATCATTTATTCCTAAGTAGAATCCTAATAAATTACCATTTTAAGCCTTCTCATGGTCAATTTTCTTAAGTTATACTTTACTAACAGCAAATAAATAATGTAAAAATATTCTATTTTATTTAAATATGATTTTCTTTCTAATTATATTAAATGTATTTATAAATTGACAGTTCAAAGTAAAAATTGTGAAAAGTTTTTAAAATGTGTTTTAAAAGGCTATATTAAGTATTGGATTCGGCCGAATACTTTGGTATTCGGCCAAACCGAATATTCGGCAGGCCGAATAGTTTGATATTCGGCCAAGCCGAATATTCGGCTCAACCGAATAGTTTGATATTCGGTCTAACCGAATATTCGGTAACATGGCCGAATAGGCCGAATAGATACCGAATATTCGGTGCATCCCTAGTAAAAAGCATCACCTTAAGTTTGAACCTCACATTTTTTTTGTTTTAAAAGTTCAAATAAATTTAAAGGATTGGTTTCAGGTCAAGAGGGTAGTTCTTGCTCAAATACAGAGACTTCTGATAATAAAGATACATGACTAGATGACATCAAAATACCAAATACCTACAAACAAGTTTTAAAATCCCCACAAAGAAAATTTTGGGAACGGGCCATGAGAGACGAAATGAAAACTATGGGGGAAAGGGGAGTTTGGAAATTGGTTAAATTACCAAGCAATACTAAACCCTTAGGTTGCAGGTGGGTTTTCACATTGAAAAAGGATGACAAGGTAAAATCGTAAGGTATAAAGCTCGACTGGTGGCACAGGGTATCAAACAAGTAAAAGGGGGAAACCTATGATGAAACCTTCTCCCCAGTTGTAAACTTTGCCATTATTAGATTTTTCTTTTCCCTATTAGTCTCCTGTAAAAAATGGACACACCTGCAATGTGACATAAAATGTGCTTATTTATACGCACCTTTGGCCGAAACAATCTATATGTCCCAACCACCCGGGTTTAGGGAAAATGAAAACTTGGTATGTAAACTAGAAAAGGCTTTATATGGACTGCATCAGTCTGGTAGAATGTGGTATTTTGAGATAAACAAAATTTTACATGATATAGGTTTTATAAAGCTTGAATGGTGCAATTGTGTATATGGTTTTGCTGATAACATTATCCTGCTTCTATATGAAGACGACATCGTAATTTTTGGTAAAAATGAAAATGTGGTAGAAAAGGTCGTTAAACTTTTAGCTGGTTATTTTGATCTTAAGATATTGGGAAAAACCAGAAAACTATTGGGAGTTGAATTTGAGGAGGGGGATAACTTTTTAGCAATACACCAAACTCCGTATATCGAGGAGATTTGTGAAAAATTTAAAAAGTTCAAGTTCCCTATCACTTCACTTCCAATAAGCAAAGGTGTAGTTTATTCAAAGACCCAATCTCCTCAATCCGATAGTGAAATATTTGAAATGTCTAAGATTACATATAGAAGTTGTCGGACGCTCCTCTCAGTCCACAAAACTTTGAAGAATGTCCTAGGTAGTTTTAGCTGCCACCACCGATATTAATGGGTGATATCGGTCACCTGCTGTGAGGATTGGGTAAAATAACACTGACGCTGTTAATGAACTGAACTAACAGTTTATTTAAGATATAGATATGTACACAAGAAACAATATTTACAACTATCTACAATTAAAACTCGGATATAGATGATCCGGTTCAACATTAAATTAACTACAATAAACGTTGGTTGTGTACCGTTCAACTTATACTTTCTTCCTCACACTCAACGCACGTTAGATACGCTTTATCAGAGATTACTGCAGAATCTCAATACACAAGGGTACTAGGCCTCACTTCTCGGCCTATAACACTATCCACCGGGACGCCTTGTCCCACGCTCAACATATACACTATCCAACAGGACCACAAATCCTGAGCGACCTATCGGTCTCAACGCCAAGCGAGAACTGTGTAACCTCTCAGTCCAGAGTTGACCTTGTCAGAGATCTTCCTTCCCCCAGCAGGGCCTCTTAGAGTTCCTCCATTGGTTCAATTCCGCATACCGACCTTGAGTCATGACATCTACTGTTTACACATCACTCCAATAGCTAGATGACAGCTGAGGCACGCCCCGCGGCCATCACTTTCATTCATCAACGAGTGCGCCATCTGCACACTTGTGTCAACATCTGTCATTCGTTATTATAGAAAAGAAAGAAAAGTATTTCGAGCTTCACGGATACACAACCCACAATACATAAAATATTCAGATAAGGAAATGTTATTCCTTTCTAATTCAGGGCAGATGTCTTCTAGGAACCTGACACCCCCCACCTTAGCGGAAAATATGCCTCTTAGGGGCTAATTTTCCCCAAACATATAATAATATTACGGAAGAGTTCAATAGTCTCTTTGCAGATTTCTTCATTCTAAATATTACATAGGCATTTTCAGGTGTCTGAACATTCTCTACTGACATCTCTACTGAACCTTATACTAATACTACTATTGCATAAACAATACACATGCTAATTTACTATTATAAACACAAAACTTAAAAAAAAATATTTACACACACCCAACAAAAAAATTAGACATGTGATGACATCCTTTAAGGTTGTCTACTATTTTGAGATTGATACTGATGGGCTAGTAACTGGTTGTTCTTCCCAGCTCTTTCTCTGTAGCCTCGAAATTGCATCAGCATTCAAATGTTGAACTCCGGGACGATGAGAAATGCTCAGGTTCCAGCGTTGCAAGGCTAGAGCCCACCTAGTGAGTTTGGGCGACCTTGGGGTTGTTTCCGTGAGAAATTTTAATGGATTATGATCGGTAATGACCTCAATTTGAGACCCATAAGTCCACTTTTCAAACTTCCGCAACCCAAAGAGAACACTCCAAGCCTCTTTCTCTATACTCGGCCAAGCACGCTGAGCCCCTGACAATTTCTGACTGGCAAAAGCTATAGGTTTAAACTGACCTTTTTCATCTTTTTGAGTAAGACAACATCCTACTGCAAGGTCGGAAGCATCGGCGTGAAGCTGATATTCCCGGCCTACGATAGGTGTAGCCAAACTCGTCACTTTACACAACTCATCTTTAAGAGTATTAAATGCTTTTTCGGCCCTTTCATCCCATGGTACAGTATTTTTGACATTTCCTTTGGTTAATTCGGTTAAAGGTATAGCTATCTCAGCATAATTTGGAATATAAGATCGGTAGAATCCCATTAATCCCAAAACTGATCTAACTTCCTTTTTGGTCTTTGGTCTCTTTAAGTCCCTTATTGCTCCGATTTTCTCCTCATCAGGTGCATGCGTTCCACCCCCAATAACATGACCTAAAAACTTAGTCAATTTCTCTCCAAATTTACATTTGTCTAGTCTAATCGTAAAATTTCTATTTTTCAACTCTTCAATGACAGCCCTGACATGCTCACAATGCTCTTCCCAGGTATCGGAGAAAATGATGACATCATCAATATATGCTTCTGCATACCTCCGATGACCTTGGAGAACCTCATTCATGTCTTTTTGAAACGTAGCAGCAGCCCCTGATAATCCAAAAGGCATTGTACGCCACTGATAAGTTCCGTTATGCGTCGTAAAAGCTGTCAGAGGTTTACAATCCTCAGCCATTTTAATTTGCCAATAACCCCTCAATAAATCTATTGAAGATAAATATTTAGCCGCCCCTGCGGTATACATAATTTCTTGGGAATCTTTCATCGGGAAGGTGGGAACCTGCGTTACAGAATTTAAAGCTCTGTAATCAATACACATTCTGACAGTTGCATCTTTTTTCGCAACGCAAACAATTGGATGGCTAATTTCAGCATTCGACGGTTCGATTAGATTTAATTCTAATAACTCCTGAATCTGCCTATCCACTTCCTCTTTATAAGCTACCGGCACGCCATATAACTTTGGTTTTTTTCCTTTCTACACCCGGTTTCAGATCAATACGATGTTCCCCTACTTCCGCTGGTCGTACAGGACCCATAAACACTTCTTTATTTTCCCTCAAAATGGACTTTAAATCTTTGACTTGACTATTAGATAGCCCTTTTATTTCAAACCTCTCAATATCCCGTTCTATCTCTTGATCCCGGTTCAAAATAGGAATTTCCCCAACTTCTCCAAATTCCTCATCACCTTTGAAAACAATATTAGCTATATTACATTTAGCGATAAATTCTCTTATCTTATTTTGGTGCACATGCTTCCTACTCCCGTCGGCTAACTCAACAATAAACGAATGCTGGTTTCGTTTTTCTACAATAGTTGCCGGCCCTTGCCACCTAGAATATAACTTATTAGTCGAATCGGGGATTAACAGTATAACTTTATCGCCTACTTCAAACGTTTTTTTCCTTAGACCTTAAATTATAATGGTAAGCCATTCTATTTTGTTGTACCTCAGACGATAATTTTGCCTCATTTGCGGCTCTTTCTAAGCGGTTCTTAAGTTTATCCAAGTACTCATGAATCGGCGTAGTATCTAACTGCGCTCCCTTATTTTCTCCTGCCCTTGACGACTTAAGAATCGATAACGGACCCTCCGGCGCTCTACCATATAATAACTGGAAAGGTGCGATTCCCGTCGTAGAATTTGGGACTTCCCTATACGCCCATAATATAAATGGTATTTGTTCATGCCATTTTTTTCTTTCTTCCCTAATCGTATGATGTAGCATACGTTTAAGAGTCTGATTAAATCGTTCCACAAGTCCGTTGGACTGTGGATACTGTGGAGTCGAAAATCTTTGACTAGCACCTAACCTTTTCTCAAATTCTTTCGTTAAGTCGGCAGTAAAATTGGTTCCATTGTCGCAGGCAATTACATTAGGAATTCCTGTTCTCATAAATATTTGAAGTAACGCCTCACACGCGGTTTTAGCAGTTAAACTTTTTAGAGGGATCGCATCCGCCCATCTGGTATGCTGATCAATTAAAGTCAGTATATACCGATGCCCTTGTGAACTTTTAGGATCAATAGGCCCAATTAAATCAACATTAACAACCTGAAATGGAAGTTCCGGCCGCGACACTGGGGAAATAGGAGCTCTATCATTTACTTTAACCCCTCTAGTCAATTGGCACTCTAAACATGATTCACAAAACTGTTTAGCTTCTTTTGCCATTCCCTCCCAATAAAAAGAATACCTTATTCTCTGCAACGTTTTCTTGGCTGCATGATGCCCTCCAAATACCGATGAATGCGCTAATTTTAAGATTTCTTCCCTTCTTACCTTGGGTACTACTAATTGCGCTATAGTTTCGCCTAACAATTTCTCTTTATGATACAATAATCCGTTTACAATATAATAATCCCCTTTTTCCTTTTTAGCTAATTCCCAAGCTTTCTCTAATTCTTTACATTCCAACTGGGATTTCTTAAACATATCTGAGTTACTAACAATAGATTCCTTATTTTCCTCCGTTTCAGTTTTTTCTGGATCCTGACTTTGTACATTTTGCGATCTCGCGTCTATTACGTAAACATTACAGCTATCGTTACTTACATCTTCCTTTTCATTCGAGCTATCAATAATAATTTCGGAAGTTTTTAATTCTTCGGACTCTATCAATGGCTCCTCAAGATTGACACCTGACAACTCATTAATCACCTCGGGATGTAAAATTACTTGCTCATTAATATTATCAGTTACTGCGCAAAGTACTTCCTGATGAATAATATTAGTTTGCCCGAATTGCGGAATAGCTAGCGGTAGTTTAACTAACGGTGATTTAACAGCTTCACCAAATAACCCTTGTAAATAAATACTACCCGCTCCCTTTAATTTCTCTTCCGGTACTAAATCTTTATGAACAACACTAATCTCACATCCAGAATCAACCAATCCCTTTGCTTTTTGCCCATTAACACTAACTTCAATTTTCTCAAGTTTATTTAATTTCTCACCAATAACATTAGTTTTCTGCTCGGCCTTTGCCGATATTCTAGCCACGATAGCCCCATTAGGTAACTCTTGATTTTCTTTCACCATAATCTTATGAACACCTGCTTTCTGGTCTCGCCCTTTATTGCCATTATTAGTTCCCTCATTACCCACTTTATTACAAAAACGTTGGTAATGACCTCTCAAACCACACTTAAAACATTTAGGCCCTGAAGCATCATTCGTCTTCTTAAACTCTGTTTTCCTATCCGGAAAAGAATTACACTCATTAGTACCATTTTGCCTCCAACTACCACTAAATTTATTATCCTCCCTCGGTCTCATTTTTTCATTGTTTATGTACTTATCTTTACCTTTAAAGCTTTTATGCGGAACCGCATAAGACTTATGTTTAGCATCAAAATAATTATCACACTCTTTAGCAATTTTAGGAGCTTCTAACCATTTACCCTGGTGAGTTAAACTAATATATGCTGCAGTATCCTCATCTAGCGTACTCATTAGCTTATCAGTAACTATTAACTGGTTGACCTTTTCATAAGTGTCCGCACCTCTAATTTTACAATAATTTTCCCACGTAGCTATTAAACGCGATACAAATAATACATGGGTTTCGTTCGGATTTCTCCTAGCTTTCCGGAAATTTTCTAAACATGCCTTCGGGGTTGGCTCATGTTCCCTTAGGACTAACTCCTTTAATTCCTCATAATTCTCCATTTGTTCCTTAGTGGTATAAATTAACAAATTATCCGCCTTATCTCCTAACATATTTAGTAGAATTTCGGCCTGCTGGTTTTCCGGTACATCTTTAGTTTGGAATGCTTTTTCTAAACTGTTGAAAAATAAATTCCATCCCTCAGTCCCTTCTGGTACTTTGATAGATAGAGTTTTAACACTTTTGATCAATTTTTCTATATTACTTTCACTATTAGATTCCCTAACATTAGAATTATTTGCCGAATCTTGAACTCTGAGCCTTTCCATTTCTAATTCATGTCCCATCCTCAATTTCTCCATTTCTAACTTTTCCTGTTTTTCTAACTTTTCGAGTTCTAACTTTTCGCGTTCTAATTTTTCCTGTTTTTCTAACTTTTCGCGTTCTAATCGTTCTGCAACAATAGTGTCTGATAATTCCTTAATAACCCCCTCGTCATACTCATCACTGTCCATTATCTTTTTCTTAAGCTGAATTCTGGTATCATCTTCCGTGAATTCAACACCCAATTCTTCGGCTATCCCCTGAATATCAACCTTTTTTAGTTTTAATAAGAAAGCCATACCTTCACCGATTGTTATTACCACCCCACAAGAATAGTTAAACCTACCAAATTAATATTTCCGAAATTTCTAACTTAGTACAGATATTTCTCCACTTAATAAACTAATTAATACCCTTCAGATAATCAATACATTTCATTTCTAATTAACCTACTGAATACTCTAATTTTCCTCAACCATTGATATCACACACAATATACTTCCAATAAAACAAAAGGTAAAAGAGTAATTCGATTTGATTACTATGCAATATAGGTCTCAATGTATACACTTAGATAACAACATACAATTTACATAATCATACTGATACGTTGATATTGAATAGAAGTATAGATGTCAATCAAGAAATCCACATAAAGAAAAACTGTACAACATGCATATATAAATTTCTACAATTATCCTCATAAAATATTTCCGAACTCAATACTGGTTCTTACACTTAAAACAAATATACTGAAAATCTTTACTTTTATTTTTACTCACTATGGCTCTCTTTTGAGCCTTTTTTTTTCCACTATGGCTCTCTTTTGGGCCTTTTTTTTTCACTATGGCTCTCTTTTGAGCCTTTTTTTTCACTATGGCTCTCTTTTGAGCCTTTTTTTTTTTTCCTCACTAGTATTGGCCAATTAAAATTTTCATTTGCTTAGAATTTTGATAATGCAACTCTTAAAATTTAAACAGTATTGCTTCATTTAACAATTACTTTAACAATAATTTAGATTTAATGCATTAATTTAGTTCACTAATATCATTATAAATAGCATACCATTATCATCTCAAATTATTATGACCTTTCTTTAAAACAATAGCAATATGGTTACTAATTCTTTACACCTATCTGAACACAATTATTTCATTGCACATAAATTACATAGACAATTTACTTAAATTACTATTAATTATACAACAATACAATTTGGTTAGAGATGTCAGAAGAAATGAATGATCAAAACACCTTACCTTATACTTTATTTGGTGGGGTACTCTTCTATTCACAGATAGCTCCACGATGTAGCGATAATCAGGCACAACACAGTTCAGTTTAGTTCTTTCTAATAAAGATACGCACAACACTTTAGTCCACACTAGACGATATAGCACGATACTTTATCACACACTCGACGATCCGGCACGATACTTTAGCACATACTCGACGATACGGCACAACACTTTACACACATTCGACGCTACGGCACGACACTTTACACACATTCGACGATACGGCACACTTTAGCATACAATCGACGATCCGGCACGATGCTTTAGCACATACTCGACGATATGGCACGACCACACAAGAATTCCACTGGATACTCTGGCATTAACAGACTGCAACACGGCTCGCTGGTCACTGGTTTCAGGCGATTCTATCCCGACGCTGCCAACAATTTGTCGGACGCTCCTCTCAGTCCACAAAACTTTGAAGAATGTCCTAGGTAGTTTTAGCTGCCACCACCGATATTAATGGGTGATATCGGTCACCTGCTGTGAGGATTGGGTACAATAACACTGACGCTGTTAATGAACTGAACTAACAGTTTATTTAAGATATAGATATGTACACAAGAAACAATATTTACAACTATCTACAATTACAACTCGGATATAGATGATCCGGTTCAACATTAAATTAACTACAATAAACGTTGGTTGTGTACCGTTCAACTTATACTTTCTTCCTCACACTCAACGCACGTTAGATACGCTTTATCAGAGATTACTGCAGAATCTCAATACACAAGGGTACTAGGCCTCACTTCTCGGCCTATAACACTATCCACCGGGACGCCTTGTCCCACGCTCAACATATACACTATCCAACAGGACCACAAATCCTGAGCGACCTATCGGTCTCAACGCCAAGCGAGAACTGTGTAACCTCTCAGTCCAGAGTTGACCTTGTCAGAGATCTTCCTTCCCCCAGCAGGGCCTCTTAGAGTTCCTCCATTGGTTCAATTCCGCATACCGACCTTGAGTCATGACATCTACTGTTTACACATCACTCCAATAGCTAGATGACAGCTGAGGCACGCCCCGCGGCCATCACTTTCATTCATCAACGAGTGCGCCATCTGCACACCTGTGTCAACATCTGTCATTCGTTATTATAGAAAAGAAAGAAAGGTATTTCGAGCTTCACGGATACACAACCCACAATACATAAAATATTCAGATAAGGAAATGTTATTCCTTTCTAATTCAGGGCAGATGTCTTCTAGGAACCTGACAGAAGTGTTTTGGGATGTTTGTCATTCAAAGCTAATAGAACCAGGCCCGATATTGCGTATGCAGTGAATATCTTCAGTCAGAGTAATCCTGGATTAGTACATTGGCATGGATTATTAAAGCTGCTGGGGTATGTTTGTTTAACTAAATCTTTAAAGTTAAATTTGAATTGTAAAAATGTACATTTAATTGCATATTCAGACGCCGATTTTGCCACGAACAGAGATGATAGAACTTCAGTTATAGGAGGTCAGTTGTTAATGTTACATAAATCACCAATAATGTGGAGGTCCTTTAAGGAAAAATGTATAAGTTTATCAACCATGGAATCTGAATTTATTTCGATGACAGAAGCTGCTAGAGAACTTTTATGGTTCGATAGGATAATAGACGAATGCATCTGTCGAAAGATAATTTGTGATAGAAAGGAGAAATCTTTATTATTGGTTGATAATCAGGCCACAATTACTTTTGTCAAATCCCCCATTGAAAACCATCGATCAAAACATATAGATGTAAAATTATTTTTCATAAGAGATTTGGTATATAAAAATATTTTTGAAGTAAAATATGTTAAAAGTAAAGAAAATTATGCGAACATCTTCACCAAACCGCTTAGTAAATTTGAATTGTCTGGGTTTAAACTGAAAGTTTTCTCGGATTATTAAATTTATTGTTAAATATCCCTCATTGCATTAAAGTGTATTTATACAAATTGTATTTTACTAGATAGTCCAGCTTCTTTGTAAAAGATTGGTTTTGAACATATAAACTTAAGTATAAGATTAATTTGATGTATAGAAATTGAATTCAGTTTATCCTTGTGAACTGATTTAATATAAGAACTCACTTGTGAAACTTGAATGTAATGGTTTAATTACATATGAAGTCGACTTCATTAAGTTAACATGATTAAAAAGTTTACTGATATCAACTTTGAACTTTATTGCTTTAAATATTTTTTATGTTAAAATTGATTTTAAGGAAAGTAATCCTTTTTCAGTTTTTATAAAATAGCTTTGAATGTAACTTGAATTTTTGCTATGAGAATTTTTACATATTATATATAGTAAAACTTGAATTTGTATGAATTAAACATTTATGGAGTATAGTGTATGTTATGAAAGAGAATGGAATCAAGGGCCCTTGTATGATGAAGAATGAAAGATGATGGATGAATGTGATAGTTAAAGTTTTTGAACATGTATTGATTTTTATCAAGTTTAATTATTAAAACTGGTAAAATGAAATTACGTAAAGTCTTGTATTAAAAAGATTTACTTTTCAGGAAATTTTGAACATATCTAGTAATGTAATAGAAATGTTAATTGAAGCTGAAGGACTATTGATGCAGTTTAAACCAGAGTTAAATTTTAGGTACTTTGGTTGGAAATATTGCATTTTAGATGCATGAGGGTAAATTCTTGTTAATGTTATAATGTTATAATCTTGTTAATATTATGTATATTGTTAATGTTTAATGTTTATAGATTGTATGTGATTGTTATATGACGACATTTTTTTCAGAAAAATTGTTTGATTTGATAAGAAGATTGAAGATGTAATGGTAGATTTATTGTGATATTGTTTGACCTTTGTAAATTCAGAGCGAATTTTGGGAATTCGTTTTTTTTCAAACTGTTTAAATTGTCTTTCCTAAGTGACAAGTGGGGGGGCTTTGTTGGCTAATCAGCCGGTTTTACTTGTCACTTATGGCTATTTTGAGTTTAAAACCTAAATTAACTAAAGTTTCGACATGAGGCTTCGATAGATGGCATTAGGTGTTCTGTAATCGGTTAGTCTTAGACCTACCCTCTTCAGAAGTGGAATCGTCCCGTCCCGTTCCCTCCCTGAGATGGTATAAATGCCATTTCCTGATCGACTTCATTGCTCTTGTTCTCTTTTCGTTTCCGTCAAGTTATTATGATTTAATTATTATAGTTTAAGTTCAAATAAGATATTTAGTTTTTCGTTTATGATGTTTAAAGGAATGATTTTATTTATAATTTAAATTTAAGTTAGTTTTGAAAAGCTCCCGGTGTAATGCAATTCAATATTGTTTTTAAAGAAGTATTTTTATGATCCTCTTAATCATTTTAATAAATTTCGCTCTGAATAGTAATCAACTGGATGCTGTTATGGAAATATTTCTAAATCAAGTTTACATGATTGATTAAAGTTTTAATAAAGAACTGTCATCATCAAAAACCTGACTCTTCGATGTCTCTCAGATTCAACACAGTTTTATTACAGGTATCTTCCACAGCGTTGCTATAGTATCTCTGCTTATAGCAGTATAATTATGTATTAGACCTGTGTTGATACAGGCTAATAATTTTAATAACAGAGAGAAGGGCTGTGCCCCTTATCAGCTATGCTCGCTAATCCCCGTTAGGACATTCCAGATTCTAAAAGCACGCTAATTTCACGAGCTCTAAAAATATTGAATTATAATTTTTAAAAAACAGTGGCGATCTCCCTGTAAATTGTTTCCATTCATTGGAGATTTTTAAGGCTAAATCAGCCGCTGTTAAAGAATATAATGTCTGTTTTCGTCTTTGATTTAAAAGTTAAAATTTTGAAAAAAAAGCTAATGTAAAATGAATTAAGTAAATAGAGTCTTTGTCTCTCGGTATTTTGTAACAACGCTACACAAAAAGCTCTTTTGAAAGGACGTTTGAAATGCATCGTTTTAAATCTGACGTACTTTTCACCAAAGTTTTCTTTTTCTTTCTAATTTTCACGTGAAAATACTTTTGATGTTAGAAAGGAAAAAATATTTGTACTGTTTTAGAATTCCCAACAACAGTTGAAAAGATTATCTCGAAATATCAAATAAATCAAGTATATTTATTTTTAATTTAAACTGTTTGGAATTATTATTGTTTGGTCATTTTAAATAAGACGTACTTTCTCCTATTTATCGCTTTTAACGCATATTGATGAATTAATTATTTTATTATACTATATACTTGTTTTATACTCTTTTCTAAAATTTGTAAAAAATCTTCAAAAACGTGTCAAATTAAAAAATGCAATCTGCATACCGAGAACTTCTAATGCAAATTAGTTGGATGTGCCAATCCCAAAACTTTCTTCGATCTCATACGTACATTTTAATATTTTAAAAAAATAGATACTCATTTTAATGCTTTAATAATTTCAATTCAATACCATACCAACTTTAATTTTCATCTTAATTTTCTGCTTCAGTCAATTAATCGGACTAAAAACGAATTTCCGTCTCTGCACGAGCCGATGGACAATAGAATGATAGGCAGATTTTTTTTTTTCAAATTCAGGGAGGACCTACTTGCCTTACCAAAAAATAATCATATACAAAAAAATTAGTTCTGTTCTAGAACTAACTTCATACACTTATAGGTGGTGCAATATTGAAAATGGCATTAAATTCGCTATTGCTGCACCCCTTTCGGGCTAATTTTTTTCTAATTCAGGGAGGACCAACTAGCCATAGCCATACACTTACACAAAAAAAAATTGGTTCAATTCGATGCATAACTTCATATACTTTTGGCCGGTACAATACTAAAAATGGCACCAACATCACGATTGCAGCGCCCCCTTCCGGTGGATTTTTTTCAAATTCAGGGAGGACCAACTAGCCATAGTCATACACTTACACAAAACAATTGGTTCAATTCGATGTATAATTTCGTATACTTTTGGTTGGTAAATTTTGAAAAATGGCACAAACATCGCGATTGAGGCGCCCCCTTCCAGTGGATTTTTTTTCAAATTCAGGGAGGACCAACTAGCCATAGTCACACACTTGCACAAAAAATTTGGTTCAATTCGTTGCATAACTTCATATACTTTTGGTCGATACAATATTGAAAATGGCACAAACATCGCGATTGAGGTGCCTCCTTCCGGCGGAATATTTCAAAACTGAAGGAGGACCTGCTTGCCAGAGCCAAAAACATTCACAAAAAATTTGGTTCAATTCGATGCATAACTTCATGCACTTTTTGATGGTAGAATGGTGACATACGGACACACATACAGACATTTTGTTAAAACATGTTTTTTGGAATCTCTGACCTCTAAAACGTGTAAATCCGTCGAAAATCGGAAGTCGAAAAAAAAATCGATTACAATACTTTCTTCTATTGAAGATAGAAGAAAGTAAAAATGATCTAAAAATGTTTAAATTCCTATGAACAATTTTTGCTTCTATAACGGAACGATTAATCTTTAATGATACGATTTTGACCAACTTTAACACTAAATAGGGCTTAAAATAATACCACCAATTTTCATATTTTTATATGCAACAGTTTACTTAATATTAACAAAAAAGACCATCGGTCACAAAAAAAAAAAAAAAAAAAAAAAAAAAAAAAAAAAAAAAAACATTGACAGCGGCTTTACTTTGGTTACTTTGTTTTAGAGTAGAGAGAGAAATACAATCTAACTAGCTCAATTAAAAATGCCAAATATGTAGTCTAATCAAGATTTACAAGATCACTGATTCAGCTTCTAATGATAAGTAAAGATTTTAAAATAGAGTAAACGGGAAAGAAAGATAAATTAAAGATTAAGATAAGCATTGATAAGATTAAAAGATGCTTGAAAAATGAAGTAAGAGTGTAAGAGTGAGTTGGGAAATGAAGGAACAAATTTTACAAATGTTATGCATAAGGAATTAAACATTATAAATTGAAGGCTTAAAGGAAAATTCTTCTTCACTTGAAAAAAGAAAGAAATTAAACTAAAACCAGAACAAATCAATAAGAAGGTTCTTTGAAACAAAATTAGAACTCTGAAAGTTAAATTACAAATTAAAAAAATATATATGTAGAAATATATGTATATACATATATATATATATATTTTTTTTTTCAGAAATTCGATAGAAATGCTTCTTCAGACACCAAATAAAAATAGAGACTAAAGTTCTTTATCTACAGAATCAAACAGTTAACAGATGGAAATGTTATTTACATTTCTTTTGACTTAAAATATAAACTAGTTGGATGTGCCAATCCCAAAACTTTCTTCTATCTCATACATACATTTTAATATTTTTTAAAAATAGTTACTCATTTTAATGTTTTAATAATTTTAATTCAATACCATACGAACTTTGGTTTTCACGTTAAATTTCAGCTTCAATCAATTAATCGGAGTAAAAACGAATTTCGGTCTCTACACGAGCCGATGAACAATAGAATAATAGGCTTTTTTCTTTTTTTTTTTTTTTTTTTAAATTCAGGGAGGACCTATTTGCCTTACGAAAAAATAATTATATACAAATATTTTAGTTCAGTTCTAGGATTAACTTCATACACTTTTAGGTGGTGCAATATATAAAATGGCATAAAATTGGCAATTGCAGCGCCCCCTTTTGGCGGATTTTTTTCAAATTCAGGGAAGACCAACTGGCCATAGTCATGCATTTACACAAATAATTTGGTTTAATTCGATGCATAACTTCATATACTTTTGTCTGGTACAATAATGAAAAATGGTACAAAAATCGCGATTGCGGCTCCCCCTCCCGGCGGAATATTTCAAAACTGAAGGAGGACATTCACAAAAAAATTGTTCATTACTATGCATAACTTCATACACTTTTTGATGGTAGAATGGCGACATACACACAGACAGACAGACATTTTGTAAAGACAGGTTTTTTGAATCTGGCCCCTAAAATGCGTAAATTTGTCGAAAAAAATTTCGATTACAATATATCTTCTTCTATTGAAAATAGAAGAAAGTAAAAATATCTTGCGTATTGAGATTTTTTAAAATAAATATCAAATATAGGGATAAATATAGATTAAATATAGAGATATATAAATATCAAATGTAGAGAATAAACCAACTGATATTTTGAAAATAAATATTAAATATACGAAACTATCAAAAATATCAAACCTTTTGATATTTTGAAAATAAATATAAAATATACGAAACTATCAAAAATATCAAACCTTTTGATATTTTGAAAATAAATATCAAATATACTAAATTATCAAAAATATCAAACTTTTTGATATTTTGATAAGAAATATCAGTGATAGAACTATCGCAAAATCTTTTAAAAAATCTTCAGGATAGTGTCACATGTTGGGTGATGTACGCCAAAAACTATTTGGATTAATTTTTTTTTATCATGTACTAACGCAATCTGAAGTTTGACAAAAATCCATGAATTAATTCTTGAGTTACATTCATTGTGAAATCATGAAAAATGCAGCATAGTAACGCCATCTGTAGGGCGAGTTACAACAAAAGCTAAACAACAATATTAGGGACTAACTGAATCTTTAGTTTTAAAAAATTTCGTGCATTAGTTCTTGAGATAGAGCTATTGAGATAATCACAAATAATGCACCATGGCAGCGCCATCTGGAGAACGATTTGCACCAAAACGTAATCAGCACCATGTTATATCAAGTACTAACTAAATCTAAAGTTTTATGAAAATCTATAAATTAGTTCTTGAGATATGGCTAATGTGGAAGTTGGGATGAATGCAGCAAATTAGCGCCATCTGTTTAGCGATGTACACCAAAAACTAATCAGAACTAGTTTATATCAAGGTCTAACAGAATCTAAAGTTTTATGAAATCCCACGCATTATTTCTTGAGATAGAGCGCCCACAAAATTTTTGTCACATACAGACAAACAAAACCAGACAGACATTTTGAAAAAATATGTTTTTCGGGTTCGATGATGCCTAAAACAAGTAAATCCATCTAAAACCGGATTTCAGAAAATTTCAGAAATCAATTACTTTTTTCTTGTAAAGATAGAAGAAAGTAAAAAAATATAAACCCATAAATTTGTCAACAATACAAAATTTCTTTTAATTAAATCCATTTTAATATGGAAGTTTCAAGTTCCAGCTCCGGGGTTCGAACTAAGATTCTTCTGTTTACTTACGAGATTCTTTAATTCCAATCTATGATGTCTACGCGAAAAACGCTGAAATTAAGGTTCTCTTCTAAAATTTAAATCACAAAAATGAATGGATGAGATTGATACGGCTGATTTAATTAAAATAAACTTCTTTCAAAATATTATGCATTGTCGTATGACATGAGGTATTCACACACAAAACTTAAAGTCTCTAACTTATACAGTTTTGTGTACGGATTCTGTGACAGACAGGGGACAGATACAAAAAAAATGAGTAGGATGTGGTAGAAGCCTGCACGGGCTCGGTTCAGCAGAATAGTTCCGAATTTTCTAACAGGCCGGGCCGATAAATAAAATAAACAGGCCGAGTGAGCAAAAAAATTGAATGGGTGTCACGGGCCGGACCAGGCTGGAAAAAAAAAAAAAAAAAAAAAAAAATCACGAATTTTTGCAAACCAACCGGTCTATTACAAAGTTTTAAGCAGAAACGATAAAATGTGAGCTATTTTCAATGAATATGGCTTTAACGAGAATAAGGATAAATGTGCGTCACAAACCGATACTAATTTGACAACATCAATACAGAAATGTAATTTGTACAATGTAGAAATAGGCATCAGACAGTTACATTGTGTGCAACCCGGTCTTAATATTTTTTTTAGCAGACTCGTGCCGGGGCAAGCTCAGGCTTCTATTGTTTTCCTACAAATAGACCAGCTGGGCCAGAACTAGACTTAATTGTTCTCAAGATATGTAGAGCAGACAAACTGATTTGTAAAATTATTAACAGCACAAAGAACTTACACTAACATAATCTTTGGAAAATAATACTTCTTGGTAGTTCTTAAATTTTCAACTGTAAAATTATAAAATTAACAAGTCTGGCTATTAAAGGGATTTGGAATTGAATAGCATTTTTTTTTTGTTTTGGTAAATAAGATATTTGTATAACCTTGTTGAGATATTAGACAAATGGTAGCAGATTTTTCTCCTTTCTCATGCTGTCGCTTCCGGAAATTCTATCCAAAATGCTAACTTTGATTGTATTTTCTTAAATTGCTTGTATCAAAAAATGGATAACGCCATTCGATTTCATAGCTTCTGAATAAAAACACCCGCTAATGTTATATGTTTTCGGAAAAAAAAAAGGATTTTTAATTATATATATTAAATTTTAACTTTTTAGAAATAAAAGAAATTTTGACTTGCCAGAACCGGCCGGGCCTGTTTTCACTGATTTCTGAAAGGATCAGCTGAAACAACTTTCCTATGGGCCGGGACTGCAAATTATACTTTCAGAAAAACAGAGCATAGCAGCGTTATTGATTAGATTATTTACACCAAAATCTAATCAACAACAATTTATGTCAAATTCTAACTGAATTTGCAGTTTGATGAAAATACGTGTGTTAACTTGAGGTACAATAATTGCAAAAATCATTTAAAAAAAATCTTGATAGAAAGCATTATCAGTTGAGCAGTCTACACCAAAAATGAAAGAATACTAATTTATATCAGACTAACTGAATCTAAAGTTTAATGAAAATTCGTGGATTAGTTCCTGAGATAGAATTAATATACAATAATCATGAATAATGCTGCATGTGCATAGTAGCGCCACTTGTATGGGGATTTACTCCAAACATTGAAGAATATTAATTTACATCAGGAACTAATTGAATCTAAAGTTTGGTGAAAATTCCTTTATTAGTTCCTGAAAGAGAGGTAGTGTGATAAACATGAATAACTCTGCATAACAGCGCCACCGGTTGGGAGATTTACACCAAAAAGTTATCAGCACTATATTAAATCAAGGAGTAACAGAATCTAAAGTTTTATAAAGATCTGTCCATTAGTTCTTGAGATATAACATTTATGAAAATTATAAAAAAGCCACATGGCAGTTTATATTAAGGTATAACTGAATCTGAAGTTTTGTGAAAATCCATGTAGTATTAGTTTTTGAGATAGAGCACCACAAAATTTATGTCACATACAGACATTTCATAAAAACCTGGCTTTTGGAATCTGATCCCTAAAAACATGCAAATCCGTTGAAAACTAAAATTCGAAAATTTTCAGAAATACAATTCTTTTTACTAAAAATAATCATGTTTTGATGTTTTGAAAGATCAGCATCAGCGAAATACCTACGAAACTCGCATTAACAAAGGCTAAAGTACCCGTCGTAGTGTGTTCCCCAGAATTTTAAGAATGTTTGTTTTGAAAAATTGATTTTGAAACATCAACGGATTGTGTGTTAATTTGTGTAATTTTCATTGTATACTTTTATTTATTTTCATTTAATCCTGACAACAGACTACCTACTTATTTAGTGAATATAACCTGTGATCTGAATTAAGATCAAAATTAAAACCTTTTCATAAAATGTTGTTTCCGAGTATCTTGTTATCCAAATGTTTTTTTTTTTTTTTTTTGTGATTATTAAAGAGAAATGGCAAGCAGAGCCCGATCAAGCTGAAGTTTGGCCCAGGGCCTGTTAAAGTTACCCCTACCTTCCCATTCCCGGTGACACTATCAGAAAAAAAGTAGGTTCATTTGATGAGTTGACAAAGTGAAACAACTGACAAAGTGGTGTTTGGGTGAAAGTTTCAAGTTTACAAAAAAAGTTAACTTACAAGAATAATCAAGAAAATAAATTGCCGTTCACTTTCTCAAATAGCATTTGTATAAACCACAAACATCTATGGTCCACAATTTAAGTTGCAGAATAAATGAGGTGGTCTTTTTTAAAATTCACTTTATCCAAAATCATAAAAATTGTGTTTTCAGTCTAGTAATATTTTAAACTAGCTGATCCACCCGGCGTTGCCCGGGACCATAGTTGTTTTCAAACAAATTGTGAATACGTAAAATCTCCATTCATACTAAAATAGAAAAAAAAAAAATTAAATTTTTATCTAAGTGAACACGTAAAGTATAAGAGACGTAAATTTTCCAAATAAAATTATGTTTTGAAAATACTTCTTTCTTCGTAAATTCGTTGTCATTTGTAACTAATTATATTGATTTATACTAGATTAATTTATGACACTATTTTTCAATTGGTAAATTAATTACAAGCAATGTAAATTTTCCATGGGGGTGAAAAAAGTCCAGGCCAGGATTCGAACCAGGGATGTATTGGCTGAAGCCGCCAATGCTCTTCCAACTGAGCCATCCCGGACATGAACACTGGCAGACTATTTCACCCAAATAACCTCAATGATCATATAATCTGGTCTGATACTATGGATCAGCTCAACAGAATAAATCGGAGGTCAATACAGTAGACTCTCTCAAATCCGCACAGCTCTGGACCAGAGGTTTTGCAGATTTCTAATCATTGCTTTGTTTACATTTTTTAAAAATTAATTTGAATGTAATTAATAATGAAATCAAAAGTATAATGAATGCATACAATATACTAAAATATTAAAAAAAAGTAATAAACTAAAATAATAAAAATTTAGATATTTTTTAAAATGATTAAAATACTAAAAGAAAAGGTCAAGTTAATAATGTACAATTAAATATTCATTATAAAAGAGGAAATGTGTTTTTCCTAAATTATTCAATGAAACTTGCCTCATAAAGGTACATTAATAATTCACATCAGGATCATAAAATAATGAAACTTTATTGCAGGTTTAGTCAGACGTAATAACTAAGCTTGATTAATACATAACTATATTTGGTAAGATTGCGATTACCAATGATATTAGCAATATCTTTATTTTTTTCAGAAATAAATTATTCTTTCTTCATGAAAAAACATGAATTCAATAACCTTAACAAAAATTATAAATTAAAAAAATGTATGGAATTGATATAAAACTGAAAAAATCTTGCACCTACATCTGTACTGAATGTTTCATTGTTTACATCCGTAAAATGTCTGTGGATTTTAGAGAGTTGCGGATTTTAGGAGTGCGCATTTGAGGGAGTCTACTGCATATGGGAACGGCAAAAAACGCTGCATACAAAATTATACTAGATTAATTTAAGACACGATTTTTCAATCGGTAAATTAATTATAAGGGACGTAAATTTTCCAAGTGGCTGAAAAAAGTCTGGGCCAGGACTCAAACCAGGGATGTATTGGCTGAAGCCGCCAATGCTCTTCCAACTGAGCCATTCCGGAGAGGAACACTAGTTAAGTTAGTTGGAAAATTTACGTCTCTTATAATTAATATATTAATTGGTATATATACCAATTGAAAAGTCGTGTCTTAAATTAATCTAGTACAGGTATGTATTTCTATTGCGAAAACCATGTTTTGGAAGGATAAAGAAATATAGTCATTTATTTTAGCTATTTTGAACTTCAAAAATAATGCAACAATTGTATTATTTTAAAAGTCCTTTTTTCAATGAGATTTACTCCATGCAAAAACTTCTGAGCACGTGTGCAATGTCCGCTGCACATCTGAACAAACAGTATGAAAATATAAAAGGAGTACTTAATTACTTCTTTCACTAATGTAGAAAAATCACTTTGAAACATAAAAAGAATGCTAAAATTCACCTAAAAATTTAAATAAAAAAATTTGATAAGCAGGCTTTGATGAGCAAAACTTCGTGTATAAAAGTACCATTCCCCCCAAATTTTGCAACTCTACATGCAGCGGTCTTTTCAGACAATCTCATTTTGCGACTATTTTTTGACATTGATTTAAAAAAAATAAAATTGTTTCAAACTTTCAGCCTAATTAATTGTAAGAGTGTCAGCGCTGTTCTAAAAAGGCTGCTGCACGTAAAGTTACAAAATTTGGAAGTAAGGTACCGTATATGAAGTTTTGCCCTCAAAGCCCGATTTTCGAAATTTTTTTTTTTTTTTTTAAATTAAATTTTTTAGTTCATTTTTAGCTTTCTTTTTATATTTCGAGGCAATTTTTCCAAATTAATGAATGAATATGGTTTCATTGTTTTAACCCATCATAGTTAATTTAGTTCCCTTTTCTATAAATCTTTTTCAGAATTTGTACAATAATTCTTTTATTTTTAACAAAATTTTTAATGTGATTTTTGTAATTTTTTGCATATTGCGGGTATTTGTTTTTACATTAGTAAAAAGAAAATTGTTCTAAACTTTTACCCCAATTTTCTAAATATTGTTTGCTACTATTTTTGAATTTCATCGATTTGTAAGGGTACAGTGGACTCTCAAAACTAATTTTTACTAACCCATCATACGTAGTATAGAGTAAATCTTGCAATCGTTTTGAAAATCAAAAAAAAAAAATTTGACGGATTTACACGTTTTAGACACTGGAGATTTCGAAAAACATATTTTTAGAAAAAAAAATTTTGCCGTCTGTCTGTCTGTAAACGCTCTATCTCACGAACAAATTGAGATAGAGACTTGAAATTTTGTATGTACTTAGTATGTAAGAATGGGACGAAGCCTATTGAATATCAGCAACCTCGATTATATGGAACTAGTGATGGGCGATTTCGATTTTTTAAATTGATTTAATCGATACTACAGCCAACTCAATTTAATCGATACTTTAAAATTTTTAATCGATTTCTCTTAAGGTAATATAATTTTCATTTTCCTTCAAAAGTCGAAGATAAAATAGTCGGATGTGCCAATTCCAAAATTTCAGTGTATTAGTTTCTAAGATAGAAGAATTAAAGAAACCTCAAAACTCCCCCCCCCCCCCCCCTGCAAAATAGCGTTTTTTGTTGAGTGATGTACACTAAAAATTGATCAGGATCAATTTTTATCAGGTACCAGCTGAATCTGAATTTTGACGAAAATCCATGAAAGAGTGAGATACAGCTATTGCGAAATCATAAAAAATGCAGCATATCAGCGCCACCTGTAAGGCAATTTACACCAAGAACTAAATAACACTAATCTATGTCAGGGATTTACTGAATCTGAATCTCGATGAAAATTCGTTCTTGAGATAGCGCTATTGCGTTAATCATGAATAATGCAGTATAGCAGCGCCATCTCTTAAGCAATTTCCACCAAAATATAATTAGCATCAAATAATATCAAGGACTAATTGAATTTAAATTTTTATGAAAGTCCGCGCATTAGTTCTTGAGATAAAGCTAAAATGGAAACGGGCGTGCGAAAAGAGAACTGCGCCTGCTTCAAAGTTCCAATTTAGCTCCCCCCCCCCCTATTAACTTTTTCTTGTGATAGGCTAGAAGTGATGTTAGTAGTAAAAATTTGGCGCCCCAAAAGCTCGGAACGACTGCCTCCCTTTGCCCCCCCCTTTCACATGGCGCTTGAGTGGAAATGGTGAAAAATTCAGCATTGCAGCGCCATCTGAGAAGTGATATACATCAAAATGCAAAAAAAAACATCAATTCATGTCAAGGACTAACTGGATCTGAAATTTGATGAAAATCCGTGCATTAGTTATTCAGATATAGCTGTTGCGCAAATCGCAAAAATGCAGCATAGCAGTGCCACCTGTTAGGCTATATACACCAAAAATTAATTACATTCGGTTTATATCCAGGTCAAACTAAATCTAAAGTTTTGTGCAATTCCGTAAATTTGTTCTTGAGATAGAACGGTCAGAAATATTTGCCATATACAGACTCACAGATTGACAGACACACACACAGACAGATATTTCTTAAAAACCATAAAATCGTGTTAAAAACCTTCTAAAATATATAAATACATCAAAAACGGCAAGTCACAATTTTTCACGAATCTAATACTCTCTTCTTGTAAAGTTACAAAAGAAAGTAAAAATGTAAAATCGATTCTGCCCGTAAGATCGGTCTTTAGATTCAATTTCGATCTTTAGATTTGATGTCGATTTTTAGATTCGATGTCGATTTTTTTTTCTAGGTTAAATCAGTGTTGAATGCAGATATTTTTCTGCGACTTCGGAGAAGGCATCATGTTTTACAGCTCTGTAAGAGAGGGGGAATCGCAATTTGTGCATTAAAAAGCATAAAACCTCTTCTGTAGGGGGGGGGGGTATCTCCTGCGGGCCACGCCATTAATTCGACATTAGGTTGAATCGTTAGATTTTTGTTTAGAAGTCCAGTTATTTGAAACATTAGTTTATTATGTTTTATTTTTCACGCTCGTCTCTTCTAATTCCCCCCCCCCTCCCCTTCCGCGTCAGTTTTAACTTACAGAGCCGTTCGAAATATGCATACAGTTTTAAAAATGTCCAATTATCGGTCTATTTTATTTTAGATCCACATTTTAAATCCTTGACAAAAGATAAATAAGGGATCGCCCTGCTGCTCGTTTGGGGTTTATCTGCGCCCCGCCGGGGGGTATATTTTTTTGTTTCTTCAAAAGAAACAAAAAAAATGTTGAGGGGGGGGGGCTTGCACCCTCCCCCAATATACACCTTAAAATTTCGTTCATTTAATTCTCTACCATTTTTAACTTAAAAGTTTAAGCTACATGGTACCCCCCAGAGCCGTGGGCCCCTCCCCCCTGTCAATCACTCACATAATTTTGCTTATTTCTTCACTTCATTTCAATCTTTAAAAGGCTATAACTGGTTCTATAGGAGTTACAGTGGGGAAAAAAAATTCTAGTATAGCTAACCATTTCTCGTCGTTCATTTTGCTATTCCAGGTTCCCTGTTTTCTCTATAGGGCCTTTTCTGGGGGGGGGGGGCAGAGGGGGTTTGTCTCATTTCTTGATACAATATGTCTGTTGAAAGCTTATGCTTCATACATTACTAATCTAGCATAAGAAATGATCTCCCAACATTTCAGGTCACGTTATGGACCCATAATGTGTTAAAATTTAAAGTTTTCAAACTTCTTCGAAGAAAAAAAAAAAACAAACATTGATATTGATACATATTAACGAAACTGGGGTTCGAACCCGCAATCTTTTGTTTGCACACGTTATCCCTAAGCTTATTGGCCACCGAGAACTCAGCAGCGCTATTATTTCTTTAGATTGTCATCTTTAAATTCATAATATATCTTTTGAATGGAATGTCCGATTTGAATAATTCAAAAAGTAATCTACAGATATTGTAACAGGCATTAATACAAAATGATTTATTTGGATAAGGATTAAGGTACCGATAGTATGGTCTAATTTTGGTTGGTGTATTTATCGCGTTTTAAAATGTAAAAAAGTAGTTATAGTGAGATAACTACAATAGCTGGACATATAATATCGCGCGTTTTTTTTATTTTTATAGATATTGATATGTTCTTTAATATTATAGATAGGGATGGGACGAATAGTGATTTGGCCGAATAGCCGAATATTCGGCCAAATTTTAGGCCGAATACCGAATATTCGGCTGGCCGAATAGTAAAAATTTTTTCCAACAAAGAAAATAAATTTTTATTATATATAATTTAAAAAATAAGAGCAACTTAATAATTATTGCTCTTAAATGTGCTTTTAAATGTATTTTTTAATTTGAAAAACTTATTTTAACACAAAAAAATTATGAAATTGCATTATATCCTTTATTCTAATGTACATCAAATTGATTTTCAGTAAGTCAAGATGGGAAAATATTTCTATTAAAATATGAAGAATGTACTTCACTTTTACTATCAATTGATACTTCTCGTATCCAAAATCAATAATATTCTTAATCTCTCTCTCTCTCAGAACTCACAAGGACATATTTTCTGAAATAACCTTTAATGAAGTAAATTTGATCATTTAGAGTTTGTGTCCCTAGTGATAAGCAAATTTGTAAGAATGAGACTGTTCTGAAATCAAATGCCAAGCTTTAAATTACAAATTACGTTAAAGCAAAAGGTTATGCTTAAAGTAGAATGCATATGTTAACAAAATCTTTGATATTTGAATCGGCGTATACAATATTCAACTTCAATATTCCACTTATTCAACAAGCATTAAAAGGATAAACAGAAATTGATAACAACATGAAGGAAGGAAGATTAAATTAAAAATATATACATAATAATGTTACATATTTAAGTCAGTAACTATGCAAATAATTATTTAAAAGTGAAAACTATAGAAAAAATTATTTTGTTGAGTATTTAGAATTTATATTAAAATACAGTAGACTCCCTCAAATCTGCACTCCTAAAATCCACAACTCTCTAAAATCCGCACATATTTTACAGATGTAAACAATGAAACATTCAGTTCAGATGTAGGTGCAAAATTTGACTTTTTTAGTTTTATATCAATTCCATATATTTTTTAATTTGTAATTTTTGTTAAGGTTATTGAATTCACGTGTTTTCATAAATAAAGAATAATTTATTTCTGAAAAAATAAAGATATTTCTGATATCATTGGTAATCACAATCTTACCAAATATATTAATGTATTAATCAAGCTTTTTTAGTTATTAAGTTTGGCTAAACCTGAAATAAAGTTTCATTATTGTATGATTTTGATGTGAATTAGTAATATACCTTTATGAGGCAAGTTTCATTGAATAATTTAGGAAAAACACATTTCATCTCTATAATGAATAGATTATTAATTTGACCTTTGCTTTTAGTATTTTTATCATTTAAAAAACTATCTAATTTTTTATTATTTTAGTTTATTACTTATTTTAATATTTTAGCATATTGTAAACAGTCATTTATACTTTTGATTTCATTATTAATTACATTCAAATTACTTTTTTAAAAATGTAAACAAAGCAGTAACCAGAAATCCGCAAAATTCTAAAATCCGCAAAACCTCTGGTCCCAAGCTGTGCGGATTTAAGGGAGTCTACTGTATTTATAAAACCATCTTCATAAAGCAAGTTGTGTCATCTAATGTGTATCCAGTTTGATACCAGTTCTGCTTTCAGATGTACCGTTGTAGTTGGAATGGTGATATATTTAATTTAATTTTGAAAATGAATCTTCATTAACACACCTAGTGAATAAATTTTTTTCATTTCTTACTTTATAGAAAATAAGTTATGAATTTCATAAGAGCCTTTTTTATATGTGCATGGAATTTACAGACATTTAAAAATATTTGAGCGTTTTAGAATAAGGCAGTATTTTTATAATTTGAATTGTAATATATCATTCTCTAAAGATGACATTTCCCGTACAATTAAATCTCCAACTTGGGCAGCATTTTCCAGAATATCACTAACTTTTATAGGAAATACAGAAAGGCTGTATATTTTTTAGTATCTGAATAACTCTATATTTTGTAAGTAAGAGTGAGAATGACTTCAGAAATGAAGTAGCCAATTTAGATTAGAGGAAAAAAAAATTCAAGAATGAAATTATTTAAATCCGAAATTTATTTGGCAAGATATCTTTCACTATTCGGCGAGATTTTAGCAATATTCGGCAAGATATCTCTAAATATTCGGCTACAGGTATTCGGCCGAAGTATTCGGTCCACAAGCCTTCAATATTCGGCCAACCGAATATTCGGCAAAAGGGCCGAATACCGAATAGTGGCCGAATATTCGTCCCATCCCTAATTATAGAACCTTTTGTTTTTATTCATTTAAAAGTATTTTCTGATGATTCAAAATTATATATCCTAACGATTCAAAAAATACACATGTAATTGTTCAAGGTTTCACTTCTGTAGGCACTCTCAGATTGCCACTATTTTTTATTATTATTATTTTTTTTTTTCATGTTCGCCCATCCTAACCTCCTCCCCCCTTCCTCACCAATCTTAACTTACAGGATCGTTCAAATTATGACTGCGATTTTAAAAAAGTCTAATCCTCGTTCTATTTTATTATAAATCATATTTTGAAACCTCAACAAAAGATACATTTGGGCCGGAGTCGCCCTTCTGTCCATTTGGGATTTACCTTGCCCCCCTGGGTGGGGGCATATTTTTTGTTTCTTCCACACCATCTCATGTAACATATCGTTATAAAGCTTTTATCTGCTCGTTTTGTTTTGTTTCTTTCCCTCTCTTCACCTAGTTACATGCTCTTGGCACTTTTTATAGTTTCAAAGAGTGCATGTTCCCCGCCGGCCACCCCATGAATTTAACACTAAGTTAAACACTACATTTTTGTTTAGAAGCTCAGTTACTTGGGTTATTAGTTTATTATTATTATTATTTTCAAGTTCGTCCGTTTTAATCCCTCGCCCCCCCCCCCCCTCTTCCTCGCCAACCTTTACTAAATGGGCCGTTCAAAGTATGCATGCAATTTTTAAAATGTCCAATTCTCGTTCTATTTTATTGTAAATCCTCATTTTGAAACTTCGACAAAAGATACATTTGGGCTATGGTCGCCCTTTTGTCAAGAGTGGGGTTTACCTGCCACCTTGGGTATAGGGCATAGCTTTTGTTCTTCCAAACTATTTCGTGTAACATTTAGTTGGTACTAGAAAAAAAAAGTTTTTTTGTCTATACTCCTTGTTCCCCATCCTAGTTACACATTTTTGGCACGCTTTATTCTCGGTTTAATGCCAAGTTATTCAGTGTTGTTCTTAGTTGAGTTATGTCTCTCAAATTTGTCAAAGTTTTTGTGTAAGTGACAATCATTTTAAAATTTAAAATTCTTATTATCTGACTCTAAAATATGCAATAGCTTAATTCTGTGCCTCCCTAAATGGGGATGGGGGGGTGGGAGGCGGTAATTACGGTCCTGCTGATTGTCTAAGTTTTGGAATTAGTAATTGGGATCTTTGTGTGAATCTGAATATCGAAATATCGATTCTAATAACGATTCTAGAACTGAGAAATCGATTCTTATTATGATCGATGTTTTATACGATATCGATTTTAATCGATTCTCAAAATTTCCAGAATCGCCCATCACTATACGTAACTACAACCCTTGGCAAAAAGTTTCTGATCACTGTTATCAAGTTTATGAGTTTTTTATTTCGAAGCGTATACTTCGCGATTCAAGAGCATAGGAACGTTTTGCAATATGCCAAATAAAAGAAATAATGTTAAAATATAAATAAAAAGTGAATTCAATATTGCAATCATATAATTTATATTTATAATGCAGGCAAAAATGTTTCCTCGTGAGAAAAAAAATATCCGATCAAGATCGAAGTTGGAAAATAGTAATCGATCACTGAGGAAAAAAGTTTGAAATTTGCATATTGAAGATAGATAAGGGTGCCTGCGCATGCGTATGATATATGAATCCTATTTAAAAGAAGAAATCTTCCAGTTGCGAGATCAAAAGCAGCTTTGAAGTGCTGGAAAATGATCGTGTGAAAAACCTGTCTCGCTATTTAAAAATCCGCATGATTTAATTATTAGAAGAAGTAAATTCACAAAGGAAAGTGGCTGATTTATGAAATTGTGCTCAAAGTACAGTATGCGATATTTGGAAAAAATATCAGTTGTCTAATAGCGTGGAAAATATACCTCGAAGTGGACGACCACGAATGTCAATACTTAGGAAGGAAAAGAAAACTTGTGAAAATATCAAAAAAAAGCGGCGAGCAACCTCAAAACAACTTGATTCCGAATGGTCTAAGTATAACGCAAAGGCATGTGACCGCAGTACGTAATCATCTATATGCAGCAAGATTTAAATCTTGTAAAATTAAAACAAAATCTCACATGATAAAGACGCATAGAAAAGAGCGCCTGCAATGGTGTAAAAAACATGTGCACTAGTCATTTGATACATGAAATAAAGATATTTTTAGCATTGAATTTCGCATATCTATCGATAAAAGTGATGACTGTGGAACATTTGTTTGGAGGAGAGTTGGTGAAAAGTTCAATGATAAGTGTATCAATACGAAGACTAAATTTTCACCTGCATTTGCAGTTTGGAGTTGTATTACATCACAAGGCGTCGGCAAGTTGTGTATTGTGTTACGTACAGTAAGCTTTGAAGTTTACATTGACATTTTAGTTGATTTTTTGATTCCCAGCATCGATCAATAGTTCGGAAATCAAAATGACTTCTTATTTCAAGATGACAATTAGCTCCCCAACGCACCAAATCAATGAAAAATTTCTACAAAATGTAGGTAATATACCAATTCAAACCATGACGTGACCGTCCAATAGTCCGGATCTTAATCCCATCGAAAATATGTGAAATATATTAAAAAGAAAAATCGATTTTCGATGAATTACAAATGCCATAGAACTTACGTAAAGCTATAAGGGAATGCTGGAGTGAAGTTGCTCCCAATGAGTGTAAAAATCTTAATGAGTCCAGTCCACTAACAATTTCGACTGTCATCCGAAATAAAGGTGGATTTATGAAATATATAATTACAGTGATCGGTTATTTTTTTCCAAATCAAAGCATGATCGGATAATTTTTTCTTTGGTGTATAAATTTCAATCACAATTTTTCTGTTTATAAATTGATGAATGGTGATTTTTCTTTATTGCATATTGTTGTTCATTATATGTAACACAAATGTATTATCGCTAATAGTCGTTTCATTTTTATGCAGTGAGAATAAATAATCTTTTCTTACAAACGATGGTAGTGTTGATGTAATGATCGAAAACTTTTTGCCAAGGGTTGTATTTTTTCCGGATTCTCGAAAAATTCGTTCTGATGAAAGGTATATAAAAATTTTTGAATTTTTTTATTTTAAGGAATGCATGTAAAAGGCAATAAAAAAACACAAATTTTGCATAAAGAACGAAGTCGATCAGATTATTAGTTGTCGAGATACTTGTAATCCTGTTTTCCACATTCTTCGATTTTTCATGATCCTGTATTTCATTCAAATTTCAATTCAGAGGTATATTTTAATTCAAAATGAGACGCTTAATCCGATGCAGCAAACAGTTAGTTAATATGATTATTATTTTTGGAGTTATAAGAATGTTTCTTTTACGTAGTTTGGTACTTCTTGAGTAGTTTGGCGTTTTATATAATTTGTTGAAATTGGTGCATCAGCAATTCATTAATAGAGTATTATTATGTGTATTAACAACATTTAAATTTAGTTTTGGAATTGAAATACATTGTATAAATAGTTTTCAGATATTTTATTTTCATATGCATATAAATGATGGGTAAGTATTACGGTGGCCTCCAACGACTAGTTTTAATTTTCAATGAACTTTTTTAAAAATTTCTGGAAATAATCATAATATATATATATCTCTTATTTCACATTAAAAAAATATATATTCAATAGTTTTTGAGATAGATTTTTTTTTTTTTTTTTTTTTTTTTTTTTTAATTAACGAAAAATAGCAATATTTTAAAATGCTCCAGGTGCAACCAGTTTTCACATACTTGTTCAAAAATTTTCCATAAAAACCCTTTCATACATACAAATAAATGTTACTAAGCATTTTTAGCATATTACTTGTAAAACATTTAAAAAATGATTTTAACTTAATTTTTTTGTATTTGTTAAAAAATTGTTAAAAATCTCATATAACTGAAATTAAAAAAATTTAAATGTGTCTAAACAAGTTTATTTCTAGTAACATTTGTTAACACATATACAGAGAGCATTTAAAAAAACAGAAAAATTGGGCATAAAGTATTTCGCATGGAACATTTTGCAATCATGAAAACGATGAAAATATTCATTCTCAGAAAAACACGTTTTAGTATAATAGCTATAATTGTTTAATATTTTCCTAATGACACAGTTTCAGTTATATAGTATAAGGGATATAATATCATTTCTAGCTATCTGTAAGAATGTAAATGTTTATATGTTTTTATGGTAAATTCACATAAAATGTGTGGCTTCGACAGTAATTCATGCAAAGGACATAATGAATCTGAATTTTAAAAAATCTTCTCAAAACTAACTTTTTTATTTTCTGATGATTTTTTAAAAATTTATTTGGAAATATTCATGGCATAAACACATCTTATTGTACAGATTTTTGTTTGTATTGTATTCTCTATAACTACTGTTGAAAATACTATAGTGTGCCATCTATAAATTATAGGTGAAAACTGGAAAATTTGATTAGTAGCCAGTGGCCGGTAGACCCAGTTTCATTGGTGGCCACTTATTAAAAGTTAGTAGCCACTTTTTAAAAATAGGTCAAAATGGCTTTTTTTTATTTATTTAGTGGCTAGTGAGTTACAAAGTTACACATATTTGGTTAAAAATAAAACTGTCATTCCACTGAATGGAAAAATATGAATTGGTCATTAATATTGCAGATAAAATTATAAGTGATATAAACTATATTTAAATATATATTAATACATTGTATAAAACAAACAAGGAAATTGTATTTTTAAATTTAAAAATAATTTCACATCTTTCTTGGATATTTTATTTTTACTTAAAATTGGTGGTAATTATTAAATTTGGCGAGTGTACAGATAAATATAAATATTCTTTGCTTTGGCTGAGATTTCAAAACTCCGGATGTCTTATTAAGGCAAAATCAGAGAGTTCCAATGTGTTGGTGAGGTGGAGAAAGTTTGCTTCGTAGCAGTGAAGTCAGATGCTAAATTTGCAGTATTACTCGCCTAAGTGGCGAGTGCTAATTTTGTCCTATATTTTTTAAGTAATTAGCTATAATGTTTCAATATTTCTTGACACCTACATAAACTTTACTCATAAATTTAAAAAAAATTGTACCAGCCAATTATTACTGGTACAATTAGTGAGCATATGGCAAAAGTGAAAGATTTAAGATACAGCAATGTCCTTAACATTTCCTTGCATCCAGAGGTAAAAATGGTATAATTTATTTGAAATGCATGTGGAATTAAAATTGATGACTATATTTTGTAGGAAAAAAAAATATTTCTTGAAAACATAATCCAAATAAAGAGTTCATAGTAAAAAGCCAAAATATAGAAAATACAACAAAGTTGCTAAATATGCTTGCATCCGATAGAAAGAAAGAATTAACCAATTCACTAATTAGATGCAAACAAAGAAGAGATGCATATATTCATGAAAAAAGCTGTATTTCACAAAGCAAATTAATAAGATTTTTTAATCGCCGAGTGGCGACTACGGTGGCAATCGATGGCCGACTTTTAATTTAAAGAATTAATCAATTCACTAATTAGATGCAAACAAAGTAGAAATGAATGTATCCATGAAAAAAGTTGTATTTCACAAAGCAAATTAATAAGATTTTTTAATCGCCGAGTGGCGACTAGGGTGGCAATCGATGGCCGATTTTTAATCGCCACTTTTACAACTTTAATCGCCACGTGGTGAGTGGCGACTGTTAATTTACACCTATACTATAAATGTTCAATTTAGTATTTATTTTAAGTGCCCTTAAATGAATAATACTTGAACTTCCATCATGTCTGGTATCATCCATCTCAATGTCATTGGTGGCAGCATATCAGATATCAGTCAACAATAAATGTAAATGTAATGGGATAAATTGCCAAACATGGCTCTCGACTTTTTTTCATATTTCATCAATTTAATTTAAAATATAACTCCTTCCCTCTTTTCAATTATAATACAAAAAGACACAGATGTCATATATGCACCACATTTAAAAACAGATAGCGATTTTATGCCTCATATGGTTACCCGGCAGTTGTTGATTATTTATAAAATAAACTGTTTATTATTTTTAAATTTTTTTAAAGGCTATAAATAGAATTGTTCTATAATTATTAACTAAACTTTTTTTATTTATTATTTTCTTTTTAAAATAATAGAAAAAGATTAAAAATATATATATATAACTAGAGCCGTACCGAGTACTCGGTAAATACTTGGTACTCAGCCTACTCAGCTAAATTGCCAAGTACTCTGTCAATACCGAGTAGTTGTAAGAATTTCATTTTTTAAGCATAAGAATTTATAACTGATATATAAAAAGTTATTTGAATATCAATGTATAATGTATGCAATAATTCATAAAACTATTTATTCAGTATTTAACAATATGTCTGCAAAATATAGAAAAAGTTGAGAACAAAAACTCTCATAAAATAACTCTAGATTAAAATTTAGTTTCATATTTATACAAATAAAAATAAATATTTTTTTGACATATAGGAAAACATAAAAGACTATTATTTTGGATAAAGAAACTGAAAATACAATAAATGTAATAAAAAATTAATAATTAAATTTAATATTTTTCAAATTGTGATGCAAAAAAAATCAAATGTTCTACATCATCAGTACACAGGGCATTTCTTTTACTAACTATAAGTTTGTACAAATTGAATATTTCCAACTGAGTGAAAAATTGCCCAGGTCGGGAATCGAACCCAGATACTTGGCTCACAAGCCAATGCTCTACCTGTTAAGCTAACTGGACGACAGCCGGCTGGGATTTTTCACTCAGATAAACTTATTGGTCATAACATCTGGTCTGTCATTTAGACAGCTCGGCTTGGCAGAATAAATCTCAGGTAATGGAACTCCATATAACGATGGACATGTAGATATACTACTATTTTAACACAATCAAACTGATTGGTAAAGTTATCAAACGAATTGAATATTTCCAATTGAGCAAAAAATTGCCCAGGCCGGGAATCGAACCCAAATACTTGGCTTACAAGGCCAATGCTTTACCTGTTAAGCTAACTGGGTGACAGCTGGCTGGGATTTTTTTCTCAGATAACTTTATTGATCATAACATCTGGTCTATCATTTAGACAGCTTGGCGTAATAAACCGCGGGTAATGGAACTCCATATAATGATGGATACGTAAATACACTATTATTTTAACACGATCAAACTGATTGGCAAAGTTATCATACGAATTGAATATTCCAACTGAGCAAAAAATTGCCCAGGCTGGGAATCAAACCCAGATACTCCACACACAACTTGGTACTTGGCTTTTCTGTGAGCTAAACAACATATGGATAGCATATTTGGATAAAATACTTCTAACGTTGATTTAGCCTTTGTCACACAGCTAAACAAAAAATAACACATTTTGCTATAAATGTTTTTATCTTGCCACTATACTGACAAGGAATCATTCACAAATCTTGTTAATTATGAAATAAGATGGGCATGTGTTTATAAAGTATCTAATTTAGAAAATAAATAAATAAATATATAGGCATATAATAGCCAGTCACATTTATCTGTAGTTTCATTGTTAAAACTCATAAACAGCAATCTCCAAAATTTTGATAAATTTTATTTAGTACATCATTAACAGAAATTTATACAGAATTGAATATATAAAGCAAAAAAGTTTAAAATATTCATTAACCTCCACAGTTCGGGCATTGCCTGGAGAAGATGTTAAATAATACCCTTTAAATTCATTTAAATGCTTCTAGAATTGAAAAAATTACTTTCAGACTTTTTAAATAAATACAATGCATATCATATGCATTTATTTAAAGGGTTATAGATATCTCTTAAAATTGTTTTACACTCATTTTAAACTGTTTTTTTGCAGTCTTACATAAAATTTGTCTCAGGACTGAAGAGGGTAATGATTAATTTTGTGTATTTGTGGGCTTTAATTGTAAAAAGAATTTAGCATATGCAATTGTTTATAATTCACTACCTAGTGGATAGAATTTCCCCTAGCACAATAAGTGAATATTGTGTAAACAAAAACATCAGAAATTAGGAAAAATTTTATTCTTCATGAAATGGTTTGAGATTTTATTTTTTAAATAGAGTGCAAAAGGATACAAATTACAGGTTTTTCTCCCTACACGGTATACATATACGTATACATATTTATTTTTATTACATCCTCATCAATGCTTTAAATATAAATAAATATATAAGTATATATATTTAACAGACGATTTATATCGACAGATAATTTATAAACATAATTGTAAAGAAACGAAGTTTGATTATGAAATTGATTACGAAGAGGAAATATTTATTCTTTCTAATATAATTTTCAAATTTAGATCTATACACATACAAAATAATAATAATAATAAACATATCTACTCACGGAAAATCAGCTTTAGCAACCATTTTTGAAATTGACGGATAATTTATACAATTCGAAAGAAACGTTTAAAGTGTTCGGCAGTTTGATTCTGCAGTTATTTTTTTATTATTAAATTTAATAGCAGTCGTGAAAACCGAGGCTACAGAACAACACAGCTGTAAAAGCGCTTTAAACTTGCCGTAGCAGACTCGTAGAATGAAATGAAACAGACAGACGAAAAAACAAAAAGAATTAACAAGAGGAATGAATCTTGGGTTACACTCTTATCCGTCTAGAGATAGATTGTTCTTGTATGACGTAATTTACGTCATCAAAGCATAAGCAACGCCTACTAGATTAATCTAGAGTGCGCTGGGGTAAGATGGCTTAAATGAAGTAATGGTTGGTAGCACCATGGAAGAAGGAATATGAACCGGAAGGAAAACGAAGCCTCTTTCCCCTTAGGAGCAGGGTGATCGTCGATGCCACCGGATTTCTGTGAGGTTCACCCATATCCCAGCATTCCCTGAGGAATGGCAACTGTTTGGCGCATTTATCGCTTATTTGGCCTTTCTTACACTCAAAGCGAACAGGGACGGGTGGGTGCTGAGCTGATTTCTACGGCGAGAGGTAAAACACGTGCCAAGTTATCGCCAATCAAAAAATTTGCCAAGGTTGCCGGCAGTTCAGGGTCACACTTGCCCCAGAACTCTCGGCTTGCCTCGGCTCGCCTCCGTTGGCATTTCTGCCGATCCTACCGAAGCTAGCATAGGGGAGAAAAATACGGGCTTCTGATTGGTTGAATAATTTTGCTTTCCTTCATTTTTGAGTTTACGTTTATTTAATCATCACTTTCTGTTTCAAAGGCTTTTGAAAGCTGAATTTTCCCTCTGTTTTTAAATATTTATTAATAGATAAAGAAATAGATAATTCGGAATTTATAATTAAAGAAGTTAATCAGGATGTTTAACAATTGTTCTGTATTACTTTTAGAAAATAATAAAAATAGAATTGCCATTTCTTCTTTCTATTTTTTTAACATGATATGCACATACATACACAATCAGAACAATTTATTTAGAAATAATAGTATTTTCATTTTACGGCATCAAACTCAAATATACTATATTACTTTTTAAAAAAATTCCAATTTCTTCTTCTTATTATTTTAATGATATAACCATATACGCTCCTAATATGTACATTAGCATTAAGGATGATCTATTTGCAAAAAATTTTTTGACCAATCAGAAGGCCATATTTTTCTCCCCTGTGCTAGCTTCGGTGGGATCGGCAAAAATGCCCTCCGTTGACCTGTTTTCCTTCCCGCTTATATTCTTTGTTCCATGGGTAGCACGGAGTAAGAAACAGGAGGGAAAAGTAATGTTAAAATTTTGCCATGCGGATTTTTTAATGATAGGAAGCGACACTGTAGATGGTGGGCTGTCGATCGATGCTTCTGCAATGTTTTTCAATAAGGAAAGGGCATGTTTACAAACAACCAATCTGCCAACTACATTTTTGCTTTCGCGATCATTACAGGAATAATCGCGGCGACGTTGACCAATCATACAACAGAGCTTTTAATCGCAGACAAATCAGACCAATTTTAGACCAATCAGATCGTCTTGACTTCTAGTGCAAAGTAGGAGGCTTAAAGACGGGCAGGAAATTACTGTGGATGTGGATCCAATTTTGTCCACAGTGACGTCAGAAAAAATGTTCATTTTTAAAATTTTTCTTACGAAAAATCTGAATTTTTAGAAAGTTGTAGAAATGAAAATCTGATTAATTGAAGTTTTCTTCACAGCAAACATATTTTTTTAAAGGTACTTGGCGGTTATTTTTTTAAAAAAACCATTTAAAATACAAGATCATTCTGACAAAAACCAAAAGGCAAGCCATTTAAAAACATTGAATATCGCGGATTAAAATGACTGTTGTAAGTTGAATATTGCAAAAAAATATACTTATGATTTTTAGAAATTAACTATTAATCAAACATTTTGAAGTAAATTTTAATTTCGCGTATAGTTTTTATAACATTTGAACAATTCAATAATTCCTAACTTTGGATATTTATGCAATTAATGCATGTGAAATTAAAGCAAATTTTTATTTTAATTATTTGGAGGGGAAAAAATTGTGTAAATTATAGGACACCAAAATACACGTTTAAAATAATTTAAACGTTGTTAAAAAAAATGTTTCTATCTTTTATTTGTGATTGTGCAGTAAAAATAAATCTATTGATCAAAATTATTCTTAGCTCATTCAGGAATTTTTGCTTTTAAATTTCCTTCTTCTCCATCCGAACATTCAAGCCCGTGTGAAAGGGGGGGGGGAGGTCGCCCCGTCCGAGGAGATTGAGGGAGCACTGAATTTATTCTACCAACACCAATTTATTTTTTATTTCCTTCTATCTTTACAAGAAGAAAGTATTGGATTCATATAAATTTTCGAATTCCAGTTTTCAACGGATTTTATCCATTTTAGGGGTCAGAGATTCCAAAAAATATGTTTTTTTTTAATAAAATATCTGTCTGTGATATATGTTTTGTAAGTGCTCTATTTCAAGAAAAATTTCACGGAATTTAATAAAAATTGATATGCAGGTGGTCCCTGGTATAAATTATTGCTGATTAGTTTTTGGAGTAAATCGTTCTACAGGTGGGGCTGCTATGCTGCATTTTTTACGATTTACGCATCAGCTTTATCTCAAGTACGAATGCACGGATTGTAATAAAAATTTATATAGTATAGTCTGATAGGTAGTCCCTGATATAAACTGATGCTGATCAGTTTTTGGTGTAAATTGCTCAATAGGTGGCGCTGTTTTGCTTCATCTTTTACGATTTGCGCAACAGCTGTATCTCATGAACTAGCGCACAGATTATAATAAAAATTTAGATTTAGGTAGTCCCTGATATAAATTGGTGTTGATCAGTTTTTGTTGTAAATCGCTCAACAGATGGCGCTGTTATGCAATATTTTTTACGGTTTACGCAACAGCTGTATCTCAAGAACTATGGATGGATTCTAATAAAAATTTATATTTAGGTAGTCCCTTATTTAAACTGATGCTGATCAGTTTTTGGTGTAAATCACTCAACAGGTGGCGCTGCTAAGCTGCATTTTTTTCGGTTTACGCAACAGCTGTTTCTTAAGAACTACGCACGGATTGTAATAAAAATTTATATTTAGGTAGTCCCTAATAAAAATTGATGATGGTTAGTTTTTGTTATAAATCGTTTAATAGGTGTCGCTGCTATATTGCATATTTTATGATTTATGCAACAGCTGTAGCTCAAGAACTAACTTACACATTTGAATAAAAAATGATACTCAGGTAGTATTTGATATTAATTAAAGCTGATTAACAATTGGTGTAAATCGCTCAACAGGTGGCGCTGGTATGCTGCATTATTTACAATTTCACAACAACGTTATTTCAAGAACTAATGAATGAATTTTCATAAAATTTTGTATTCAGTTAATACTTGGTATAACATGGTGCTGATTACGTTATGGTGCAAATTGCTCAACTGGTGGTGCTGCTATGGTGCATTATTCGTGATTATCGCAATAGCTCTATCTCAAGAATAACTGCATAGAATTACACAAAACTTTAGATTCTGTTAGAACCTGATATAAACTAGATTTGATTAGTTTTTGGTGTATATCCTGTTGAGATGTGGTGTCGACATCTCAACAGGTGTCGTTGTTAAGATGTATTATTTACAAGTTCCACAATAGCCATACCTCAAGAACTAGTGCATGGATTTTCATAAAACTATAGATTTAGTTAATCCCTGAAATAAATTAGTGTTGTTTAGTATTTTATGAAATACAGACGGCGCTGTTATGCTGCATTTTTCATGGCTTCGCAATAGCTATAACTCATGAATTTTCATCAAACTTCAGATTCAGTTAGTACTTGATAAAAAATGGATAAGAAGAATGGATAAGAAGTAATAAATAATACTTATAAATGCTATAAAAAAGCATAAAAAATCTTTGGCTAATTAATGTTTTGTAAAATGTAGAAGTCTTTTGCACATTAAATAATTTTGTATTTAGACACAAAACAAAGTCTGTGCTTTATTATTCCACATAACTACACATCTATACACAATAACAAAATTTCAATTTAATAATTACAAGCAAATAGCTTTATATTAAATCTTAAGAAACATCACTACTTGTGGACACGGAATAAACTTAATTTTTTTCCCCTTCACCTTTTATTTAGTATCATAGCCTGTTTTACATCAAGGGACACAGCACTTATATCCCATCTTAATTTATTTTATGAAATATCAATATGAAACATATAGAATAAAATAAAATATCTTCTAATTCGAACACATGCATCTTAGGCATACAATCATATTGAAAGTCTCCTAAAAACCAGCCTACCGTATTTCAGCGTCCTCATTATTCACCAAAATTTCACTTTGCATTTTCGAAGAATCGTGTGTATTAAGTTTCTCCTCCTGTTTCTTACTCCGTAAATGAGAGAATAGAAGTAAAATCATCAATCATAAAGTAAAAAAGAAGAATAGAGATGAAATATAATGGCTGTGTGTGTAGGGGAGGAAGGGGGTGACACCAAAAATGTAACCCTAAAATCCAGTATATTAGATTCAATGACAACCACGTACTTTCGTAAAAAAAGAAGTAAACTTATAGTAATACAGCTTTTAATTAATAATACAATGAAATGCTACTTTAGAATCCATAAATACAAGGAGATTATTTTCATTTAGGTTAAAAAAACACAAATAATTCGGTCCTCGTTCCAACTTATTGTTTTTTTTGGGGGGGGGGACGAATGAGGGCATTTAAATTTAAGCGACAAGGCGCATCAAATTACAAACTAATTTTGAAGCATATTGCACTTCCATCTATCTCTTTCCTTCAGGCAATCAATCAGTCAATCTTCCTACGTGGAAAGCGTAAAGAGTTATAAGGAAAGGGCATGTTTACAAACAAACACTTCTGTCAACCAATCTACCGCTACATTTTTTGTCATAGCGATCATTGTAGGAATCATCTTGACGACGTAGCCCAATCATATCATACTTACTTATGCAATGGCAAACTTAGACCAATCAAATTCCTGGAGTTCATCCGTGCAGTGTCACTCGTTAAAGAACGGACTGGTTTTTCTCCCTAATCCACAGTAATTCGTCCACAGTGACGTCAGTTGCCCTTTCCTTATTACACGTAAAAATTGCAACCGACAAAAATCGCCAGCGTGTTTTCGCTCTCTGGACATTTCATTGGCTGTTCGAGAAAAGGCTTTGCCATCATCCGGATTTTCAAGCATTTAAGCATTTGATTGGTTGTTACTGGTGACTCGCTTTGTTTCAGGCGTCAAAGACGCTTCGACACAAGAGAATCGTGCACTTTCCAAGCGCCCCTGGAACCATCCTATGATTCATGGGGAGTTGCTTAAAAAGCACGCGATACTTTTGTTTCGGAGCATCTTACGCCGGAAACGAAGCGAGTCGCAAGTAACAGCCAATCAAATGCTTGGAAATCTGACAATGGTAAAACTTTTTCTGTAAAAGTCAATGAAGTGCTTAGAAAGAGCAAAAACACAGGCAATTTTTGTCGCTTGAAAATTTTATGCGTAGTAATACTTTTACGGTGCTATTACATGTAAAAATTTCAAGCGACAAAAATCGCCTGCGTTTTTTTGTTTTCTAAGCATTTCATTTATTTTTATTTGTTGCATTTCATTTATGTTTGAAATGCTAAGCATTTCAAACAAAGCGTAAAGTGTATTGCAGTGCCTATGATCTTATGGCAGCTACACTATCGTTAAGAGTTACCTCTGTTTTTAAAGACTAAAGAATAACCTTAAAAATCCGGCATCATCACCATCAGGATCAAGACTAACAAGGAAGGTCTCCATACTGGGCATACTCAGAATATTTTGAAAAAAAAAAAAAAAAAAAAAAAACGAATTAAACTACTCATGCAGGTATTAAAGGAACAGTCAAATTTAGCGGCAGAATTACAATATGAGATATGTAAAAAAAATAATTTTAATGTGAATATTCATTCGTATAGTAGGAAGAAGGATGAAATAATAGTAACAATTTAAAACATTTATTTATACAAAGAATTATATTTAAAACATTAATTTATACAAAGAATCTCGCACTGAATTTCATATTAACAAAATTTTATTTTTACCTTTACACATACATACGTATTTATATACAAATATACATACAATAACTTGCAATACACTGTGTTTGTTAAACACATTTTACTTCATGTTTATTGATGTCAAATGTTGAATTTTGTAAACAGCATATTAAAGAATTTTTCAATGAGCAGAATATAACTAAAGTAAAATGGCTTTCACTAATCACATATCATTAGTTTTCCATAATATACCACCGAATTACGAAATAAACTACACTTATTTTCTTTGTACTTTATACTAATAACTAATACATAACGTATTTCGTCTTAGTTTGATACTATCTAAAATTCCTATTAAGCACCGCCCCTTCCTTGCAGCGAATTCACATTCACGTTCAGAAAATGGTCCCACAAGTGACCGAAAAAGGTTAAGAGAAAAGTGAGCGCGTATCGTGAGCGGAGCGTAACGTAACGTAACGCAGTTTCTTGAAGTGTCTCCCGGCAAACCAATTTACAAGACGTTGTCACGTCAAAAATAAAATACTTTGGAATAATTGGCGTGAAAAGCTGAAAGCGACGCGCGATATGGCGAGCAACGCATTTTTTCGCCAAAAGCAGACGATTTAACGAATCTGAAAATTGATTTTAATTTACTTGTAGTATGTGGAATATTTAATGAATTTAAACTTAAACATGGAATAATTTATTAATATTTTTTGTTATTATTTTGTATTATACATGCTGCTAGTTTCTTTAGCTATTTAATTTTATGATTGAAAAAATATTTGTGTACTTTATGTTTAGCAAATATCTATTTTAAATTATAGGCAACCAGACATTTCTTTTCAATTATTCAATTTATTTCTTTTATATTTTGAAAGTTACAAAAATTTACTTTCACTTCCAGTTAACTTTTAAGATTTTGTTTTAGTATCTGGAACATTAAATCGCTTTCCGTTTTTGTTTAAAATAATGGTTTTGAGAATGAACGCATTATAATGTTGTTCGGATGCTACTTAAAGAATATATGAAAAGGAATATAAGACTAACAAATGTTACGAAGAGGAAATTCAATTAAAAGAACGCATAGTCGAAATTTTAAAAGAATATGAATGTAAAAGACATATTAAGGGTGTTCTTAACTGATCCGCTCAACAAGCGAAAAACGTTTTGACACATTTACAAATTCATTTTTTAACAGAAAGTTATAAAATTTTAATGCCTGACTATGAAAGCGAATTCGAATTGAACTTATTTTTCCATTTTATGATAATTAAATTACTTATCGAGTTATAACAGGGTTGCCGGCTTTCATCCGGGCCAAAAAAAGCCGGCCGGCTTTTTTTGGTTTTATCCACTTAAAAAAAGCCTGCTAAAATTGAAAAAAGCCGGCTTTTATTTTTAAAGTATTAATTTGTGTTGAATCCATATTAAATTTAGATTTATTTATTTTTAATACATTTTTAATAATTTACTACTAAAAAAGTTATAAATTTCTATTTAATTTTTCAAATAAATAAGTCTTTATAACTGCTAGGAGTCAACTATGAAGGCATTATGTCTGAAAAATATGAATCTTGGAAAAAAGAAAATGTACTCAAAAAATGTATTTTAAACTTAAGAATTATATTTAATGGAATTATGACAAAATTAGTGTTCCCTATAGATATAAAAAGGGCATGGTGCTATTCACTAAAAAGGGCACTACTGCATCATAAAAGGGCACTTTTGCAAGAAAAAAATTGTTATTGCCTTTAGAAAGGGAAAAAAGAAAGTAGCAAAATACATAATTTTTAAATATGATAAATCAAGTAACATTAATTTCGAATGATTTTATGATATAAAAATTAGAAATACAATTAAATTAAAACATGATTGAATAGTTTTATGTCCTTTTTCTTAAAGAAATGAAAAAATTATATCATTTTTGGGCACACAAATTTAGAAATGCTACGGAGTAAAAAAAATATTATCAAAAATCTCTGGGTAAAATCAGAGGTGCATTTTACTACTTTGAAAAAGGGCAGGATGCTGCACCCTTCAAAAATGGCCTAGAATAAACACTAACAAAATGGAACACATCAAAGATCAAAGCATTCATGGATACATTGTTACAGGTCAATATGTAAAGATTAAGTCATAAAATGAACAATGTTGAAAGATAAATTAGGAAGAATTCAATATTTGAGGAAAGTTTAATACATAATTACATAAAATTAAACAACAAAAAAAGTTCTAACAAAATTTGTTGAATTAAAATTTTGAAAAACTCTTTGTTATTTAAAAGTGCATATATGACCACTTGCATGAATGAATATATTCATGCATATGCTAATTGAGAATACTGAAATAAATTGTGAAATATAATATATTATGAAATCTGCATAATTCGAAATACTATTTTCAGTAGTGAGAAATGGTTTTTTTATATGTATGATTTTAAATGTTTATAGCGAATAAAACATGACATTTTAATAACTCTTAAAATTAGCTAAGTAATAAAACATGTAACTAAGTAACCTTTAATTTTATAAAGCAGTAAAAATGGAAAAACAAAGATAGGATTAAAGGTCAATGTAAATCAGAAAAAGCACTTGGTATGGTCATTTTATAATTTAGCTGACATATATGCAATTCTGACTATAAATCTTTAGCAACTCCATCAATGTGTTATTCTAGTACTAATGATTCTTCATTATTGAAAATTTAGGCTATAACCCAATTTCTCATAATGAATCGTAATTAAAATCCCAATTTTTTATATTAATAAATAAATTTATTAAACTCAAAGTAAATTAAACATCATTAAAATTAGTTAAAAGACACTTAAAAATGTGTTGCTTATAATGAAAAGGCTTCACTGTATAAAAGCCAATTATGGCCAAAAGAGGCCAATTTTGGCCAAAAAAAGCCGGCTAAAATCAATAAAAGCCAACCGGCTTGGCTTTTTTTAATTTTAGCCGGCTTTTTTGCAATCCTGGGTTATAAGCTATTTCGATGAAGCAATCACCCGTTTTTCTCTTCATTTTCGACCGGTTTTTCCGCTTTCGTCGGGAAATATGCTCAAAAGTGTCAACTTTGAAGGCTTGTTATGAAAAATCTATTGTGTTTTTTTAAAAACAAAAGAATGAGTGCAACTGGACAGTTTCTGAATAACAACACCTGCTAGTTTCATGCATTTCCGAACAAAAATAAATTAATGCATGTGTCACAAAGTTGCCCTTTTTGATTTAAGAACACCCTTAATGTAAATCACGAATCTGTTGTTAATGCAAATCTCTCATCGAACGAAGTATTGCAAAATTCCGATGATAGTGAACTCGCTTGCGTATTTTCTTATGATGACTCAAAGCATACAAATGTAAAACCTGTATCACTGCATTATAAAAGAGAGGCCGTAAATTTCTGGCGTAATGAGTATTCGGGAAAATCAAATCACAGTTTCAAAAGTGTACCGTAAACTGGGGTGAATCGGAACACTTTTCAACTTTAACGTTAAAAAAAAGCAACGACGGATTTTTTTATTTTTTTTATTTTTCTACTAGAAACTTCGGTCTTCTTTTGTTCTTTATTTTTTAAGCAAAAACGAAACATTTTTACTGTTTATGTATATATTATTTACATTTTTAATGGTTTTCCGATTCACCCCGCAGATAGGGGTGAATCGGAACAAATGTTATAATCTTTATTTATTCCAATTCAAAATTTAATAGGGTTAATAAAACAGGTAATAATGATAAGGGCGGAATAGGAACACGTAGTTACTGTGAAACCAAGACTTTATTTTATATACAAATAAAGATATGCCTTTTTAAAAATTTGAAAACAACTTTGAAATCAAGAAAAATTAAAATTTATTTTAATAAATTATATTCGAATTGCAGAACTAGAATTTAATATAAATTCAGCCCTGTTCTGTGTTATCCTACTACTAATAGTCATTTGGTAAGTGAATCTATTGAGTAACCCCAATCGCTGCATGCATTAATACGATCTACTAATACGTCCTCATCCCCATCCCTTAGTACTGTTTGCATCCCTCTCTTTTTTAATTGGTTTTTCATTTTGAGATGTTTGTGTAATGTTGTGGATATCAGAGAATAATTCTGTGCAGTTTTTCTAACTAATTTGCTATTTTTAAATTATTTTATTGTGTGCTCCATGTCTGTTGGATTAGGCGTTGGCTTTTTTGTTTAACCAAGTAATTTCTTGGCACTTTTAAACTCCTCAAGTAATTAGAACAAACAAAATATTGTTACAATACATATTCATACGTATGTTTTCATATATTACATGAAACTATTACTGTATGGAAAAATAAACCATGAGAGAAAACGTGTTCCGATTCACCCCGTAAATCTTAAACCTCTGATGTTATGAGCCATTTTTCATTTTTTCATTATGTAGTTTAGAAATAAGTAGAATTTAATACAGCATGTCTTTTACAGGTCTATCATTAATTAAAAATCGACTCTCTTAGGTTTAGAATATGAAAAATAGTGTAGTTACATACAAAGTTTTGAAGACGTTGAAAAAATGAGGTTTTTGAGGATATTCTTGAAGTTTTTTTTATATACCCCAGTAATGGTGCCAACATGTCAAAGCTGAATTTCCCAATTCTTAATGTTATTACCTTCTTATAAAAAAATTGACAACTAAAAATATCATCACATATATTCATAATAAATTTATTTGTATAACAGGGAAATTTCGTTCCTATTCACCCCACTGTTCCTATTCACCCCGTTTTACGGTATGAACGAAGTTTAAATGTGTAAAAAGTTTTCGTGAATTATACAAATGGGAAAAGCAAATTAAAAATGTAACTTCTAGTAAGAAAAATTGGGAGGAGAAAAAATATGTATTTCAAAAGTTTCAGGAAGCAAGAAAACGTACAATAAATGTACATAACTGCGACCTGCAGTGCTGGGTTCGTATTAAAACTACTGAATTTAATATACGGCTTCATGCTTCTAAAAGTGCAGTAGACTCTCGTTAATTCGAAATCGGATAATTTGAATCTTCGCTCAATTCGAACTAAATATGAAGTCCCGAAATTTTCAATCGCAGAATAACATTAAAAAGTTTCAATGATTCGGACTCATTTTCTCTTGACTTCGTTTAATTCGAACAAACGAGAATTTCAAATTTTCATTTTTCAGCCTCCGATGCTATTTCTTTCAGACAAGCTAAAAATGTCGTGTCATCATCCCTGAATTTTCTACTCAACCGATTTTGATAATTATTTTTTTAAATGAAAGCTATTTATTAATAGTTGTGCCTATTTTAGCTATTTTTTTATTTATTTCCATTTTTATATTTTATTTTTAATTTTAAAGGCTTTTTTACGATATTTCTTCAAATGGTGGCAACTCAGTTTAGCTTTTCTCTCGATAATAATTTTTTTTTTCCATTATCAGAAGCTTGATCTCACCAGTGAACATGTCCTCGCATTTAAAAGAAAAAAGTTAATTGTTTTCGTAAAGTTTAACCACAATAAAGGGATTGCGCATAATTATGCACTAATTGAGGTAAAAAAATTTTTTATTAAGAAATAATATTAATAATGTAAATAAAACAACAGGAAATAATTTATGATAAAAGTTAATGTCTAAAGCAGAATAAGAAAATTTTCAAATGAGGAAAATTATGTCATCCAGCAACCAGATAAATGGGATTTACAAATTATTACGGACGCCTTTTTCATATTACTAATAACAGTAACTTTTAAAAAACATTTGAAGAGAAAATGACGCCACTATTTAAAACATCGCATTTTTACTTATTACTTTTTTACTATACTTATTACTATTACTTTTACTATTACTTTTTTACTATATTACTTTTCATTATTTCTTTTCATTATGGACACTGAGATTCAAATTTTACTTTCGGATTTTTTTTTTTTTTTTTTTTTTTTTAGCGTTCGATGCTATTTTTTTCAGCTAAAAAGTGTTCTGTCAAAAATTATGGCCCACTTTTACTTACCTATCATACGCAGTATAGGGTAAGTCTTGCAATCGTTTTGAAAATCGAAATTTTTTTTGACGGATTTAGACGTTTCAGATACTGGAAATTCCGAAAAACATATTTAAAAAAAAAATTGCCGTCCGTCTGTCTGTCTATCGGTCTGTAAACGCTCTATCTCACGAACAAATGGTGATAGAGACTTAAAATTTTGTATGTACTTAGTAAGTAAGAATAGGACGAAGCCTATTTAATATCAGTAACCTCGATTATCCGGAACTATCTTTTTCGGACTCTCGAAAAATTCGTTCTGATGAAATGTATATAAAAATTTTCGGTTTTTTTTATTTTAGGCAATAAAATAACACAAATTTTGCATCAAGAACGAAGTCGGTCGGATTAATAGTTACCGAGATATTTGTAATCCTGTTTTCCACATTCTTCGATTTTTCATGACCCTGTATTTTCTACAAATTTCAATTTAAAGATATGTTTTAATTGGAAATGAGACGCTTAATCTGACGCAGTAAAATGTTAGTTAATACGATTATTGTTTTTGGAGTTATAAGGATGTTTCTTTTACGCAATCCGGTACTACTTGTGTAGTTTGGTATTTTACATAATTTGTCGAAATGGGTTCATAAGCAATTCATTAATGGAGCATTACTATGTATATTAAGAATATTTAAATATACGTTTAAATTTTGTCTTGGAATCGCAATGCATTTTATAAATAGTTTTCACATATTTTACAATGCATGCATATCCATGATGGGTAAGTATTACAGTGGCTCCTAACGACTAGTCTCGTAATCTGGCCTTTAAAACGAGACATTCATACAATTTTATTGTTAAAATGCATTTCCTTTTTCTCAGAATCTATAAAAAAGCGTTTAAACTAAAGAAAAAATTCGTTTTGATGAATCTAGTCAATGAAGAAGTAGCACGTCAAATTGTATCTCTTTATTATTCCGCAATTCCAATGTCTCAGAGAGAACATGCTAATCAATTGGGTATTTCACGTCGCGTCGTTCTGTTTGCTATTATATTGATAAACACAAGAAAAATGAAATTAGTTCATTGCATTCTAAACGGGGTCGCCCTTCTAAAAGACCTTTATCGATTTTTTTTTTTTTTTTTTTTTTATCGGAGGCGAAACTGAATTCTGCAATGGCAGAATCTACATTCAACTTGTCTCTTCTTTTTTACGGATTTCAGATCATTTGATGACTTCCTTTCTTTGATTTATGTGAAAATTGTCCCGAATAAGTATACATATAATCCAATGCATGATATCCACTTTCTTAGTTCACCGTCTGTCCATCAGTGACGCTTTAAATTTTCCTTTCATTGTGCTTGTTTCTAATCTTTTAATTAGTTTATGTATTTCTATATTCTAATTTAATATTAAGTCCTATTCTAATGATAACAGACGAAATAAATTTAAAAAAAAACACTATAATATTAATATTTTGTAATAGTACCATATTAAGCATGTTTTCATTTCATATTTTCCGTAATTTGAACTTCGGATAATTCGACCATTTCTTGTGGTCCCGACGAGTTCGAATAAATGAGAGCCGACTATAGGTAGCAAAATTTAAAAATGATTTTCATTGCTATTAATTATAACTCCTCTTTTTCAGAATAATTTCCATCTTTTGTACATTTTCAACTTTCTGAACATTTGCAGTAATATTAATTAAAAATGTTCTGTAAAGAAGATTAAATAAATATTTCTTCTTTTTTCTTTTTATTACTGATTTGAATGAAATTTCGCCATTGTTTTATTCTCCAATTCACAATTTAAAAAAATTAACCCTCTTTACCGGTTATAAAAATCACTTTTAAGGAAACTGTCGTCGTACATTTCCAATCTGAAAAAAAGGTTTCCATAGCAACAATGTCTAACCGTCTGTGTCATATTTTTCAGTTTGGAACAATTTTAATCAATTTAAATTGTGTTTTAAATCGCAAAATATAATAGTTAAATTTTGTTATAAGTACATATAAATGTATATGACAAAACTATACTTAAAGCAAACTAAAAATGCAAAAATAAAAATATTCTAACAACACTTATTTAATCAAATTGAACATAGAAAGTATTTTCTTTAAAAAGTATTTGAAGCATAAAAGCGTTATTTTTCAAAATTTCGTTTATTCACCAACCGTAGATAAATCGCCAAATAAACGAAAATTTCATGAATTTTTTTTACGGACGTTGCATGGAGGTTCCACCGATATATTTTTTAACAAACATATATACTCATATGAGAAGAACATTCTGTAATTTTTTTCAGATTTTTTCGAGTATGTCCGTATGGAGACCTTCCTTGTAAGCCCGATTTTTGAAAGTTCCGGATTTCTTAAGGAATATCAAAATTTCGTCTTTCTTCATAAATTGATTTATAACTAAGTGATAATTATATGAAAAACGAAAGAAAAAAATAAATATTTCAAAAAATCGTACTTTAATTGTTATTTTCTATCTGTATATATAAAATAAGAAATGTCTGTCTGCCTGTCTGACCGCGGATAACGCCGAAATTATAACACCCAGGTCTCTGAAATTTTTATCATATGTGGATGTTTAAACCGGAAATTGCACTTAACAGTCGAATTTTTAAATTTTAGTTTATATTTAAAAAAAATTAAAACTTACTGGGTAAGAGAATATTTGCAGCTTTCTACTATTCCACGGCAACGAAGCAGCCAGGTTAGAGGCTATTTGCAGCTCACCACACTGTTAAGAATTCGACACTTTTGCGGCATTGTCACTCCATCCTTTTATACAAAACTGTATTATGGAGCTACATAATACTTTACTGTATTATGGAGCATTCACATTGGTCAAAATAAAGATATTATATAAAAGCGGTGGAGTGACGATGCAGCAAAAGTTTCAAATTTTTAATAGCGCCCCAATCCGCGGCAACGAAGCAGCCAGCCATTGAGAGCAAGCGGTAAACATGGGATTTAACGATTACATTTCATGGCTGAATGCTAGCAACAAATTGTACACGCATTTGTTAATTTTTCCTGTTTTGATGACTTTGTTTTTCCTGATTGATTTACAATCGATCTTCAAAATCCATCCTTGTCACAATCAAAAAAAAAAAAAAAAAAAAAAAAAAAAGTAAATTGAGTCATTACTCCTTTTATGCTTTTAGGGTTTGTTCAGATACGCAGCGCACGTCGCGGGAGTGCTCAGGAGATTTTGCATTGAGTAGGTCTCATTGAATAAAAGAATTTTAAAATAATTCAATTATTGCATTAATTTTGTGGTTCAAAACAGCTAATATCAAGACTACATTTCTTCATTCTTCCAAAACATGGTTTTTGTAACATAAATACATTTCTGTTTTCACTAAGATAAAATTTAAAATATTCTAAAATTTAAAACATTCTTCATATATATATATATATATATATATATATATATACTAGCGCACCCGACAGACGTTGTCCTGTCACCGACAAACGTTGTCCTTCTTGGCACCGACTCCAGAAAATCAAATAAATGTACGTAAATATGGAAATACGCAGAATAAACACTATGCTCTAAATTTAATTTCTTATTACAATTATGTAAGGAAATTATTTTTTACTCTTCATTAGTTTTTGAAGTCGGTTCAATTTTTGATAGAAAAGTTTATTTTTCTCTTTTTAGTTAAAAGTTAACGATTGTCTGAAGTCGGTTAATCTAAATTATAATACAGGAAATATTGTTGTAAAGCATACACGTTTGTCAGGAGTGGGGTTCGAACACGCGATCGCTTTCTTCAAGAAGCTGAGCTTAAATCTGGCGCCTTAGACCGCTCCTACATTCCGTCCGCACTTCATTCATCGAACTTATTCAAAACTTTTAATTAGCGAAAAATCACTAACTATTAGTTTTTGCCTAATTACAAAAAAAAGTACTGAATCAAATTCGATGAAATGTGAATCTAAACCATTCTCAAATCCACTGGAACACACATACAAAATTTCATTAAAATCGGTCCAGTCGTTTAGGAGGAGTTCAATTACATACACACGCAAAGAAGATTTTTATATATAAAGATGAGCATTGAAAATTTCAGGTTTTTGCGCTGAAGACATCGCCAAATTAGGAAAATGTGAATTATCTCACGAACTACTGGATTGAAACGAATTTGCTTAGTACCATTCGATTCAGATTGAAAAAATGCACTAAAATACGTTATCAGTTGAAAAATAACTACAAAAGCCGATTTTTATGGAATTTTTTAAAAGTTCGTTCTTTTTTCTACTCATCTTAAGGGTGGAATTTTCGAAAATCCCTTTTTAGCGGCACTCGATATTATAAGAAATATTTTTACCCCAATTTTCAAGATTTTTTGATCTGTAGATTTCTTTGTGCTATTATTAATATGAAATCCTGACTTTCTTTCATATATATAGCCCTTTGAATTAGCGAAAAATCACTAACTATTAGTTTTTGCCTAATTACTAAAAAAGTACTGAATCAATTTCGACGAAATGGGAATCTAAACCATTCTCGAATCTACTGGAACGCACACACAAAATTTCATCAAAATCGGTCCAGTCGTTTAGGAGGAGTTCAATTACATACACACGCACAGAAGATTTTTATATATAAAGATATATATATATATATATATATATATATGTATATATATATATATATATATATATATATATATATATATATATATATACATGTCGCATTTTCATGAAACGACAGACTTCAAGGGGATGAGTTTTAATTACGATTTATTTAAAACATAACAATATCTTTTCGCAAGTCTTCACATCATGAGTTCTGGAGACCAAGTGCGTAGATGTATAGAAATTTCTCATCTCCCGAGGGGGGTTACCAGTTAAAAAGGCTGTGTTTTACTTAAATTAATACGATAAACTTAGGTTTCTTGTTGCCCTGTAAAACCCGTGATTATTAGTCATGGGGCCCGTATCCACATTGAGGGGCGATTTATTAAAAAAGTAATAAAGAGGTCTGATTTTTTGTATTTTCTTACAATTTCCCCCCCTTCCAGACAAGTCTCCGGGGATGGGCCGGCTTCCATCCATGCTACTCACCTGAAAAGGGTAAACAATTTTTACATTAAGTGAGCTAATGGGAGATGAGTTATTTCTTTCGTATACTTAACAAATAATAGAATAACAATAATAAAAGATGTACAAATATCATATCTAAAAACAACACTGTTATAAAATGTACCATTATACGCCATTGAACATGATAAAAACAATTGTATTAATAAATGCAAAACACTCAGTAAATATTATACATAGAATAAGATAATACAAATAAGAAATATGTTGCAGATGGATTCTGAAAATCCAATGTTATTTACAATTTCAAATTTGTATGGAACTGTCCTGACATAGTTCAAGAAATAGTACTTTTACACATAACACAATGTTCACAACAATGCAAAAATAATTTAAAATTCAAATATTCATAATAAATCAAAAAGGTAATTAAAATTCCAAATATTCATAATAATGCAAACCGAGATTAGATATAATATAATATCAGTTCATATGATACCAACTATTTCAGTTTGTTGGTGTAAGTAGTTTAAATTGATTACTAGGAAAAAAGTATCTTAGTTTGGAAGCGTGTATTACTTCATAATCCTTTTTTGTAAGCCAGTTAGGCTTATTTATTTTGAAACTTACATTGGATAATTTTTCCATAATTTGATATGGACCAGAAAAAGGCGGACTTAACTTCCGAGTATTCGGATAGTGAAATTCTTCCACTATGACAAGGTCACCAGGTTTAAAAGGCGCTTCCACAAACTTTAAATCATACCTGACTTTATTTTTCAAGTGATGTTCACTTGTTCTTTGGAAAGCCTCTTTTCTGGCTTCCTCTACAGGGGAATAATAATTTTCATTGCCTAATACTGATGGATAAGGTAATTGGCCGAACATTAAGTATGCAGGAGGGTACTTGGTTACTGAATGAGGTGTGTTATTGTACTCATTAATTACTTCCTGCAGAATTTTGGGCCATGGGACGTTTGAAGGGGTAGAATTTACTTTAAGTCTTAGTCGGGTGCAAATTGACTGATTCACACGCTCATTTTTCCCATTACACTGTGGTCTATGAGAAGAAGTAAGTAATTTTTTTACATTCTGTTTATGTACCCATTTACGAAGTTTAGATGCTGTAAACGCAGGATTTCTATCCGTTAAAATTTTCTTGGGAAGTTGAATATTAAAAATCTGTTTAAGAATATTAATGTAGACTTCAGTTGTAACATTTTTAGATGCAAAACCCCAAACATAACGAGTAGCGTGATCAATAGCTATGTGCATATACCTTTTAGATGAATTATAATAGTTAAAACCTCCTACTGAATCTAATGAAATTATATCGAAAGGTAATTCTGCAGGTGGTAATGCCTCCAGAAGACCAAATTTTGGTTGGTGTGATTTTTTGTTCAGTTGGCAGACCTCACAATGCTTGACAAATTGCGTAATATCGTGGGTCAGGCTGCTCCAATAGTATTGTGGGGAAATTAAATTTTACATTTTTTGGATTCCGGGATGGCCAAATTCTGTATGGGTTTTTATTAATAATTTCTCCCTCAAGGAGAATGGTACTACAATTTTTTGAAAACCCTTTTTGCGAATTATTACAATGTCATTAACTTTTTGAAATTTAGGCCCTGTTATATTATCTAATTGTTGGTGTTCTTTAATTTCATCTGACGTTAATAAATGAATATGGGGATTTACAGAAAAAGTGGGATTTCTTGAAAGCATGTCTGCTTCAAAATTGGTGGATCCTTTGTTATACTTTACAATATAATCATACATACTTAATTTTAATGACCATCTGAATAACCTACCTGTTAAATGCTTCACCTTCTTAAGCCATACTAAGGAGGCATGGTCAGTATGTATTGTAAAAGGTTTTTCGTGAAGGTAATAATGGAATTTGTCAAGGGCATCGATTATTGCTAGACATTCCAGTTCTGTGATAGCGTAATTTTGCTCGTAGGGCCTTAATTGTCTCGAGTGGAACGCAATGGGATACAAGTTCCCTTTTTCATCCATTTGTTTTAAGACAGCACCTACGGCTTCCTTTGAGGCATCAGTATAGACATGACATGGAAGGTTAGGATTGAATAATTTTAAAATAGGCCTAGAAATTAATGCGTTTTTAAGCAATTCAAATGATTGTTGACAGGCATCTGACCATTCCCAAGGAGCATCTTTCTTTAACAATTTATTTAGAGGGGCTCTAATTTTAGCTTACTTGTCTATGAATTTGTGGTATACGTTTACAGAACCAAGGAACCTTTGCAATTCTTTAACGTTTTTTGGAGGGATTAATTTTTTAATAGTTTCGGTGTTAGCATTGTCTGGTTTTATTTGGCCGTTACTAATTTCATAACCGAGGAAGTCAATTTGAGATTTAGCAAAGTTACATTTGGAAAATTTTAATTTTAGATTTTCTTGACGGCAAATGTTAAATATAGTTTTAAGGTGATCCATATGCTCGGCATAGGAATCGGAATAAACTATAAAATCATCAAAATAATTGGTAGCAAAATTAACTTTATGTTTATCTAGGATTCTTTGAAGAGCTCTTGCAAATTGAGCTGGGGCATTTTTATAGCCAAAAGGAAGAACCAACCACTCATAAAGACCTTGATTGGTTGCAAAGGCCAACTTCTCTGTGTCTGAAGGATGAAGTGGGATATGCCAGTAGCCAGAGGCTAAATCTAGCGTGGAAAAATATTTGGCATTGACAAGTCTGTCCAAAAGCCAATCTATACGGGGCAATGGTTCCGAGTCAGTCTTACAAATGGCATTGATTTTTCTGTAATCAATACAGAGACGCGTTTTACCTTCTCCTTTTTTATATGTCAGAGTGACGGGAGAGGAATAAGGACTGCAGGACTCTTTAATAAGTTTAGCTTCCAGTAATTCTTGTATTTGTTTTTGAATTTCTTCATTGTCCCGAGGAGATGCACGGTAAGGTCGAAGCGAGATAGGAAGTTCCGAGGTGAGAGTTACCCGCTGAGGTTCCCATCTGACTCTACCTACGTCATATCTATTGCGCGCAAAAATATCCTTGAAGTCGCTTAGAAGCCCTTCCAACTGTGAGTTCCCTTCAGTAGTACAATGACTAAAACTTTTGTCATCATAATCCGAGAGAATGTGAGTATCAAGATAACATTGTCCTTGTTGCGACAAAATTTCTTGATTTGATTTGGAAGGAGAACGAAGCGGCTTCTTGCAATTCATATCACTCGTTAAAGTTAATGTATGATTGAATGAGTTTCCCTGAGAAATTTTATTGGAAATGTTTTGATCATACTTAAGAATGACTCCATCCTGAGTCAGAATATTCGAGTAAAAGTCCATCGATATATGGAATTTTTGTAATTCTGGAGTTCCCAGTATCGCATATGGCAAGAATGACCTAACTAAGTATAAGGTGCTATTTTGCCTGATATTTCCTATTTTGAGGGGTACGTGAAGTTTTTCAGAAATCTGAACTTGTCCTTGGGTTTGATTAACCTTAAGAGGATGACAGCTTTGAATAGACGTCATATTCAAAGCTGCAACTAAGTTTTCTGGAATAAGGGAAAGGGTACTTCCGCTATCCAATAAAAATGGTATTTGAACCTCATGACAAGTTTCTGAATACGTATGATTATCGTAATTCCCGTATCTGAGGTACCCCGGGACTATAAACCATCATAAAGCATTATAGGGGTATTCCTTGATCAGGGGAATACTCATGGACATTTTGTGATTGAAACTGATTACTATGGGTTGCCAAATCGGGATTCATTGTTCTCCCTCCATTGCCCTGAACATCATATTTATGGAGTAAAGTATGATGTCTTCGATGGCAATTTTTACAGTTCATCTTGGAGGGACATTTATTTGAAAAGTGGCCACCTCGCAGACAAATGATACATAGTTTGTTTAGTTGGACAGTTCTCCAACGGTTATCTATGGACATATTCGTTAATTTTCTGCAGGCATGGGTGGCATGCGACTCGAGGCAAACCCCGCATTTAGTATTTTCTTGACTTTTGGGGAATTTATATCTATCGGAAGAATTTCGGGAATAATTTACATTTCTTACCTCTATTTTAGTTGGATTCTCCAACGCTAGCATACTTTTGGCATGAGTCTCTAAAAATTTTAAAAATTCCGTGAGACTAGGCATATCATTATGAGTAAGAGAGAGCTCCCATCGTTAAATTGTCTAATTTAAGTGCAATCTCATTATATTCATCAATTATAGGATCAGTTTCTGATGCATCGCTCTGAAGAATGGCATTTTCATGGAGTTTATTTAATTCGGTTTCGATATCCTGAACCTGTTTAACATATAAATCTAACTCTTCAAGAGTTACAGTTTCATTATCAATTTTGGGATTTATAATATTTTTTATGCGAGTGATTTTTCCCTTAAGAACAGTTTTTTGTTTTTTAATAGCTTCCATTTTTAATTAATTTTATGACAACTTCTTAAAAATCTAAATATAAACAAATTCTAAATGACCTTCAAAAAAATTATAATAATATCAACATAATACAAGCATCTGCATAGAATTGTGAAATGAAATAAATAAAAAGAATTATTTATATAAAATAATTAGACGTAAATCTGGATATCCATTTTTTCTTTCAATTTAAAATATAATTACACTTAAAACCATGGTTTATAGAAATAATAAAACTAAACACAATATCACTACAAATAGCACTTACCTTTAATTACTTATATTAATAAACATCATAAAAACAATAAGAATAATAATATCATATATAAATAATAACAACCCCAGGGTATACACATACACTCAACCAAAATAATAAAAAAAAAGCAATTTTAGTGTGCGCACATGAAAAACTATGCGTTTTCTTTCTTTTCTTTTCGATAAATAATGAAGCAATTACAGGAGCACTTTTTGAAGATTATTGATAACACACTACGAAGCAAACACCACTGTTGAATTCGGTTACTCATTATCACCATCGAGGAATAAACACATACGGCACCACACTTCGATGAAACCAGATGAACACAAACAAAAATAAATCACAAACAAACTTGCGGAGCACCGGCCTGATTCATGGCACGACAGACAGGAGGAGGGGGCAACCGAGGGCGACGGCGATAGTTGAAGTTCCGCTCAAGAAGAAATCTAGTGTCCAGGATGCGGCAAAGCCCGACCGAATGGTAGAAAATAGCATCTAAGTATTCCAATGGGGCAACGGCGATAGTTCCGCTCAAGAAGAAATCCAGTGTCCAGGACAAAGATCTTAGGATGCGGCAAAGCCCGACCGAGTGGAAAATAGCATTTAAGTATTCCAATATGGAATACGTTTGCTGGATGATAACTCATGACGAGACATTAGCTCCTTTTCAGGGCCTCTTTTGATGTTTCGAGTCAGAATGACCACTGTCTTTGCTTTCCTTTGTGGGTCCGGTATTTTTAATGATGTTCATATTTCGTAGATTATTTTCCCGCACTAAGGTTTTTGGGAGAAAAAAAATCATAACTCCGTCAATTCTCAAGATGTCAAATCCAACTAATTTTTTATAAATGTTCTCTATATTATCTAAAACTTTTGTACTTACAAGTTTTTGATAGGACCAACTTTTACCGATGAAAAAAATTAAAAACGAAAAGAAAAAGGGGGGAGGAAAAAGAAAAAAAACCCATAACTTACTCAATTCTTAAGCAATCAAATATAATTAATTTTATTTTACATCTTCTCAATAATATCTACAACTTTTATACTAACAAGTTTTTCATAGGACCAGTTCTTCTAGCAAAAATAAATTAAACAAAAATAGGAGTTGGAGAAAAAAACCTCAAATTCAAACTGCTTATATTCTGACTCATTTTTAAGTTCATTTTTGATTTTAAACACATCCAAATGGCAGATCCTCTTATTTAGGATCTATATAATGTGAAGTATAAGCCAGTGTTTTGAGGATGTATTCAAATAACAAATTGGTTATTTTATGACTCTTTTTTAAATCCAATTTTGCTCTCAAACGCATTTAATTGACAGTTTTTTGTTGTTTAGAAACTATATAATGTACGTATTCATCACTGTTTTGATGAAGACTAAAAAAGCTGGCAAAGTGGGCACTTCGCAAAAAAGAAAAAAAAAAAAAATCCCAAAGTGATCATGATACAGGGTGAGTCATAAATATCGAAACAATAGGCTATCTCCTTAAATATTGCCCGTAGACCCATACTTCCAATTGCAAAGTTTCATAAAAAAAAGTAAATTTTTTGATAAGATAAGTTGCAACTCCATGGGGGGTATATTTTAAAAATTACGAAAATTAAATTTTTATACGGCCCCCAAAGGATAAAACTTCCAATTAGAAAAAATTTCCTTATCTATTCCTGAATTGAACGAAAAAAAAAATTCATCTCGATATCTCTAAATCCCTAAAAGATATTAAAATCCAAAATTCGTGACTTACACCACTTAAGCATATCTCTGAGCGCAGCGATATCAGTTCATTTGAAGTACAATTTAGGGACCGACCATAAATTTACGCATTATTAAATGTCGATCCAAGTCAATACTTTAACTTTTAGATATAAAATTAAAGCATATAGGTTTCTGATTTAAACTTCCTTTTAATATGCTAGATGTCTGCAATATCTCGAGATTGGCGCCAGGCTCGTAACTGGCGCGACTCATTGGCACGACTCGCATCACTTATCAAAAGTGTTATTAAATTAAATGATATTAATTAAACTCTCATTAAACGTGTCTTTAAAACTTATTGCCGCAGGCAATAAATTTAGTAAAAATAGTAATATCGATAATGACACTTCTATCAACGGAATTATTGAAAACATATTTTAATAAATTACACTGAAATATTTTCAAAAATCTACTTTTTAATACTCAGCTTCAAAATTTATGTGGTTTTAAACCCATTTTTACTTTTTTCTATCTTTACAAGAGAAAAGTATTGGATTCATGAAAATTTTGAATTCCGGTTTTTGACAGATTCACATGTTTTAGGGCTCAGAGACACCGAAAAGCATGTTTTTACAAAATGTTTGTCTGTGTGACTGCTCCTGTATCTCTGTATATGGCATACATTTTTTGAGCGCCCTATCTCAATAACTAATCCACGGAATTTAATAAAAAATTATATTTACTTAGTCCTGAATATAAATTGGAGCTGATTAGTTTTTGGTGTGAATCGTTTAACAGGTGGCCCTACTCTACAGGCTTTTGTGCGATTTCCGTAATAGCTGTATCTCGAGAATTAATGTAAGGAATATCTTCAAATTTCAGATTCAGTTAGTCTTTGACATGAATTGATGTTTTTTATATTTTGTTGTATGTAGCTCCACGTGTGGCGCTGCAACACTGCAGTTGTTACGATTTCTGCAATAACTCTATCTTACGAAATAATGCAGGAATTTTCATAAAAAGTCAGAATCAGTTACTTCTTGACATGAATTCGTTTTGTTTACGTTTTTGTATCAATCGTCTGTCGGGTGGCGCTGTTATACTGAGTTTTGTATAATTTACAGAATTTCAGTGTTATCAAGTACTAATGCATGGAATTTCGTATCTTTAGAGTCCTCAGATTGCTACATCCGAGTAGTTTATTTATTCCAAACGGCATTTAAAAAAAATATTTATTCGAATGTTAAAGTCTAAGAGTATAACATTTCTGCTGCGTAATTTTTATGCTAAACTCCCACTAATATTCCGTTATAAGTGTATTTAATTGATCAAGATTTAATGCGTTCGAACAAGACATCTTTTAAAAAATTCAACTGAATAGTTTCAACTTAAAACGTTTAACAGTGTGTTGCCCGTAATTAGGTTTTTTATGCCGACCAATTATTTACAATAGGAATATAGGTCCTAAGGGGAGGGGTGTCCTCCGCGAGGGTCTTTCTAATGGAACCTAACCCGTATTTATGCAAAGAATCGCAAGGTTCGAAGAAAATCACGGAAAAGTTCAAACGGTTAGGCCGACGGTCGCGATTGGGTTCGAACCCAGCACCTACCGTCTACCAGTTTGAAGGCCCGTAATTAGAGGCACCTTTTACGCATCGTGTAATAGAAATTTTAACAAGAAAACTATGAAGTTGACAGGGCCAAAACAACACACAAAAAAAAAATTGAAATCGACGTGATAAAAAATGGGGTTTTAATCAATTGACGCATTTAAATAGTAGTTAAAGAAGGCGAGAATGGCAAAACTTAAACAAAATCTGAAATTGAAACTATACAAGACGGATTTAATCACCTAGGAACTTTTAAAAAGTATTTAAACGTTAAGAGCCCATGTTTGTTTAAAACTAAATGCACTTTTTTGCATCAGATGTTTTTATTTCAGTATTTCTCATTTTTAAACTTACATAAGTCAATAAACGTCAGTTACGGTAACAGTCCCGCTAGTTCAATAGTTTTTTAACATCTCAAACTGTCCAACGCGCCGAAAAAAGATTTCACCTCAGAAAATTTATTTTTAAAAATATGATTTGTTTACAAAAAATTGCATCTTTTTTTATATTGCTATTTTAAGTACTTTTATTTAAAAAAAAAATATTATTTAAAATGCTGAATCAAAATTGAAAATTAGACAATTTCATTTAATTAAAAGAAAAAAAATTCAACGCGACAAATAATGTTTTGAGTTATAACAATTTTAATTTACTCTAAATTTTTTGAAAAAAAAAATATTTTATTAAGTATTATGATGTTATAATACTTATAAATTATATGGTTAACCATCACAAAACATTCAAAATTCTAACTCTATAAATAAATAAATGCTTCCTGGACACCTTACAGTAACATTCTTTCTTCAATTACACGCATTTCAATTTGTGTCTGATCCCTTGAAACCTCACGATTTATTAAAATTGTCATAACTCTCTGAGTTTTTAAGATATCAAGATGAATTTTTTTTTGTTCAGTTCAGGAATGGATAAGGAAAATTTTTCTAATTGGAAGTTTTATCCTCTGGGGGCCGTATAAAAATTTAATTTTCGTAATTTTTAAAATAGACCCCCCATGGATTTGCAACTTATCTTATCAAAAAATTTACTTTTTTTTATGAAACTTTGCAATTGGAAGTATGGGTCTACGGGCAATATTTAAGGAGATAGCCTATTGTTTCGATATTTATGACTCACCCTGTATAAGAATTGGGGATGTATTCAAATAACAAATTGGTTATTTTATGACTCATTTTTAAATTCAATTTTGCTCTCAAACGCATTCAATTGACAGTTGTTTGTTATTTAAGAACTGTGTAATGGGCCCTATTTGTCAGTTTTTTGATAAAGGCTAAATATATATTTAAAACTGCTAACAAAGTGGTAAAGGCAGAATATATTTAAAAAAAGTCTGCCAAAAAGGGTACTTTGAACAGAATTTTCTGAAGTTGTCGTGATTGAAAAAATGAGGAAGTATAACAAATTGCGTTTTTTCTGAGTCATTTTTAAATCCATTTTTGTTCTCAAACGCATCCAATTTACAGATCTTTCTATTTAGGAACTATATAATGTGACGGATTGGCCAATTTTTTGATAAAGGCAGAATATATTTCAAAAAAGGCTGCCAAAATGAGCACTTCGCACAAAATTTCCCAAAGCGATCTTAATTAAAAAATCCCCGTCGGCTTGGCCTATAGGCGGAGGTAGATTTCGAAGAGTGCTCATTTCAACAACAACAACAAAAAGTATGATTAGAGATAAACCCAGTTTAATAACTTCATTTGGCCGCTTATGAAAAATTTTTAATTTCATTTTTCTGCAAGAACTGGTATTATCAGAATCATCTTAAGCAAAATTCAGCTCAGATGCCCTTTTTGACAACACATTTTGAAAGCTAGTAAAATATATTCATTACCATATATTCATTCAGAATATATACTTTGAAATATATTCTGAATTTACTAAAAAATCGGCCCAAACAGCACATTATATAGCTCCTGAATAAAAACAAACTACCAATTGAATGCGCTTGAGATTAAAATTGAATTTAAAAATGTGTCATAAAGTAACCGATTTGTTATTTGAATACATCCTTAATACTTTAACCATGATCGCTTCGGACAATTTTGTGCGAAATGCCCACTTTGACAGCATTTTTTAAAATATATTCTATCTTTATCAAAAAAACTGGCCAATGCGTCACATTATATAGCTCCTAAATAAGAGGATCTGTAAACTGGATGCATTTGAGAGCGAAAATGGACTTAAAAACGAGTCCTAAAAAACGCAGTTTGTTATTTGAATACTTCCTCAAATATTCAATCACGATGACTTCGGGAAATTTAGTTTAAAATACCCTTTTTGGCAACCTTTTTTTAAATACATTCTGTCTTTATCAAAAAACTGACCAATGCGTCACATTATATAGTTCCTAAATAAGAGAATCTGTAAATTGGATGCATTTGAGAGCAAAAACAAATTTAAAAACGAGTCAGAAAAAAAACCGCAATTTCTTATTTGAATACTTCCTTAAATTTTCAGTCACGATGACTTCGGGAATTTCTGTTCAAAATACCCTTTTTTGGTAGCCTTTTTTTAAATATATTCTGTCTTTGTCAAAAAACTGACCTATGCGTCACTTTATACAGTTTCCAAATAAGAGGATCTACCATTTGAATGCATTTAAAATCAAAAATTAATTTGAAGATGAGTTGGAATTTAAGCAGTTTGGATTTGAGGTTTTTTCTCCAACTCCTATTTTTGTTTAATTTATTTTTGCTATACGAATTGGTCCTATGAAAAACTTGTCACTATAAAAGTTGTAGATATTATTGAGAATATGTAAAATAAATTTAATTAGATTTGATAGCTTAAAAATTAATGGAGTCATGGACTTTTTTTTTCTTTTTCACCCCCCTTTTTCTTTTTGTTTTTAATTTTTTTCATCGGTAAAAGTTGGTCCTATCAAAAACTTGTGAGTACAAAAGTTTTAGATAATTTTGAGAACATTATAAAGAATTTAGTTGGATTTAATATCTTGAGAATTGACGAAGTTATGAATTTTTTTTCCCCAAAAACAATGTTTTTTTCGCCAATTGAGCCCATTTCTAAATTTATCAAAAGTATGTCACGCATGAACTTTTGGCCTATTTTTAAGAAGTAATATAAACTTTAAACCGATTCGATATCTATTTTAATTAAGAAATTATGACGTTTTTTCGATTTTCACAAAAAACCCTCCCTATTTCCACCCTCTTGGTCCGGTTTTGCCCATTAACGAACTCGACCGAGATTTTACGCCCCTTGATTTTATGTAAAAGTTTCAAGAAGATCTGAGCATAATTATGGAAGTTATCGTGTCCAGAAGAAAGTCGTATACACCGATATATATACAGGGTGTTTCGCTACCAGACCGACAAATTTTGAGGGCTGATAGTAGACACGAAGACAAACATTTTTAAATAGGAACCCATGGTTCGCAAACGTCTTCTGTAGGAGCTAGGGGCCATTAAAATTTAAGGTGCAAAATTTCAAACAATGATAAAAACCGGAAAAAAGGGTCGATTCGTTTGCGGTTTTTACTAAAAGAATTCTTTATCTCACGATTTAAAAAAAAAAAAAATTAAAGGTTATGTTCAAAAATTGTCGATAGAGGGCGCTTTAGACTTTAGAGTAACGAACAACTACTTTTTACCGTTATTTTGTGCATGTTGTTGAAATTATTCTAAAGTTTAGACTTTAACTTAAATTTTAAACCCATAATCGGAAACATTTTGATCGGTTAACTAGCGAAAACTGAACTGTGAACAGAGGGGGGAGACTTTAAACGCTCATAAATATTGGACAAACAAATAGATTTTGTTGCGGTTTGCGTGTAAGTCATTCCCTTGGTAAATATTTTATTTAAAATGACGTACAGCTTTTGTGTCCTCATTTTTCGATAAAGGACGCTTCCGACACTTCTCTGATATTTCAATGGCATTACTCCTGGTTGTTTTACTACTAGACCAACATACTTCCAAGAAGTGTTAGGTATACAAAGATGACACGGAATCACATAGGAATGCAACGTAAGAAATACTTTTTCCAAGTTACGGTTAAAGGAAGCAGAGAAAAAAGTAACAGAAACAGCAGAGAAAGAGCGACACGCTAATGTGACAGAAAACAGTTCATTTAAAGGTTTTACTAGAAAAGGTGTTCGAAATTTTTACGACCAGAAGCAGTCCGGAAAGTTTAACAGCGACGGTAGATGGCGCTAAAAGGTGATGCGCTTGAGCAGCGATCACTTTGAAGCAATCATTCGCGAACCGATTCCAAAGGTAGCAGAATGAATTATTTGAACGATGAACAGCACGATAGGGCTCCTCCACATTTTACCAATGACGTTTGCCAACACTTCAAAGTAACATATGGACATTTGTGGATAGCTCGTGTTGGCCCAGTTCATTGGCCGACTCATCGCCGGGCTTATCATGCATGGACTTCTTCTGCTGGGGTCAAATGAAAAATTGGGTGTATGCGACTCCCGTACCATCAGTTGAAGACTTCGCAGCTGGTATTTCTGTATCTGCCAGAAAACTATCAGAAATGCCAGGAATCTTTCAAAGTGTGAGGAATTCCACGCGACACCGCTGTCAAGCATGCCGGACTATTTCTGGTCGTAATTTTGAACACCTTTTGTAATAAAACATTTAAATGAACTGTTTTCTGTCACATTGACGTGTTGCTCTTTCTCTGCTGTTTCTGTTTTCTTTTCTCTGCTTACTTTAACCGTAACTTGCAAAAAAGGCATTTCCAACGTTACATTCCTATGTGATTCCGAGTCGTCTTTGCATCGCTAACACTTCCTGGAAGTATGTTAGTCTGGTAGTGAAACACCCAGGAGTAATGTCATTGAAATATCAGAGACGTGTGGGAAGCGCCCTCTATCAAAAATGAGGACATCAAAACTGTACGTCATTTTGAATAAAATAATTACCAAGGGAATAACTTACACGCAAACCGCAACAAAATCAATTTGTTTGTCCAATATTTATGAGCGTTTAAAATCTCCCCCTCTGTTCACAGTTTAATTTTCGCTAGTTACCCGATCCCAATGTTTCCGATTTTGGGCTTAAAATTTAAGTTAAAGTTTAAACTTTAGAATAATTTCAACCCCATGCATAAAATAACGATAAAAGTAATTGTTCGTTACACTAAAGTCTAAAGCGCCCTCTATCGGCAATTTTTGATCGTAACCTTTAATTTTTTTTAATTAAAAAATCGTGATATAAAGAATGATTTCAGTGAAAATTTCAAACGAATCGACCCTTTTTCCGTTTTTTTATCTTCTTTTGAAATTTTGGAGCTTAAACTTTAATGCCCCCCTAGCTCCTACAGAAGACGTTTGCGCTCCATGGTTTCCCATTTAATAATGTTTGTTTTCATGTCTATTATCATCCCTCAAAGTTTGTCGGTCTGGTAGAGAAACACCCTGTATATACAGGCACGTAGCCAGGGAGGGGGCTAAGGGGGCTGAAGCCCCTCCCGAAATTTTGAAAATACAAAATTATCTGTATGATAAAAAAATAAATTTTGTTTGTTTTTATCTTCCATTACATTAAAATCAATTGCATTTTTAGCTGTAAAAATATCCATTTATTGAATTACAGTTACGGTTATCCTTCATTATATCGGTTATTTGGATATATTGTTTTTTTAATAGGTATGTACCACTAAAAATTTAAATTCTTTAAAAAAAATTTTTTTACTGTCTTTATGCACAGTAAAATTCGATCAAGTGTAATTTCTTATCATTAATTTGACTAAGAAAAATTAAGTATAATACGCATGCGGCATAATAAAGTTCACGAAAAATTACGAAGACTATTTTCTAAATGTTTCTGTCATTGGAAAAAGGTTAAATGTTTTTCTTAAAACATAAACAATTAGATTATCACAAACCGTATGTTATTTTAACAAGCAAACTTTAGATTTCTTCAGGAAAATAGAAATAGAATTATTTCATTGTTGTGTGTTCAAAGAGCTGCAGGAAAAGAAGAAATTAGAGCAGCTCTTGGACCAATACTCGAATCAATCTTAATTTGTGCAGAGCAAAATAGCCACTAGTCACGATTACGATCCTCCAACTTTTGAGAAATAGGTATAAAAAAGACTGCTAGCTAAGAATTATTTTAAGTTTTGAGCAAAGTCTGGAGCGAATGCATTGAAACGAGATATTATAAATATTCTTAGAAATACCCCAGAAACTTAAAATGAAATCATTCAAATATTCTGGCGTACAGTTACCGAAGTATTAATTATCAAAATAAATATTGCGATCTGTTTTAGCTTAATTGCTGAAGAAACTATGGACATTTCAAGAGCAGAACAGCTTTCCATTTGTGTTAGATATGTGAACTATTAAAAAAATCACAAAACCCAATAATTCGGATTTTTTTTACGTGTTATTCCAATAAATGTCTTCTCTTCCAAAAATTCAAGAAAAATAATTTTACAACATTGTGATGAACTATGTCTTGGCATATATAAATGTGTCGCATAGGCGTATGACAAAGTAGCCAATAAGTTCGGTCATGTTAGCAGGGTTCATTCTAGAATTCTTCATAGTATCTCAAAATTAGATACGTCCTCTATGAAGGCCAATGGTTAAATCTTGCCTTGTACAACAGCATGCTGATTCTCTTCATTCTAAAGTATCATGGACTTGTTAAAGCAGCGACAAAAGTTTTTAAAAATCACCTGAAGGCAAATTTAGTGCTTCAAGAAGCAATTGCATCATATATTCTAGAAAACAAAAGAAAATAACTTTTCCGCATTTATGATACAAATTTTATAGAATATGATGAAAGCATATTGACTTTTGTTTTGCTACTTAAATACATTTGTATTAGCTCAGAAAATATTTCAAAACATATGAAAGATTTCTTCAACAGCTGGAGATTTTGGCAGTCAGGGAGAAGAATAATTTTCTCATAAGTTTGTCTTTTGTCAGAAGGTTTTCTGTCTGATTGACATAGTGAGTTCTTCAAAAAAAAAATCTCGTAATATAATATTGGCTGTAACCCATGGTAAAGATGCCTAATTGTTTTACATAAATATTCAGAAAAATGAAGTAGAAATCTTTTGTGAGATTTTATTGTACATCAAAAATTTCGGAAGACATCTTCCAAACTGAAATAAAGATCCCAAGACTAACATTTAGACAGGCAACAAAGTACAAACTTTCAAATTTCATCCACTGACAAGTATTACAATATCTTGGTCTTATTTCCCCATGTATAGAAAGTTTTATTCGAAATTTAAATTATCGATTCATTTCGAATTAAGACATTCTAAGAGATTCCCCGTTACATCTTCCAGGATGTGCTTCACTGGAAAAAGCAAGAAAATTAGAGAATCCGATGCAATATTTTCAGGATAAAGTGTCAATGTAGCAAGTGAAAGCTGAATATGGATAAGGGTGCAAACAAATTGCTGATAACACCAACACAAAGGTTTTAAAAGTTTTAGTACTGAAATATGACGTATTACGATAAAATCAAACACTTGCTGAGAGTTTTGGTTGAAAGCCGAGTAACAATAGTCAGTGCTTTAGTAAAAAGATATTTTTTGGCAAAGAAAATAATTAAATCTTTGACTCGAAGCATTATGGCCGATGACAGACTGAGTAGCTTTTCCATGGTTTCCATTCTTTGGGAAATTACAGAAGATCTTGATAAGTCAATCAGCATTATGGCTAAGAAGAAATTATGATGATTACTTCTGTTACACTAGTAAATAGTGTTGAATTCAGGGGAAGGCCCGGGAAGGGGAATTTCCCCCTTCCCCGGAGCAATGAGATGTCCCACCCCGGAAAGTTTGTGATTTTGTGTTTTCAATGGCCAAAAAGCACAATTTCTCCCCCGGAACACTATATCCCCCTCCCCCCGGAGTCCCAAAAATCCCTCTCGGAGAAAAGTGCCTGAATTCAACACTGCTAGTAAATTTATTTTACCAAGAATATCATTTATAATTATTATAATCAGAGAATGTGAAATACAAACATTTCTCATATTTTATTTATGAATCTATATGACTATAGCAATTATTTTATTTTTTTCAAAAAAATAATGCGTGTAATTTATTTTATTTATGGATCAATAGTTTCAAGATTTAGCACTCGTAATGTCAGATTCTCGCACGTTAACATCAATTCTGTGTTTTAAGCCAATACATTATTTGTTTGCATTTCAATATTTTACAGCTTTTTTTTTTTTTTCATAGGATAGGGGAGACGGGGGGGGGGAGGCACGTTTGAATTTTTTTTTTTTTTTTTTTTTTTTTTTAATCAGTACATTTCTTATTTGAATTATATTTTTTGCGTTTTAAGTATTACATAACAAGAACAGTGCATTTCTTCATCATATGAACCAGAAATTAAAAGTTTTCCATATAAATTTAAAAAAATTATGAGGATTTAAATAGCTGAAATATTTCTGTTCAAACCTGCCTCATTTCGGAGTACCTTTGAACAAGTAAGGGGCACCTTTGAACAAATGAATAAAATATGAAAATATTGAGAGTTTTCATAAAATGCTGCATATGTTTCAAGAATATAAAGTAATATGAATAAAATTTAATTACTATATTTTATTGAAACTAATATTTTTTCTATTATTTAACCAAACTTAAATCCATCAAAGTTGATGTCAAAAATTCTGCGTTGAAACAACACAGAATGTCTCTCCAGTTATGTTTGGTTAAGAAAACCTTTTTTTAAAATATCCTTGTAATACACCACCAATATTATATCTGATGCTTCTGGAAAATTAAAATTCTTCATTCACACTTTTTATGGAAAAACCTGACTTAAATTCCGTTTTATCTAGTACGAAAGTACTTGTAATTCTGTAGTTTGGGAAAGAGTATAGGCCTTGATAGACAAACCTACTAAACCACGAATCATTATTGTATATCCGGACTTTGCAATTACCAAATAAATGAATGCCATCATCAATTTAGGTTTAAAACTTCCAATCGCTGATACATCCAGAGATTGTAATACATATGTGCAGTAATGAAGGATTGTTAACAGTATAAGTTCATGTTCTTTGATATTCTTAATTAATTTCTTTTCACATAGAAAAATATCCAAAAATAGTAATATTTAGGTACATCAACAACTCTTTACTTCATAGTTTTAGATGCTCAATGGTGCCCCATCACATAGAGTTCAACATTACAACTGTTTACTCAATTCAGCTAAAGAATTTGAATAAACAAAGGTTATTAACTAAAGATTACATATTTATTTAAGTGTTGAACAATAAATCAAAATTTTAGGGATACAAAATTTTAAACAAAAATCTTACAACGGTATTTTTTTAAGTTTAGATTCAAGAGGGAGAAAAATACATATCTTGATTAGACAGTATTGTGCATACAAAATCGATCAGCTTTGTATACTTATTGCACTGAAGCAGTAGCAATGTATTGCCATAGACATTTTTAGGAAATATTTTATTTGAAGGAAAATATTTCAGAGTGTTCAAAGGTGTCCCCCTATCCCCTACTTGACTCTCATCTCAATCATTGTTAGTTTGTGCTTTTTCAGTTTCGCAGATAAATTTTCTAAAAACTCTCCGGTTTCCGAACCGGTTTGGAAACTGGAAGTGCTCTTAAAAGTTAAAAATTGCAACAGAAATTGAAAAAATTAAATATGAAATAACAATATTTGACATAGTTAACAAGTATTCTATGTAGAAATACACATTAGGCTAAGCCTAGATTATGTTTAAATTTTTTACTAAATATGATTCAAATTACTTTTGTAAGGACAGAAAAAATTCCAAAGTTGAGCTTCTCCCGAAAGAAAATTCTGGCTACGGGCCTGTGTATATATATACAGGGTGATTCAAAAAAGATGGTGAAAATTTTAAGAGGTGATAGTACACATCAAGACAAATAATATTAAATCATAAACTAAGGGTCCCAAACGTCCTCCGAAGGATATAGGTGCCATCAAAGTTTAGGGTCCAAAATTTGAAATGATTATAAAAACGGAAAAATTGGTCGATGCGTTTGCGGTTTTCACGAAAACTATTCTTTATGTCAGTATTGTCTTGAAAATAAATTATAAATATAAATTTCAAAAAATGTCGATAGAGGGCGCTTTAGACTTTGGAGCAACGAACAACTATATTTTACTGTTATTTTTTGCATCTCATTAAATTTTTTTATAAGCTTTGACATAAACTTAAATTTTGAGCTGAAAATCTGAATCGTTGAGAGTGATTAAGTAGCGCAAAATGAACTGTGTTCAATGGGGGTGGGGAGGTTCAAATTTCAAATTATTATAAAAAACGGAAAAATTGGTCGATTCGTTTGCGGTTTTCTCTAAAACCATTCTTTATGTCACTATTTCCTTGAAAATAAATTTTAAAAATAAATTTCAAAAAATTCCGCTAGAGCGCGTCTTAAACGTTAGAGTAACCAACAACTATTTTTAACCGTTATTTTATTTATTTATTTATTTATTTATTTTTTTTTTAATCTAAATAAATGTTTTAAAAGTTTAGATTTAAATTTTGAGCTCAAAATCTGAATCGTTGTGAGCAATTAAGTAGCGAAAAATTGAATCGTGTTCATAGGGTGGGAAGGGTAACATTTCAACTCCTGAACACAGTTCAGTTTGCGCTTCTTAACCCCTCCAACGATTCAGAATTTGAGCTCAAAATTTAAGTCTAAGCTTTTCAAGCATTTAACTAGATACAAAAATGTAATGGTTAAAATAGTTGTTGGTTAATCTAAATTTTAAAGCGCCCTCTAACGGAATTTTTTGAAATTTATTTTTAAAATTTATTTTTAAGGAAATAGTGACATAAAGAATGGTTTTAGAGAAAACCGCAAACAAATCGACCAATTTTTCCGTTTTTTATAATAATTTGAAATTTTAACCTCCCAACCTCCATTGAACACAGTTCAGTTTGAGCTACATAACCACTCTCAATGATTCAGATTTTGAGCTCAAAATTTAACTTTTTGTCAAAGCTTCTAAAAAAACTTAATGAGATGAAAAAATAACGGTAAAAAATAGTTGTTCGTTGCTCCAAAGTATAAAGCACCCTCTATCGGCATTTTTTTAAATTTATCTTTATAATTTATTTTCAAGACAACACTGATATAAAGAATAGTTTTCGTGAAAACCGCAAACGAATCGACCAAATTTTCCGTTTTTTATAATCATTTCAAATTTTCGATCCTAAACTTTGATGGCGCCTATCTCCTTCGGAAGACGTTTGGGACCCTTAGTTTCTCATTTAATATTATTTGTCTTGATGTGTACTATCACCTCGTAAAATTTCCCCCATCTTTTTTGAATCACCCTGTCTATATATATATATATATATATATATATATATATATATATATATATATATATATATATATACATATATATATAAACTTTTTTACTGATGGTAGTTTTGGGGTCTAGGAGTCATGATCGGTGTAGATCTGCAAATTTTTTTCAGAAATTCCAACATGGGAGAGAATGCAATAGGTAGTATTTCATACGAAATCTACCTAAAATGGTGGATGTATTCAAATAACAAATTGGTTATTTTATGACTCATTTTTAAATTCAATTTTGCTCTCAAACGCATTTAATTGACCATTTTTTTGTTATTTAGGAATTATATAACGTGCGCATTGGTCGATTTTTTAATAAAGTCAGAATATATTTCAAAATATGTTTTCAAAATGGGCATTTGAGCCGAATTTCGTTTAAGATGATTTTGATAAAATCAGTTCTTACAGAAAAATGAAATATTTTTTTTTTTTTTTTCAAAAGCGGCCAAATAAAATAGTTAAACTGGGTTTATCACTACTAATATTTTATTTTTTGTTGTTCAAACGAAATCAAACCTCCGCCTATAGGCCAAGCCGATAGGGATTTTTTAATTTGTTAAAAGTTGTTATTTTTCTTCTTTCATTAAGTTTGGAATGACTTTAATGCCGGATTTGTGAATACCGTATTTTTGAAGTCATACTGTATTAATTTTCTGATCAATTGGATCATCCCATAGGCGTTTCTGCAGTTTTCTAATTTGTCAGAAAATATCTAGTCTTTAAAAACACGAGGTGGAACCCGACGAAAATCGGCGAAAGAAAATCTTTAAGGAAGAACTGTTTTATTGATTTATAATAAATCTACATAATTAGTTACAGCAAAAAATGCATCATAAATTGTTCAGTCTAACTCCAAACAAATATTATTTTAAGCTAAAATTAACAAAATACTATAAAACCCAATTATCCAGATTATTAAACAAAATAAAATCGAAATTCACCGGATTTTATAACAGACTTTACTTTTAAAATAGCTTTTTTTTTTTTTTTTTTTTTTTTAAAGAGAAAATGGAGTTATTCTATTACCACCATTACAAAACGGATACTAAAAACTATAAAAAAATTAATATCTCCAAAATAAATTGAGATACAGTTTTCAAACAAATTGCATTTAAAAGTACATTTTTTCTCCATACGACGGTGTAAAAATTTAAAATGTGCGATGTTTAGAAGTGTAAAATTTGTTGTAGAGAAAATTTCAAAACCGAAATTGCAGGTTAAAGTGTTGCCATTCGCAAAATGATGTATGCGTTACGCACAGATACGTTTGATCTTTATAACATAGATAGGTAATTTTTCCGATTTTTAACAATATAGACAGCTGTCGTAAGATTAAGCGAAAGTGGCTGCGTGCGCAAACCATTACAAATGTAACTGTGGTCGATTTGATTGACTGACTGCAAGAGGGCTTACGCTGAGGCATTGCAATAAGAAGTTATAATCAATCACTGGAACGTCCATCCATACTAAGATCGAGATTTTTAATGTATGAAAAACTTATAACCCACATAACATGCATAGTCACAGTGACGTCACCGTGAGTCACTTTGGTCACATCACATCTGTGACCAAAATGCCACCACTCAGTGACGTCACATTGTGACTGAGATGTGACTTTTTTAAAAATCTTTAGAAAATTATAAAAAATTCTTCAAAACATGTTATTTACTTTAAAAAAACATGTTTCTGGCAATTTAAATATTGTCGCTTTTGTCACAGTTCCGTCACAATGTTAATGTCAAAGTAGTCACAAATGGCACATTTTTCACAAATTTGTCACATTGTGACCACTTTGTGAAGTGGTCACAAACGAGCTCTAAAACGGTCATTACGACTTCACACTTTAGTCTCTGTGACTTCACATCGACGTCATGTGACGTCACATCGACGATCGATGGTCACAAAGTCACTATGTGACTTCACAACGACGTCGCAGAGACGTCACCATGCCTTACGGGAAGATGCTTTACTTTTAGAGAAAAAAAAAAAAAAAAAAACGACAGACCGGGATGCAGCAGTATAAACATTCACCTCATCGAGTTCACGAATGAAAATCTAGAATCAGTGAAATCTCGATTCGTATGCTACAACGCAATCGATCTGCAAAGTCATATCTTGGCGGAAAACATGTAAAAACTCGATTTAGTGGTTGACTTACATATTAACTATTATTTTTCCTACTCCCAATCCTCCATGCTTTCATACTTTCGCGTACAGGGAAGCACAATGGTAAACCGACAACTGATAAAATCGGGTTTTTAGGTTTTTTAGGTGTATGACTCGGCAAACCGATTGTTTTTAATATGCGAATCGAGGTTTAACTGATTCTAGATTTTCACAGGGTGAACTCGATGCAGTGATTGTTTGGGCACCTCTCGATCTAAGATTGTTCGATTTCTAAAATGGTAATATTTGCATGTTTAGTACCTTGAGAGGCGGTAGCATATACAGGGTGTCCCCTCTCAACGGTGGCCAATGGCTAATTTCTAAACCGTTGGTCATAGACATATAGTTCCAATTGCAAAAATGCTTTAAAAAAGGCAAAGAATTGTTTTTTAAGCGATTTTGGTCAAAAAATTGTTTTACTAAAAAATTACGAAAATTAAATTTTTATACGGTCCCCCGGTCCTATAAGTGATATTTAGTAAAATTTTTTCAACACTCTAGCAAGTAATACAGAAAAGGTCCCATTCATGTAACATTAAAATTGACCGAGTTATGAAACTTTAAATTTCATGACTTAAACCACTTTTCTATAGCTGAAAACGGATGAGTTCGACGGAGCTTTAAGGGAACGTACACTAAGTGCTTAAAGTATTATAAAGGGAGTCGATTTCCAACGCTGTTCAAAGGCTACTTCTTAAACTATTTGTCACAGACATATAGTTCCAATTACAAAATGTTTTAAATGAGCAATTTAACTGAAGACGCTGTCACCGTATAAGTTTTATGGTAGCGTTAATTATAATTAATTAACTTCTAGATTGGTTATTAAAATAACTGAAGACATGAATTTCAAAATTCTCTTTATCGAAAAAAATCAAATTTTGGGAAATAGCGAAAAACTTTAAATGCATCTATTGGTTTTCATTATAAATTTTGAGATTGCATTGTTACAATAGTGGAGGTTTGTATAGACTGATAGAGAAATCAAAAAGCGATCAGTCGAGTTTTGAAATTCATATCCTCAATTGCATTTTTACGTATGTTTTATTTTGTAAGCAAATGAAACTGATTCTTTTCGTGATTTTATTTTAAAAATGTATGTTATTTGATAAGCTTTTATTTTATTAATAGTTTTCGTATGTAAATTTTCCTAGTTCAGAACTTATATTCAAATTTTAACTCACTTCCAAATATTTGATTGAGGTTCAATTCTCATACTTATTTAAACCCGATGACAATGTAATATTAATACGATTTTAGGTGTGTTCCATTTATTTATTGTATAGGACTACATCAAATTCTATTAGGTTGAGTAATCTAATAGATCTTTAAATATGTATCACTTTGTAACGATTTGTGACTGTTGCTTTTCATAGTTTAATTTTAAAAAAATTCTGTTATTTTTTTTACTTATATTTTTAGCACAAATTGCATAATTTACTTTAACATGTAAATGTCAACATAAATTCAGAAATAACAGTGTAATTTTATTTTTTTTTACTCTCAATGTTTAAAGTTAAATTTTCTATCTGATGTTTATTTTTATTTCCAGTAAATTTGTGACTGCCCCCTATTTTGCAGCAAAAAATATGCTTCAACTTTGAACAGCTATAACTCGGTCAATTTTGATCGCAGAGGAATGGGACTTTTTTTGTCTTACTTGTTAGAGTAGTGGTAAAAATTTTCTAAATATCACTTATAGGACCGGGGGACCGTATAAAAATTTAATTTTCGTAATTTTTTAGTAAAACATTTTTTTGACCTAAATCGCTTAAAAAATAATTCTTTACCTTTTTTAAAGCATTTTTGCAATTGGAACTATATGTCTATGACCAACGGTTTAGAAATTAGCCATTGGTCACCGTTGAGAGGGGACACCCTCTATATTATATCCCACTTAATTTCAAACAAGTTGGAAATTGCACGTGAAGTGTAGCAAATGAGGTGCGTTCGTATGATAACTAAGTTTTAAAAATATTCAGATCTTGCTGTTATAGTAGACAATAGGGATGGGACGAATATTCGGCCACTATTCGGTATTCGGCCTATTCGGCCCTTTTGCCGAATATTCGGTTGGCCGAATATTGAAGGCTTGTGGACCGAATACTTCGGCCGAATACCTGTAGCCGAATATTTAGAGATATCTTGCCGAATATTGCTAAAATCTCGCCGAATAGTGAAAGATATCTTGCCAAATAAATTTCGGATTTAAATAATTTCATTCTTGAATTTTTTTTTCCTCTAATCTAAATTGGCTACTTCATTTCTGAAGTCATTCTCACTCTTACTTACAAAATATAGAGTTATTCAGATACTAAAAAATATACAGCCTTTCTGTATTTCCTATAAAAGTTAGTGATATTCTGGAAAATGCTGCCCAAGTTGGAGATTTAATTGTACGGGAAATGTCATCTTTAGAGAATGATATATTACAATTCAAATTATAAAAATACTGCCTTATTCTAAAACGCTCAAATATTTTTAAATGTCTGTAAATTCCATGCACATATAAAAAAGGCTCTTATGAAATTCATAACTTATTTTCTATAAAGTAAGAAATGAAAAAAATTTATTCACTAGGTGTGTTAATGAAGATTCATTTTCAAAATTAAATTAAATATATCACCATTCCAACTACAACGGTACATCTGAAAGCAGAACTGGTATCAAACTGGATACACATTAGATGACACAACTTGCTTTATGAAGATGGTTTTATAAATACAGTAGACTCCCTTAAATCCGCACAGCTTGGGACCAGAGGTTTTGCGGATTTTAGAATTTTGCGGATTTCTGGTTACTGCTTTGTTTACATTTTTAAAAAAGTAATTTGAATGTAATTAATAATGAAATCAAAAGTATAAATGACTGTTTACAATATGCTAAAATATTAAAATAAGTAATAAACTAAAATAATAAAAAATTAGATAGTTTTTTAAATGATAAAAATACTAAAAGCAAAGGTCAAATTAATAATCTATTCATTATAGAGATGAAATGTGTTTTTCCTAAATTATTCAATGAAACTTGCCTCATAAAGGTATATTACTAATTCACATCAAAATCATACAATAATGAAACTTTATTTCAGGTTTAGCCAAACTTAATAACTAAAAAAGCTTGATTAATACATTAATATATTTGGTAAGATTGTGATTACCAATGATATCAGAAATATCTTTATTTTTTCAGAAATAAATTATTCTTTATTTATGAAAACACGTGAATTCAATAACCTTAACAAAAATTACAAATTAAAAAATATATGGAATTGATATAAAACTAAAAAAGTCAAATTTTGCACCTACATCTGAACTGAATGTTTCATTGTTTACATCTGTAAAATATGTGCGGATTTTAGAGAGTTGTGGATTTTAGGAGTGCAGATTTGAGGGAGTCTACTGTATTTTAATATAAATTCTAAATACTCAACAAAATAATTTTTTCTATAGTTTTCACTTTTAAATAATTATTTGCATAGTTACTGACTTAAATATGTAACATTATTATGTATATATTTTTAATTTAATCTTCCTTCCTTCATGTTGTTATCAATTTCTGTTTATCCTTTTAATGCTTGTTGAATAAGTGGAATATTGAAGTTGAATATTGTATACGCCGATTCAAATATCAAAGATTTTGTTAACATATGCATTCTACTTTAAGCATAACCTTTTGCTTTAACGTAATTTGTAATTTAAAGCTTGGCATTTGATTTCAGAACAGTCTCATTCTTACAAATTTGCTTATCACTAGGGACACAAACTCTAAATGATCAAATTTACTTCATTAAAGGTTATTTCAGAAAATATGTCCTTGTGAGTTCTGAGAGAGAGAGAGATTAAGAATATTATTGATTTTGGATACGAGAAGTATCAATTGATAGTAAAAGTGAAGTACATTCTTCATATTTTAATAGAAATATTTTCCCATCTTGACTTACTGAAAATCAATTTGATGTACATTAGAATAAAGGATATAATGCAATTTCATAATTTTTTTGTGTTAAAATAAGTTTTTCAAATTAAAAAATACATTTAAAAGCACATTTAAGAGCAATAATTATTAAGTTGCTCTTATTTTTTAAATTATATATAATAAAAATTTATTTTCTTTGTTGGAAAAAATTTTTACTATTCGGCCAGCCGAATATTCGGTATTCGGCCTAAAATTTGGCCAAATATTCGGTATTCGGCTATTCGGCCAAATCACTATTCGTCCCATCCCTAGTAGACAATACTTCAGATACAGTATAATCTTTTTTGTGTTCCTATAAATATACAGGAAGTAACTTGTATTACGAATGTGGAAAACAGGATTAAAAATATCTCGGCAACTAATAATCCGATCGACTTCGTTCTTTATGCAAAATTTATGTTATTTTATTGCCTTTTACTTCCACCCTTTAAAATAAAAAAAATCGAAAAATTTCACCAGAACGAATTTTTCGAGAGTCCGAAAAAAAAGCAGTTCCGTATAATCGAGGTTAATGATATTAAATAGGCTTCGTCCCATTCTTACATTCTAAGTACATACAAAATTTCAAGCTCTATCTCAATTTGTTCGGGAGATAGAGCGTTTACAGACAGACGGTAATTTTTTTTATGTAATGTTTTTCGGAATCTCCGGTATCTGAAACATGTAAATCCGTCATTTTTTTTTTTTTTTTCGATTTTCTAAACGATTCCAAGACTTACCCTATACTATGTATGATGGGTAAGTAAAAAGGTGTGAGATGTGGAGGGGAATTAAAAAAGTTAAGGCCCCACTTAAAAGTTATACAGTCGACTCTCGTTAATTCGAATCTTCGCTTAATTCGAACTAAACATGAAGTCCCGAAATTTTTAATGGCAGAATAACGTTAACAATTTTCATTAATTCGAACTCATTTTCTCTCGACTTCGTTTAATTCGAACGAATAAGAATTCCGATTTTTCATTCTTCCTTTATTTCTCACGGATTTTAGATCATTTGAATAATTTTCTGTTTTTGATTTTTGTGAAAATAGTTCCGAACGAGTATACATAGAGTGTCTCACATAAGTGATGGGACACTTGTGCTTTACAAAAGGAAACTAATCAAATAAATTAAAAAAACATGTACACATTTTTTTGTGGGTGTGTTTCATACTTAAATTTAGTAAAGGTTATTACATAACATACATTTTGTCAAAATATTAAAATATTAATTTAATAAAAATACAAATGTTTAGAACGGAGCAAAAAATAGCTCACATAAGTGATGGGACACCATTACATATATATGCAACAAAAATCGTCTGAAATAAGCAATAAAAATATTTTTTGAGGTTTTATTTTTACTTAAAAGCAATTGGCAATAATTTATAAAATCGTCTGTAGTATTTCTCTACAGTTTGTTTTGGAATTTTTGTGTTTTTTAGCTCTGTGTAACCATGAATGCTAAACGAAAAGAAACTTCGCCTGAAATTCGAAAATTAGTTATTAATTTGCATATTTCAAGTGGAAAATCTATTAGAAAAACTACTGAAACAGTTAACTTGAGTCGTTCAACAGTTTTCAATATCATTAAACGATATAAAAAGAATCATATGATTCAGGATAAAAGAAGACCTGGCCGACCACCAAAGCTATCCAATGGAATAAAGCGAATTGTCGTTCGAAATATTAAAAAAATCCAAGCAATAGTGCTTCAAAAGTTGCTGCTGATTTACAAGCATTATATGGAATAATTGTTAATCCTGAGACTATTAGAAGGGTAATTCGATGTGCTGGATATCACGGTAGAGTAGCCAGGAAAAAATTCTTTGTAAGTGAAAAGAATAGAAAACTCAGACTAGCTTTCGCAAAATCCAACATAAATAAGAATTCTGATTACTGGAATAAAGTTATATTTGCTGATGAGAGTAAATTTAATATATTTGGTTCTGACGGTAGAATCTTGGTGTGGAGAAAACCCAGGGAAGAATTTCGCAAACAGAACTTGGTACCAACAGTAAAACATGGTGGAGGAGGAGTTATGGCATGGGGGTGTATGTCGTCCGCTGGAGTTGGTAATCTTGTTTTTATTGACAGTATAATGGATCAGTACAAGTATATTGATATTTTAAAGCAAAATTTGAAATCTTCAGCACGAAAATTGAACTTTCATAACGATTTTAAATTCTACCAGAACAATGACCCCAAGCACACTGCTCTGAACGTTAGACTCTGGCTGCTATATAACTGTCCTGAAATAATAAAAACAACACCACAATCTCCAGATTTAAATCCCACAGAGAATATTTGGCAAGAATTGGAATCAAGAATTCGCAAACACATCATTTCTTCAAAACAACAACTAAAATCGGTGCTTCAAGAAGAATGGGGTAAAATCACTCCAGAAATCACAAAAAAATTAGTCGAATCCATCCCAAAAAGATTAAATCATGTTTTAAAAATAAAAGGAAATCCAACAAAATATTAAAACCTTTTAAAAAGTAAAATTTTTGGATAAATATTTGATGGAAAAGTAAGTGTCCCATCACTTATGTGAGCCATTTTTTGCTCCGTTCTGAACAATTGTATTTTTACTAAATTAATATTTTAATATTTTGACAAAATGTATGTTATGTAATAATTGTTACTAACTTTAAATATGAAACACACCCAAAAATTTTTTGCACATGTTTGTTTATTTATTTTATTGCAGTTTCTTTTTATAAAGCACAAGTGTCCCATCACTTTTGTGAGACACTGTATAATCGCATGCAACTGATATGCACTTTCTTAGTACCTCATCTGTCCATAAGTGACGCTTTAAATCTTTCTTCCATATTGCTTGTTACTAATCCCTTAATTAGTTTATGTATTTATACATTCTTATTTAATATAAAGTCATATTCTAATGAAACCAGACGAAATAAATTTAAAAAACACTATAACATTAATTCTTTTGTAATAGTACCATATTAAGCATGTTTTCATTTAATATTTTCCATAATTCGAACTTCGGATAATTCGAACATTTCTTGTGGTCCCGACGAGTTCGAATTAACGAGAGCCGACTGTATTTGTATACACATAAAAAAATAAATAAGCATACAACCGAATTATAATATAATTTCCACTGATGTTTAGAAAATATTTTTACGGTAAAAAAACTGCCTTCAAGAAGTTGCTTCTTACCGTTAATGTATTTATATTTACTTATTGTATATCAATTGTCATATTTTAATTTTCTAGACATCTTAGTTTTATTCTCAAAAAGGAAAAGAAGGTTATATTATTACCAAATAAATTGATAAATTTAAGTCAAAGAATTATTTAACATTTAAACCAATAGATAGCAGCACCATACTATAAAACAGAACATAAAATAAAATATATTTTAGTAATTTCGCTAGAAAAGAAAAACAGTACAAGATATAAAAAATCAAAGATGTCAGGCAAAAAATGTTTCTAAAATCTTATGTTTGAAATATTATGTGATTTTAAATGCAATAAAAGGGATTTATTCAATTAATAGCTTTTCATATGAAAAATGGCTGTAGAACAGTTGATCTCATTTAAAAGATGTGGTGCTGCCATCTCTTGTGAAAGTAAATAAACTATCACAAACATTAATTTTTTACTAATAAAATTGTAAATGAAGTGAAAACGGTAATAGTAATATTACTACAACTACAACTACTTTGTTGTAGTTTTAGTAGTAATAGTAGAAATAAATTTTCTGTAAACTGGAACTCATATTAAAAAATATCTAACTTGAACTGTTCCGCTCTGCTTTTTTAAATTCGAGCAAGTAGAATATTTTGTATGGACGATTAAATAAATATTGCATTAAATTTTCTTGAATGGTATTTAATTGTAACAAACGGAGAATAAGGAGTTAAGATTAAGATTTTTCATTTTATTTTCTTTCTTTTATCCTGGGCAATAGATAGTGAAATAATTAATTGCAAATTTTATTAATTTTTCTTTCTTTTAATCTACTTTTCATTGCAGATTTTCTTAAATTTAATGATAGAAATGCAAATTTTAGAATCATTGCTGTGACTTTTTAATTTTTTTGGGAGGGGGAATCTTAAAATTGCCAAATGAATGAATGGTCTTTGACAACCCTGCTCATTTAAAGAAAGTATATTTATTTTTAAAAGCATGTTTGACAATATTTTGCCAACCAATGATTATTTCAATTCTAAAGGATTTACCAATTCCGAAAACCTTTGATCAGGTAATCACAGTTTGGGTATTTAATTAAAATGCTCTCAAGCCAGCCCAAAGCTTAGTTAGATGCACCAAAACACATTGTAAGAACTCTCCCTGTGGTTTTAAGGTTCATTTTATCTACCATTTTTCGAAATTTTAAGGCGTAAAAAGGTGTTAAAGAAAGAAGGTACCCAAGGATACAATGCTGAAACTGGTTTAAGTTCATTCAACATTGTAAAAATATTTGCTCTGGTTTAAGGTTATTCCTAAATTTTTTATCTTGCTATAAATTGAAGAATTTTCCCAAATTATTGATTTTCCTTTCCTTCAAAAACATATTTGTAAATAAACGTTGCATTACAATAACCAAATTCATACATAAACACTTCCAATATTTTAATTCAGATTTTAAACATAGCCGACCTGTAGAATCAATGACGAAGCCAATATTTCATTTCAGTAAAGGTTCAAGGCCAAAAACCTTGTTTCCTTTTTATTACAATTAGGGAAATAACTTAAAACAAGTAAGAAAAATCATGCGTTAAGCATAGATTATGAAGCACTTTCCAACACTTCATGAAAACTTTAACAAAACTTCGTTATTTCGGGAAATAATAACGTATAGCCAAATATACCAAAATATGTATTGCAGTACTTTTGAACAGCCCTGTATTTTATCTGTCAGTTAATATAATAGGGAAATTAAGTTTAGCAAGAAATTGCCCAGTAGCTTGAAATTTCTTTTTCAACGATTCATACTATTAGATGGAAACATACTTGAATACTTTTGTTCAGCCCTGTAGTTTACATTGTACCTTTATTGCACGTCAGCATTAACTAAAATTTACTGTAAACTAAAACACTTTTAAAACAACTGAAATCACATTCTCATAAATTATCATTCATAGGCGTCTATGTACCGAATTCTTTGCGTGGCCCTGTATATCCCTTTATCTATATTCTGCAAACATTTCTCAGTAAATTGAATGCAGTTCAGCGTAAAAATGCATAACTTATTTAAGAACCACGTTTAAGTAATTTACGCTCATATTCAATAACGTTGGCGAGCTCTTTTGGGTAGATCTGTATATCAACTATAACAATTATACTCACCATATAATGTGCATATATTTAGTAAAACCTAAACGCGAATATAATAATTAAAATGCATTGCATCCCTCCATCAGCTATCATCGGACACATATACGGTACTTCGGAAAGAATTTACTATTTGAAATCTTTTGTACGGCCCTGTAAATGCTATGTACTTCATATTATGCAAGACAGTATCGTATAATTTATATTAAGCTTCAGTGACATATATCAATTTTAATATACATGAAACAGTTTAATACATTTAGAATATGTCGCACACAATTCCCCCTTTACCATTATCTAATAAAATTCTTTTGTACGGCCCTGTAAATGAATAATAGCTATATTTTCACTGCATACATTACAGAATGCATATTTTAGTGCACTTTGCGAATCCATATGAATAAGACATGAGTATGTTTGACAGGGTGTAACACCTTTAAAACGCATTTGAACGATTTTTCCCCATAGACCGTAATGTAATCGAAAACTTTTGATTCTCCGTGTAAATAAACCAATCATGGTAGAAGCTTCATTTTCAATAGGGTTCGTGCTAGGGTAAACATCAAAAACTTATAAAAATTTCATAGCAATCCGAATATATTTACGGAAGTTAGAGCGCGGACAGACGGCCATCCGCCAGACGGACAGACAAACCGAATGCATAAGCACTTTTCAACTTTGTTGGAAAGTGCTAAAAAAAAACTGAAAGTAGTATTTTCTTATAGGATTTTAATTTGTGTCTTTGGCTAATCAAAATGCAAAACTTAAACAAACAAGTAAGAAAAATCATGCATTAAGCATAGATTAGGGAGCACTTTCCAGTGAACACAAATTTTGTATTTTTTAATAATTGTTTTTCACTACAACGTTAAAAATCTACAACAAACTGTGCAGTTATTTAGCCATTTTTACACAACCCTATTATGAAGCGTGTGATTGGTCAAAATAACGATAAATTATGGTTATGTTGCCATTTTCTATACAAATAAAAGTTCAATGACTGAACAGTTTGCTTCACATTTTTAACCAATTCAGAGGCAGAAAAAATCTGTTCGTAAAATGATAAAATATAGTGGAACTTCCCTTTCAAGAAGTCTCTATTTAACGGAATTTTCTGCTGAACCTTAGCTTTGAACATCATTAATACATAATTTAATCGCCATATTACTAAAAATACAGCTCATATTCAAAATATTAGAATAATTACCTTTTTTTTAGAAATTGAAAATATCGTTTGGTAATTTAATGTCTTTTAATGAAAATATGCAAACGATATTTTAATTAAGAACTTATTGTTGATTAAATTTACTTGTTATCTTAAATTTAATATCATTTTTGAAAAGATTAATTGCAAAAAAAAATTATTTTGAAAAGTCAAAATATTAGAATATTTATTCAAGTGGTTCAAAATATTAGAATATTTCACATTAATGCTCCTTTAATTATTACCAATTCTTAACTGGTGGCATCATTGATTAAATTCAGACTATTTTATTTAAAATCAGTATTCTTTTTTGCAGTTTGTTTCTTTTTCTTCTTAAAATGGGCCGTGTGATTGATATTCCTGAATCTACTAAACTTCGTATGGTTGATTTGTATCGGCACGGTAAAAATCAATGTTTTATAGCGAATTATTTACATTGTTCGCAATCGAGCGTTAGTAAAATACTAACACAATATTCAAAAATTGGAAAATTTCAAAATAATCGCCGAAATGGTGGCCGAAAACCAAAAACATCTGCTAGAGATGACAGGAAAATGAAGCGTATAGTTAAGAAAAACCGTTTTAAAAGTGTGCGATTCTTGCACCGAAAATGGAAAGAAGAAGGAGTTGAAGTTTCTAGATCGACAACATTAAGACGTCTCCATAAATTTAAATTTGAATCTCGTGTACCGAAAACAAAACCTCCCATGACTGCAAGACAAAAGCGTATAAGATTGAATTGGTGTAAATCAAGACGTTTATGGAGCAATGAAGATTGGAAAAATATATTATTTAGTGATGAAAGTATGTTTTGTGTTTCATATGGTAATCAAGGTATTCGAGTTTGGAGAATGAAGCAAGAAGCATTTGATAAAGAATGCCTTAAACGTTCCGTAAAGTTTGCTGCTAGTGTCATGGTTTGGGGTTGTATGAGTGCAGAAGGACCTGGAAAGTTATGCATCATCTACGAAAAGGTTAACTCTCTGATATATCAAGAAATTTTAGAATATTACATGATTCCATCATCAGAAGATTTATTTGAAGATGATTTCATCTTTCAACAAGATTTAGCGTCCCCGCATACCTCGGTGTCAACTAAGAATTGGTTCCGCCAACGCAACATTAAGGTACTTCCTTGGCCACCAAATTCACCAGATCTTAATCCCATCGAAAACTTATGATGTATAATGAAGAAAAAGCTTCAAGAAAATCCTCCTTCAAGTTAAACTGAGTTAATGGCACGTATAAAGTCTATTTGGGCTAATATTGATAGAAATGTTTGTAAACACCTTGTATATAGTATGCAAGATCGATTGTACGCTGTTATGAAAGCTAAAGGGGATGCTACAAAATATTAACTACCATTTACTTCATATTCATAAGGTAATATTGTTGCGTAAAATAAAATATTCTAATATTTTGAACCAATCTAAATTTTATTCTAATATTCTGGTGTGTTTAAGGAAGCTGTATTCCTAATTTATTGTGCTGAATTTTATATTTTATAAATGTTAAAATCTTATCTAAACATTCCAGATTTAATTTATAAGAAATTTAATTGCATTTACTTAGTATAAAAAATAAATAAATGACAAATAATTTTTTCTTATTACTTTTTCTCAATTATTCTAATATTTTGAATATGAGCTGTATATTCCATATATCGAAGTTTATTTCATTTAAGACAACTGAATATCCTACTGAAAATGTTACATATCGAAAAGTAAAATAAAAAAAGGAACTACAGCGAGCGATGAAGATGGTAATGAAGAAGAATAAACTCTTCAAAAGAATAGCGAGCGATGAAAATGGTAATGAAGAAGAAATTGTAAGCTCTTCAAAAGAATTGCGAGCTATGAAGATGGTAATGAAGAAATTGTAAGCTCTTCAAAAGAATAGCAAGCCATGAAAATGGTAATGAAGAAGAAATTGTAAGCTCTTCAAAAGAATTGTGAGCTATGAAGATGGTAATGAAGAAGAAATTGTAAACTCTTCAAAATAATAGCGAGCGATGAAAATGGTAATGAAGAAGAAATTATAAACTCTTCAAAGAAAAAGAAATGCTAAAAACATTCCACACAATAAGGGGATTCAAGTTTTACGAAAGTGTTACACAGTTAGGATAATTGCAAAAGTGCGAATTTTTTTATAAACGTGTATTTTTGATAAGGAACTTGTACGAAGTAATATTATAGACTTTTTTTAAAGTTAAGGGTTTGGTATATTAAGATTTAAAAAAAAATGCACTACATTTTAGTTTTTGTTTGTGTCTCTTTATTAACCATTTGGAAAATGGTTGTTTCTTTCAGTTTAGAGATATCTCAATTGTGATGTCCGGTTTTTATTTGTTTTCTGATTGTTCCATGCTGTCCAGAAATAGAATACTTTTGTTGCCATAATGAAAGAAAAGCATTAAAAACTACAAAAAAGAAGTTAATAACTCAAAAACGTATTGAGATACAACGTTCAAACAAATTGCATTTAAAAGTACATTTTTTTCTGTAACACGGTGTAAAAATTGAAAACGTGCGATACTTAGAAGTTTACAAATTTGCGCTCCCGAAAATTAAATTTCATTTAAAATTTATTTATGATGGGTCCAGGAATATTAATATTTAATCCATGATGTACGTAATATATGACTATTCTATTATTACGTAATTACGTTATATAATTACATGATTAAGTTATGTAATTATATTATTAAGTTATCTGTTTAGTAAGTTATGTAATAATATTATTAAGTTATCTGTTATTATGTAAATAAAATTGAAGTAAATTAAAAATTAAAATTATTTAAGAGCGTTCACATCATACTTGATATTTTCAATAAATTTCCGAGAGATCTGCAGCCTCATCAGCCCATCTCTTGGATAAGCCACTGTAATGTTCTAAAAGTTTTTCGCATGAACATCACGACATCAAAATATAAATTTTATGGAAAATGGACAGAAGTGATTTTTACTCGAGACCAGGGTTACCAACTATTTTTAGGCCACACCATACCTAAGCATATCCAAAGTCATGATTCCTCCACATACTTCTACAAATAAACTAAGACAGACTTGAATGCTTTTTAAAAAGATATTTACAAAAAATAAAAATACTAAAAAACATTTAAAAAAAATACAATAAAGAATACTGCCCAGTTAAACTGATGGCATGGAGCTCACAGGCTACAAATACTAATTGCACATTAAAGCCTTATATTTTCAAGGGTTAATTCCGTTCGAAAAAATTTAAGAAGGAGAAATAGCTCTCCCCTTTCCTCTTTTTTTATACTTAATCATTGAACCTCCTGTACTATCAAAGACATGCTTTATCATATAAAAAATCTATATCCAAAATTCAGAGCAAATGAGATAATTCTTAATAAAAATCCATTTAGCATTTATATAATTTAAAAGGAGTTATCCCCCTCTTTCATACTTAACCATTAAACTTCCAAAACTATTCAGAGTTTTGAACGAAATCTGAAAATTCGGCTTGAAAAACCCATTTATATAAATTAAGGGGGGGGGCATTAGAACCCCTGTTCCCCCTATTTATACTTATTCAATGAACACTTAATAACAGTCACGGAATCGCCTCATCAGAATGATCCTAATCTAAATTTTGAACGAAAACTTAATTCTGCATGAAAATCCCATTTATATCAATTAAGGGAAGGGGCATGAGCCCCCCGTCCCCCCTCTTATACATATCGAATGAATTCCAAAAACTAATCAGGGAAGCGCCTTGTCAGGATATACCTACATACAAAATTTCAAGTGGATCGGATATTTTTATCATGAGTTATCGCGTTACGCACGAACGAACATACAGAACGGACGGGCACATAAGCTCTCAGGCTATGATAGCCTGTGAGCTAAATAAAAAAGAATACTGCCCAGTTAAACTGATGGCATTGAGCTCACAGGCTACAAATACTAATTGCACATTAAAGCCTTATATTTTCAAGGGTTAATTCCGTTCGAAAAAAAAATTAAGAAGGGGAAACAGCTCTCCCCTTTCCTCTTTTTTTATACTTAATCATTGAACCTCCTATACTATGAAAGACATGCTTTATCATATAAAAAATCTATATCCAAAATTCAGAGCAAATTAGATAATTCTTAATAAAAACCCATTTAGCTTTTATATAATTTAAAAAGAGTTATCCCCCTCTTTTATACTTAACCATTAAACTTCCAAAACTATTCAGAGATTTGAACGAAATCTGAAAATTCTGCTTGAAAAACCCATTTATATAAATTAAGGGGGGGGGCATTAGAACCCCTGTTCCCCCTATTTATACTTATTCAATGAACACCTAATAACTGTCACGGAATTGCCTCATCAGAATGATCCTAATCTAAATTTTGAACGAAAACTTAATTCTGCATGAAAATCCCATTTATATCAACTAACGGGGGGGGGGGGGGCAATAGGACCCCTGTTCTCCCTATTTATACTTATTCAATGAACACCTAATAACTGTCACGGAATCGCCTCATCAGAATGATCCTAATCTAAATTTTGAACGAAAACTTAATTCTGCATGAAAATCCCATTTATATCAAATAACGGGTGGGGGGGGGCATTAGAACCCCTGTTCCCCCTATTTATACCTATTCAATGAACACCTAATAACTGTCATGGAATCGCCTCATCAGAATGATCCTAATCTAAATTTTGAACGAAAACTTAATTCTGCATGAAAATCCCATTTATATCAACTAACGGGGGGGGGGGGGCAATAGGACCCCTGTTCCCCCTATTTATACTTATTCAATGAACACCTAATAACTGTCACGGAATCGCCTCATCAGAATGATCCTAATCTAAATTTTGAACGAAAACTTAATTCTGCATGAAAATCCCATTTATATAAACTAACGGGGGGGGGGCATTAGAACCCCTGTTCCCCCTATTTATACTTATTCAATGAACACCTAATAACAGTCACGGAATCGCCTCATCAGAATGATCCTAATCTAAATTTTGAACGAAAACTTAATTCTGCATGAAAATCCCATTTATGTCAAAAACCCATTAAATCAATTAAGGGGAGGGGCATGAGCCCCCCGTTCCCCCTGTTATACATATCGAATGAACTCCAAAAACTAATCAGGGAAGCGCCTTATCAGGATATACCTATATACAAAATTTCAAGTGGATCCGATATTTTTATCATGAGTTATCGCGTTACGTACGAACATACATACAGAACGGACGGGCACATAAGCTCTCAGGCTATGATAGCCTGTGAGCTAAAAACTAGTCGTTGGGGGCCACCGTAATACTTACCCATCATGGATATGCATAATATAAGATATGAAAATAAAACATGTGTAAAATATTTATAAAATGCACTGCAATTCCAAAATAAAATTTAAAAGCAAATTTAAATAGTTTTAATATACATAGTCATGCTTTATTAATGAATTGCTGATGAGCCAAATTCGACAAATTATATAAAACGCCAAAATATTCAAGTAATACCGGATTGCGTAAAAAAAACATCCTTATAACTCTAAAAATAATAATCATATTAACTAACAATTTACTGCGTCGGATGAAGCGTCTCATTTCCAATTAAAATATATCTTTGAGTTGAAATTTGATTCAAATACAGGGTCATGAAAAATCAAAGAATGCGGAAAACAGGATTACACATATCTCGGCAACTAATAATTAGAACGACTTCGTTCTTTATGCAAAATTTGTGTTATTTTATTGCCTTTTACATCCACTCTTTAAAATAAAAAAATTCGAAAATTTTTATATTCCTTTCATCAGAATGAATTTTTCGAGAGTCCGAAAAAAATAGTTACGGATAATCGAGGTTACTGTTATTAAATAGGCTTCGTCCCATTCTCACATACTAAGTACATACAAAATTTCAAGTCTCTATCTCAATTTGTTCGGGAGATAGAGCGTTTACAGACAGACTGACAGACAGACAGACGGACGGCAAAATATGTTTTTCGGAATCTCCGTGAACCTGAAACGTGTAAATCCGTCAAAAAATTTTCGATTTTCAAAACGATTGCAAGACTTACCCTATACTACGTATGATGGGTAAGTAAAAAGTGTTTTAATTTAAAAAGTGAAATTTTATTCGTATTAGGGCTGAAGCCTAAGAGGCAATTTAATCCTTTTTTTTACCGAATTATGAATTTATGAAAATTTTACATTCTAAAGCATTTTACGTAAATTGTTTAAACTAAATTAAAAGATTTACATAATCATTTAATACATTTTTGAAGGATTTTAGAAGGATTGGGAGATTTAGGAGGATTAATTAAATTTGAATTTACAGGGATTTTGTGCAATATTTATAATTCCTCTCAAATCTTTTATTTTAAATTGTTTTCTTAGCATTTTGTAGAACTATAAAATGTACAAATATGGTGGTCTTACAATATAAATATAGAAATACGTCCGAAATGAAAAATCCCCATCCCCCTCTCTGCGCCAAGAAAGCTGAAAAGATACAAAGGCAAAAGAAATCATACCTTTAAAAATATTTTTGTTTTCTGTAACCAATAATGCTTTTGGAAAAAGATAAAGTAAATGTATCTGTAACTCATTCTAAACATTATTACAACTAATTGACGTATTAAAAGAATTTTGTAATAAGTAATTTTAATGGTGCTTATACGTACCGTCGGTAGATAAACAATGCTAATTATTGAATTATTGTATATTTTTTCTGCTTACTTAATAAATAGCATTTTGTGACAAACGCAAGTAAAAATATAATAAGGTATAAACTATAACACGCAATCAATCCTGGAACCATATATGTAATATATATATATATATTTACACTAATAAACCTCTGACGGCGCTTAAAAACAACATAGCCTTGGAAATGCGGACGATTGCTTGCTGGGCATATCTGTTGACAATATACCAAATATTCCATGAGTTTGTCAGTATAGGGTGTTTCATTTTCGAAAAGTATGCTTAATAACTAATAAAACTAGTAAAAATCTGCATGCACTATCTATATATTTAAAAGACCAGGCTGTTTTTTTAGTCATCAACTCTAAGCTTTCTACTAGACCGATTATTATTATTATTATTATTATTATTATTATTATTATTATTATTATTATTATCATTATTATTATTATTATTATTAAGGAAAGCTGTTTATATGTAGATGTACCCATTCTAACTATTTTTTTTTATTTATTTATATTTGTATATTTTATTTTTAATTTTAAAATCTTTTTCATGAAATTTCTTTAAAACAGTGGCAACTGGATTCCTTCCCTTGTTGCAGAAAAAAGAAAAACAATGACAAATATTCAGACACGTGGCTTTTTAAACGTATTTTTTAATTTGCGAATTAAATTTCCGTAAAAAATTAAAGCATAGCACGGTAGTGCTATGCTTTATTTATTTCCAGTGTGACTCCGTAATGTTATTTTAATACGGAATTTAACATTAAACGAGTTATTTACTAGACATTTTCCCACTTTTTGTACGCGCTTCCACAAATTTTCTTCAAAGTATCTAATTGTTTAAAAAATAATTCCCTCCAATCAAAAAAAAAAATATACAGAGGTCAATGGACATATTTCCTGTAGCAATTAATCATTTTTACGTGATAAATAAAAAATAAAATTTATTTATTTATTTATTTTTGTAAGAATTAAAAATGGTATATTTACGACGTCATATTAGAAATGAAACGGAGATTTGCAAACATTTCGTACAAATACAAGAAACGTCAATAGAAAGCAAAATGAAGCATGATTTTTAAAATAAAAGGACATTTTCAAACATTGATCAAGAAGCTTCAACTGAAGAAGTATAGAAAAAAAGTAAATTAAACTTTTTTCTACCTATTGTCTCTGCAAAATAATAGAAAATAACTTAAATATATATATGTAACTGGTATTTGAAAGCGAGTTTTTTGACACATTGGCATCAGAAAAAAAATTGCACCAAACCCAGTGCGTATATGACTTTGCGCTGGGATTTCATACTTATTCCACATTTTTAAAAATTTCTTCGTCTTATATGTTCGAAGAAAATCAAAATAAATTTAAGTGAATAAAAATTTTCAAAAATAATAGTATTTGATATTAATAGTATTTCATCCTTGGTATGTAATGAAATTAGTAAATCTGCAGAACTGAGTCTTCAAACATAGCATTTTTTAAAGGCTAAACCGCAGAATTGTCAACTACTTGGTATGTAAGACTTTTCGGCACTGCAATGAAGTCGCCAATTCTATCAACCTAAATATTCAAATCCAATGTAAACAAGTATAAACCATAATGTTTACATATATATTTTTTTAATTCCCGATTTGGTGATTTTTTTAAATCGTGCCTAAATTTGTAATTTTACAAATAATTATTCATTGGATAAAATCAATTTTAAATCAACGGTACCTTTTGGTTATCCCGTCGTCGACCAAAAATCTATCGCCAAACTATAAGATTAAATGCCAGTAATGGATGATCGTGAATGTCACATGCAATGACATTAAATAACTATACGTATTTAGAAATGTCATCAAATGATTTTATTTCCACTTTTTACTAGTGTTTTACCCATTTATTTGTACTTTTGTTATAAAATAATTTGGCTATTAGTTTGGCGACTTATACAATTTGGCGGAATTGGTTGACGGGATAACCAAGTACCGAATTAACTTGTATTAAATTCATTATTCCGATTATTTTAATATGATAAAACACTACATGATTTAATTTTTTAAATATCGCAAAGAGTTTCTGTTGAAAAATAGTTGTTTTTTTATATTTTAAGTTAATATTTTTATAAAACTCTTTTGATTCACTCTCTCTATGAGTTAATAAAATTTAAGCACATTTGGAATATTCATAATGCGTCACCTTTATGCACAGATGTCTAATACTTACCATGTTGGAGGAATTTTTTTCTGACGCCAATTTGGCGAAAATTTCGTTTTCAAATACATATCACATATATATTTTAAAATTATTTTCTAATATTTAAAAAGGGAAACAGTGATAAATAAAAAAAAGTTTATTAATAACTATAGAACAAAACGATCTACATAATTTTTTAAGTAAAAGTAATAGAAAATAAAGAATTTATTAGTAAATAAACAACGATAGGCAGGTTCGCATGTGAGGCATATAATATCCATTTTGTTTCAATCACGCCAATATGTGTTGCATATATGACATCTATCCCCAACTTTTCTGCGCTGAACCCTGCCCAGAACTCCGATAGCGGTTTGAAGTTCTGTCGAAGTTAAATTTCAATTTTTGGCAGAATTTTAATTCAAACATTAATTAATTTATCAAGAATCTTCTAAGTGAAGAAATACAGAATATAAATAAATATGATGTAATACAAAAAAAAAAAAAAATACATTTTATTGATACTATGTCTTGAGGTATTGTTGGAGGAATATTATATTGTCTAGAGGTGAATGTCTAGAACTATACTTCTGACACAATCTATCAATGCTGATTGTTAAGTATAAATATCAGTTTTATGCAGAAGAGATTTTTCTGCCGAATTTGACTTCATGATTCAAAAGAAAAGAATTCGCAAAAGAAAAAAGTAATGCCTGATTTTTGCGTGATTCCATCGTAAAAAGTTAAATTGATTTTAAGAATTAAAAAGCACACATTTATGACGTCATATTGGAAATGAAACAGAGATTTTGAAATATTTGGTATCAAGATAGCAAGCATGTACAGAATTCAGTTCTAGATATAAAAAAAAAAGTTAACGATTTGGAAATGGATGAATGAAAATCTGTGCAAAACCCAATGGAGAAATGAAAATCTACGTAAGATACCGCCGAGATAGATAAATAGAGTTTTTAATTGGGGGTGGTTTTGCAGTCTAGGTATCATGATCGGTATAGATCTGGAAAAATAAATCAGAAATTTCTACGTAGGGGAGAACGTAATAGTTAGTATCTCATCAAATAAAATTTTGTTCAAAAATCTTATTTAATTTTAAGGCCCTTTCACAGTTTTGCAGAATTGCTAAATTGTAACTAAAGTGCTTCAACACTCTCTCATCCTGCTTGCACACATGTAGCCAACTTGATGTTTAATCTTGAACTACTTATGCACTAAAATTTTTCATCACCATATTCTTTTTTAGCATAAAATGGAGCTATTACAACAATTTAATAAGAAACATGGAACTTACAATGTGAATATGCACTAATATATTTTTTTGCGTCAGAGGAAGAGAGAGAGAAAGAGAGAGCACCTCAGACGTTCTCTTGAGTGTACACCCCCCCCCCCCCATAGTTCACTTCTAGCTATGTCCCTGGGTAAATTACATCAGTAATTATGATACGATACCACATAAAGGAAGTCCTGATGATGGTACCCTCAGTTCATTTTGAAATGAGCTCATCTGAATGCAGTAGTTATTAAAAAACTTGAGATATTAAACAAAAACATAATTTGCAGAACAAATTAAAAAAACAAAATTTATTTCCTTCTCTATTTAAGACCGAGAAGGGACAGATATTAAGATATTTTATTTATTTATTTCTACATTTAGTATTAAATTTTTGCATCAAATAATTTAAATTATGTGAACATTAAAAAAATAAAAATGAAATTCAAACAATATGACACTTAAAAACCCTAAATCTTAGATTCTGTTCAAACGAAATTGAAATAAATCTTAGACTTTTTTCCAAACTTAACTTGCAAAAATTGGTTTTGCAGATTTTGTATAATGTTTAAGGTAGGTATAGATAAAAAGAAGAGACGCATCTCAAAAGCAAATGTTCAGAAAAAGGTCTAAGATTTATTTCAATTTCGTTTGAACAGAATCTAAGATTTAGGGTTTTTAAGTATCATATTGTTTGAATTTCATTTTTATTTTTTTAATGTTCACATAATTTAAATTATTTGATACAAAAATTTAATACTAAATGTAGAAATAAATAAATAAAATATCTTAATATCTGTCCCTTCTCGGTCTTAAATAGAGCAGGAAATAAATTTTGTTTTTTTAATTTGTTCTGCAAATTATGTTTTTGTTTAATATTTATAGACGTGTACCTTCGTTTGATAAGCGAATAAAAATTCACATTTACTGCGACGTCACGAGAATATTTCTCATGGATTTATTTTATCTTTATGCATTTTAATTTTATTGATGCCATTTTCTTTTCATTACAATGAAATAGAAATTATGTTTTTATTTTAATACATGCTGGTGAAACATAAAAATATGCATATAAAGTACAGGTAAAAAGTTTGTCCAAGTGAAAGTGGCTACATGTTCAGTATAAATTGCATTTTTATTTTGAGTCATGTAAAAAGAAAAAATTATCGAATGGTGTCAAAATGACGTAATTTTCATTTTAATCATAATTTTCTGATTTTTCATTTCTTGATTATAAAGATTATAATTGAAACTTTATTGATTATTTCATCTTGATGACATATTCTCTTTCGCTATTAAAAAAAAAAAAGTAAAATATATTTATTTTTTAATAAAGAATTCAGAAAAGTAAAAAAATTGGGAAGGATTAAGATCAATAAAAAATGACTCTGCAGGAAAAAAAAAAGACTTGATGTAAAGCTTATAAAGGATAAGAACATTTTTTTGTAGATCTATTGTAAATTCATGTAACAGTTCTTTATTTTCAACAAAGTTCTAATTGTCTAAAAATGCAACGAAATCAGACATCTTCTCTTTTATAGCTAGAAGAATTTGGATGGTAAGGGTCTACTTACCGCATGTGAAACAAATGTGTTGTCTGGTCACCCTTTTAGGCCAGTGAAATAGTCAGAAAATAGAGCCGATAATAGATGCAAAAATTCTGCTGGAAGATTTTATATTTTTAAAGTACTTATGGGGATGCTAATAACAGGAATTTTTAACAAAATATCTCGAGGCTAAACTTCGTAAAGCCAAAAACCTACGAAATTTTCGGACGTTTTTCAGTTTTTTGCTTACAACTGAAAAAGTTATAAATTTTTTGTGTACCATACTTAATTACAAAAAGAAAGAATATTAAATTTATAATAAGAAAAGTTTTTTCTGTACCCAATACTAAGCGGGCTACGGCTTTTTGAAAACAAAACTTTTTTCAACTTTTTAGAAAGTGACTTTTCGCCTCTCATCCCCCAAAAAATTTCTTTTCAAACAGTAGAAATGATACGTACCTATTGATAAATAAATCAGGAGAAAGATTTTCAAGAAGGGTGGGCAGAAGGTAAAGTTGTCAAATTGTATGCTTTTCTTGTAAGTTGTATACGTTTTTTTGTGCTTTTCAGGTCTATGGCGATTTTTAAATATTAGGTATCCATTTAAATGTGCACGACTATTCCTTCCAATTCTCTATCACATTTTGCTTTTGATAGGCTTTTTTAAAATCTTTTTCAGTTAGCTGTAGCCGCTTCTCTCATTTGTCCGTTCGTCATACGGGCAACTTGATTTTGAAAATCATGATTTGTTATTCTCATCAGTTTTTTTTTTTTTTTTTTTTTTTTTTTTTTTTTTTTTTTGTAAATTTTGCATTATTTAACCCTTTCTGGCACGAGTAAAATCTCTTGGTAACATGAGAAATTGTCGACTGACACCGGAATTCACAAACGAATTATTTAGATGTTTTGAATTCCTTAATTTACACTTTTATTGGAAAAGCAAAATTTTACTAAAATATTATTGGTGCCGTTTGCGAGCTTTGAATTAAAATTAGGTATCCCAGACCGGGCACAGTGTGCCGGAAAGGGTTAATCCGAGAATTTTTCCGATTGAAATAAGCAAAAATTTCTGTTTTGAAAAACCGGTGATAAAAAATTAAAAATTCTGTAAAAGACGCTCGTCTCGAACGGATTAAGGCAGAAATAAACAAATTCATATTTGCATATCTAATCTTTATTTTTGATTTGTAATTTTTTTTTCATATAGCTCGTTTAAAAATGACATAAAAATGTAATTTTTGAAAAAAAAAAAAAAAAAAAATAGGCATTATTTGAAACTTTAAAAAAATATATTGATCAGTAAAGTGATTAAAATTTTATCTTTTAAAAAAAATAAGTTATCGTATTTACTCGTGTATAGGGCGCACGCGTGTATAAGGCGCACCCCTACTTTACAAGTAAAAATGGCTATTTCTTAAAATCTCGTATATAGCGCGCACCATAAATTTGATACGCTAATGAAGAATGACTAAATGAATTTCAGTAAAAAAAAGTCGAAAGAAACATTACACCAGACCAGAAAACAAGACGAAAATGCATTTTTAGACTCCGGGTTGTAAGAGAATGACGGGAAATAGGAATGAGTGACGGTAAAGAGAATCGCCAATTAGCGTTTAGATAATGTCATTAGCTCTGTTGTATAAAAACTGCAAGGAATGAAATAAATATGCAGCAATACTTCAATTAAGTAACATTTTCCGAATTTTAATCTCTCTTTTGAATAATTTCTTGTTTCATATGTATATCGTTCGACTGCTTCCAACAGTAAAAAATTATTCCGTGTATAAGGCGCACCTAGGAACTTTGCCCTAATTTTTTGGAAAAAAAGTGCGCCTTATACACGAGTAAATACGGTATCTGCATAAAATGTAAAACGGCTTGTTTTAGATCAGTAATGCAAAAATCTTGGTAGAGTTGTGTAATATTATCTGCGCATTTACTGTAGCATTAGATCATGTGAACTTGACCTTATTATAAATTATAAATTCCACATTATAAAATTTTTAATTTAGTATAATTGTATCGTAAGTTTAGATGATCTGAAATGAATCGAGCGCAATGATTATAGGGTTAAATAAAAATATTTATCTTTATAGGTTGTCAGTTTCTGAAATTTTCATGATCATCACTGAATTGTAGGATGGTCTGATTTATTTTTATTATTACAATTCAACTAATTTTTCATTCATAATGGGGCATGGCTGCAATTTTAGTTAAAAATGTTAACAGAATAATGTAATATAAATGCAGTTAGATAATATTGATTAAATCGATTAATTAATAATAGTCACTTCTTAAACAAATTTAACAAAAATTACAATTAGTTAACAAAAACATTGCTGGTGCATTCAACATAGTTTAGCACGGTACGAAAAAGGACGATATCGTGATAAAACCAAAACCAAAATCACTACAAATTTCTAGCCGATGACAGACACAAGAATCGCTACATTTCACTGCTTAAAACAGAGTTTCAAAATAGCAGAATTCATGTTGATCAGGCAGAAGAAGATACTAATGTCTTGATTGTTATCGCAGCCATTTCAAGAGCCGATGACTTTGAAAGTATCGTATTGTCGGAGAAGACATTGTCCCTCTTGTGATCGTGACAAACTTGAAATATCAACGCAAAAATCTGTTTTTTTTTTTTTTTTTTTTTTTTTTTTTAATAGGAAGAGGTAATATAGAAATCAAGTGGTGGACACCCATGTCCCATGTCATACATGTCATACAAATACAGCATTTTTTTAGCTCATGCAATTAGCGGTTGCAGTATAATATACGCTCTTTTTGGGTAAGGAAAGTCAAAGTTTTATAGCATTTTGAAAAAAATATATCAACTTGGGGAAGTAGCTTGCGTGTTCAATAAACCAGAATCTACCCATCAAAAGATCATCAAGGCTAGAGAAAAAATCATTATTATACAATACAGTGGTGTCCATGGACACCGCACAGATATTGAACACCTCGAGGTTCAAGTTATTTGGTAAATCTGCCACTAAAGGGCTTCATCATGCAAGGCTAGCACAAACGCATAGCTGTGCAGATCATTTCCACCGATGTCGTCACTAGATACGAACTTGGCTAGGAAACAATGTTTTCCTTGAAGAATGGGGTTAGGTTCTCAGGTCTGGCGGTCTCTTTCAGTTAGTTTAAATGTGCCAAAATTCAACACCTGAATCGTTGCTGCATATTGTTATTGTTTCATGTATAAAAGGTTGCGGAAAAACATGTTCTTGTCAAAAGTCAAGACTCAAATACTGCCTCGTCATCTGATCAAAATTCAAAATTACGAGACCAACTTGAGTAGTCATTTGCAGTACAACAAGAGAATGTAACGTTAAGCAACTGACAGAACAAAGTATGCTCAAACGAGAAGCAAATACTGCAGATATGATGACTTGCGAAGCGAAGGAATCAGGTTTATTGCCACTACGCGGCAATTAGGCGGTCACCCGCCCAGGTATCTAACTCGTTAAGCTGAGGTAACTCGGCAGATAGAGGCCTGGTCATCGGTTATAAAGAAAGAAAGACTGAAATACTCGGCAATTTGCAAAAACTGCAATGTGATCAACTGCAAAAAAGTGGACGACATTATTTAGCAAGAAAAAGAAGATGATCAAGCTGATATCTTGGAAACTATAAACCAAATCAGCAGCAACGATTAATTTGACGCCCAACTTAATGATGTCGCAACAAGTTCAAAGAAGATCAAAGCTGTTGAAAAACAAGCCACTTGTTCGTTTGCTTCTCAAGCTGAGGTTGACGGACCAAACCCATCAACCCGCAAGCCCCCAGAAGTTACTAAATACATTTAAAATGTCACTGTAATTCTTTTTTACTTACATTTGTGTAAATACCTACTATTAATGTTCTTCATTTACGTTCTAAAAAAAGAAAAAAACAAACAATGGTGTATTTTTTACAATGTAACCGTTATAATTAATCATTATTTCTGTCATGAATTTACGGGTAATATAAACAAGTTACATTAAAGATGATAAAGTGGTTAAAAGATAGGGTCAAATGTTGGTTTTTGCAATTTTCTAGAAAGTTAGAAAAAAAAAAAAAAAAAAAACGTAGCGCGCTTAATACTGGGTTTAGAAAAACGTTTTAATATGAAATTTGTAAAGACTTTAATGCTCTTTCTTTTTGTAACTAAGTCTGCTACATAAATATTTTATAATTTTCAAGTTATAGGCGAAAAATTGAAAAAAAAATCTGAAAATTTCGTGGCTTTTTGGCTTTGTAAAGGTTTGCCTCAAGATATTTTGTTGGAAAACAATTATAGAAAAACGTTTTTAGCACGAAATTTGTAGAGAATTTAATGAGCTTCCTTTTTGTAAATAAGTCTGGTACACAGAAATTTCATAACGTTCAAGTTATAACCCCCCCCCCCCCCCAAAAAAAAAAATAAAATAAAATAAAATAAAATAAAAATAAAATCCGAAAATTTTGTCGTTTTTGGCTTAAAAAAGTTTTGTCTCAAGATATTTTGTAAGAAAACTATTAATTTCTGTTATTAACATCCTCATAGACACTTAAAAAATAAAATCTTCCAGCAGAATTTTTGCTTAGAGAAAAAATTCAAGTTTTGAAAGTCAGCATCAGCTTTTTGATGTATAAGAAAACATATCAAGTTTTAAAATATTGATAAACTTCTGAATTTTTTAAAAGGTAAAATATAATAGTTATAAATTTCTGAAATTTTTAAAGTTTTCAAGCTGAAAATATTATGAAATGTGGCAACTTTATATTAACTGAATGCAAATTTGTTATTATATATATATATATATATATGTGTGTGTTTTTTTTGGGGGGGGGGGGGAAGACCTTTTGAATTTTTTGTGCCCGTATCTCCAAATTATACAAGACAATGCATTGTTCAGGACCTGATATTGCAGCAGAATAATAGCGACATCGAAGTCATAAAGGTCAGAATCAACGCGCATACCAGCTAGATCTGTATAAGATGGTATAATCTTCGCAAACAGTTTAATCAGTGTATTTATCCTATGGACAAATATAAGAGATGTATCTTATATTTTCAATCTTAAATCTGAAAATAAAAGAAGCTAAACACGTGTTTCATATTTATCATTCTTTAAATCAAGAATTTATATTTTTATTATTCAAATCTCCTACCAACGCATTGAAACCCTTTACATATTCTTATCACATGCATCGAGTTACTATCCACCGCTGTAAATTGTAACGGAATTGATTAATCAAGCTACTAGGGGGAAAAATAAAAATTAAAATATCCTTTTGGGAAGTTGCTATGTTCATTTAAATATCTCATCATGGCGTATCCCTCGATGACTGTGTCCCTCGGAGCCAAATACAAATTGCGGATTATGAAGAGGTTGGGGGAAAGGAAGACATAAATCCTCTGCTTCTTTGACAACTTCGGGGATGGGCCTGTTAAGAAATTCCTATACACAGACTGTAATTATGGACCTTACAAATCAATTAAAAGACAGCCATGATTCTTGAGTTAGTTGCTCAGAGAGCGGTAGAGCCACGTTCAAAGTGAACGTATAAAGCCAAATGTTGTATGTGTATAAGTTGATGGAAATGTGGATGCACAAAAGAGATGCTTGTGGTTTATTCAAACCTGTCTGTAGTATAGTTGCAAATATGGAGATGCAGTTGAAGGTACAGGGTAGTATAAATCGTATACTTTCTGAATTTTTTAAGGCTGTTTTCAAGTTCACTGTTCAAAGCGCTTAACTTTGAGGCACAATGATGAGCAAGCTCATTTTTAAACGTAAAGATATAAAATTGTCAACCCTGACAATGGAACGATTTGGAATCGAAGTGAATTTTCCATTTTTTCATAAATAATTTAATTACTGAGTTATAAGGGATTTGGATCACATGACAAGGCGTTTTTCATCCTTAGCTGACTGGCTTTTCTGCTTCCGCTCGGACATTTGATTCAAAACGTCAACTTTGACTGTGTTTTCTAAAAAAAATCTATTGCGTTTGCTTGAAAAAAAATAATAATAATAAAAAAACATACGTCTTTGATTACACTAGTTTCTGATAACCAAAACCTACCAGTTTCATGCGTTTCCGAAAAAAAAAAGGAATTTAAACTTACGTCGTAAAATTGCTCCTTTGGATTTCAAAACAGTCTTAAAGGAAATTTTTTATATTTCTCTAGTAAAACTATAGCGTATACTTTCTACATTTACCTCTTGTCTACAATGTATGATCTGTTTTTATTATTATTATTATTATTATTATTATTATTATTATTATTATTATTATTATTATTATTATTATTATTATTATTATTATTATTATTATTTTTAAATAACTATCACGCTGATGTTTATTATTAATGTTAAACGTCATGTTTGTTGTAAATAATATGATATGATTTTAAAATTAACTCAAGTTGATTTTTAATTAACATATTCTGATTCAAAGTTAAGCAATAAAATTCATTTGTTTGAAAATGAATGACATTCATGATACTCCGCAGTTAGTTGTTTGAACAACGTTAAAATCTGTTCAAATCTATATTATAAAGGCCAAACGTATCCGTACGTAACGCATATGTCATTTTGCGCATGGCAACACTTTCAAATTTTAAATGAATTTCGGTATTGAAATTTTTGCTACTACAAGTTTTTTAACTTCTAAATGTCGCACATTTCAAATTCTTACATTCTTACATTTTGAGAGAGAAATGGTAAAATTTCTCACCATTTCTCTCTCAAAATGGTGAGAACAATTTTCTAGATAAAATTAGCTTGACCCACAAATGACCCTTATATAGAAATCTCTCGAAAATGTGACTTAGTTCATTAATTTAAAATTTTGTATTTAACGTGCCGAAAAACGTTAAATACAAAATTTAGATAAAATCGATTGAGCCAATTTTGAGGTATAAATAGTTTGACCTTGACCCATTATGACCCAAAATGACTCATTAATCGAGTTTTCTCAAAGATCTGACCTAAGCCAATGATTTTCTTGTGTCCGAAAACGATAGAATATAAAATTTAGTCAAATTTGCGCGAGACATTGTCTAGATAAAATTAGAATAACCCAAAAATGACCCACTGATCGAAATTTCTCGAACATGTGACATAGCCCAATGATTTTCTCGTGCCAAAAACATGCTTTATACAAAATTTCGTTAAAATCGATTCACCCGTTCTTTAGATATAGCTTGACCATGACCCATCATGACCCACAAATGACCCTTATAATCGAAATCTCTCGAACATGTGACTTAGCCCATTAGTTTTCTCGTGTATAAATATTGTTACACTCAAAATTTCGTTAAACTCGATTCTGCCGTTCTTTAAATATAAATAACTTGACCCAGACCCTTTATGACCCATTAATCGAAATTTCTCGATCATGTGACCTAGCCCAATGATTTTCTCGTGCCAAAAAATTTTGTGTACAAAATTTCGTTAAAACTGATCCACATGTTCTTTAGATATAGCTTAACATGACCCGTTATGACCCATCATGACCCATAAATGACTCTTATAATCGAAATCTCTCAAACATGTGAGATAGCCCATTAATTTTCTCGTGTCAAAAAACTTACATACAAAATTTCATTAAATTTGATACTGTCGTACTTTATATATAAATAGCTTGACCCAGACCTTTTATGACCCAAAATGACCCAGTAATCGAAATTTCTCGAACTGAGACCTAGCCCAATAGTTTTCTCGTGCCAAAAAAATGTGGTATACAAAATTTCGTTAAAATCGATCCACCTGTTCTTTAGCTATAGCTTGACCATGACCCATTATGACCCATCATGACCCACAAATGACTCTTATAATCGAAATTTCTCGATCGTGTGACTTAGCCTATTAGCTTTCTCGTGTCAAAAACTATTACAGGCAAAATTTCGATGAAATTGATTCTGCGGTTCTTTAAATATAAAAAGCTTGACCCAGACCCTTAATGACCCAATATGACCCATTAAATTTTTTTTTCGAACATGTAACCTAGCCCAATGTTTTTCTCTTGCCCGAAAACCATAAAATGCAATTTTTAGTCAAAATTGCGTGAGAAAATCTCTAGATAAAAATAGCATGACCCACAATGACCCCAAAAATGACCCACTAACCGAATTTTCTCGAACATGTTACCTAACCCAATGGTCTTCTTGTAATCCAAAACGATAAAATATAAAATTTGGTCGAAATCGTTAGAGCCGTTTTTTAGATAAAAATGGCTTGACCCATAATGACCCAAAAATGACCCACTAATCGAAATTTTTCGAACATGTGACCCAGCCCAATAGTTTTCTCGTGCCAAAAAACGGTTGGATACAAAATTTCCTTAAAAACGATCCAGCCGTTCTCTAGATATAAATAGCTTGATCCTGACCCATTATGACCCAAAATGACCCAATAATCGAATTTTCTCGAGCATGTGACCTAGCCCAATGGTCTTCTCGTGCCCGAAAATGGTAAAATCCAAATTTTTACGAAAATCGTTAGAGCCTTTTTGAGATAAAATTTACACACACACACACACACACACAATTTTTGCTCGCATTATAGTATAAGATAAATATCGTTTGTTTAAGAGTTAGACATACCTATATAAAACGCATTTTTTACAATAACTAATTTTGTAGGCTTATTATAAGTTAATGAAACAGTTTCCTTCTTAAACATTTTCTTTCGTCAAAATTTGACGGGTTCTACCTTGTATAACGCTATACGGCATGGTGAAAATGTTGATACATAAAATAACATGATATTGAAGAAAATTCTGTAAATAAGAAAAAGCACAATTTTTTTCGCATTATTAAAACTAAATAGATCTATACACATGGCTTCTTGGTTTACATAAAAATATTTATTTTAAATTATTCAAAACTGTAATAGTTTTTTTTTTATTAATTAATTTATTTAGAAAACTTACTAATATCAAAAGTATTTTTATATGAAAGACATTTATAATATAATCACATAAGGTTTTGAAATTTCTTGAAATAATACTTTCGTATAAGCTGCATACCAGGTATTAGCAGCCGAAGAAATCGTTAAATATTTCGTTACTTACGGCAGCCGCTTATATCCTGATAATGTGACTAATTTAAGCGTGTTAATTTGATTACATGTCTTTTAATTCTCTGTTTTATTTAATTAACTTATGTATCGATGAGGTTATAATTTCGTTTTGGAATTCTATCCGAAAACAAATACTGAACTATTACATTTATATACCTTTATGAGCATACGGGTTAATCTTTCATAATATGACTGCATATGTTAGAGATTGATTAAATAAAATTCATGCTTGAAAATTATTTAAAAAAGCCTTAAAAAATCAGTAAATTGAGATAGAAATTTGAAACAAACTACATTTGAAAGAACATTTTTTGTTCTATTCGATGGAGTAAAATTTGGCAGTATTCGATGTCTGGAACTTAAAAAAAATAAAGAAATAAGTAAATAAATTGCAGTAAAAAGAAAATTTATTAGTCAGGTGTTACCATCCTTAGTTACATTAGGCTACTAAACGGAGATTTTTTTTTTAATTTGATATATAACTAGATATGCTTAATAGCTTTCTAACACAATCGGATACCAATATCTCGTATGTTACGCAAAAGTAAGGAAAAATATAAGATAAGTTTGATTGAGAAATGAGAGTTTTATAAGAAATATTGCCTTAAATATAGATAATTTTATAAATGCTTGATTTAGTGATGTGAAATAAATATGTATTATAATAAATCTTTAAAAAGAGCACGCTTTTTAAATCTAATGGCAGTAAACCTTTTAGTGCATGAGAATTTTTCGTAAATCTATTTTGTATTTCAAGATCAATATTTACAGTACAGACTAAAAAGGTGGTAAATAGATTTTTTTTCCCTTTAGGGACTATCCAGTTTCAGTAAAGAAGAATCAAATGATGATACGCCGTACTCACCCAGAGAAGGTGTAAAGACTCAACTGCTATATTTCAAATCATTCTAGGAATTCCTTGTCAAAGGATTTATTTGAGTATTTGAATTCATTCGGAAAATATTACAACTGCTCATTTAGTTTTCTGACAGATAAAAAAAGACAGCCAGGATAGCAAGAATTTATAAGGACATGCACATAACATTCTCAAGGAAAATGGTTTGAATAATTGTGAGAAAGTAAAGTTTATTTGTTAAAATACATGAAATATTTATTTATTTAATTTATCAAAGGATTCTTGATAAAAGATCAAGCTTTGTGGTACACCCGGTAAAACTAACTCTTTGAACTGCAGACAAAATCAAGGTTAGATTTAAAATACATGTTATTTATTTAAATCTAATTGGGCAGGGCTGTGATGGCGATTCTAGAACTGGGCTTAACATTTAACAGTAATTTAGACCTACCATTAAAAAAAATGCAAGATTACTAAAAGCAAAACCCACTTATGTATCGAAGATTGGCTACTCCAACGACATCACAATCTCAATAACAGTCCAGCAAGATTAACGATTGGTTGTGTTAAAATGCTATATCACAGAAATAGAAAACGTGATTAAAATGCTTCGCTGATCTACTTCATTAAAATATAAGCTAATTGCTTTTTTTTTTTTTTTTTTTTTTTTTTTTTTTTTTTTTTTTTACAAAGTTGACATTTTTATTCTCATTAATTATATATATTCTTATTATATATATTCGGAACTCTCAGGACGCACAACAGAAATTACTCAAACTCCAGTTGACTGGTTTAAGATGTCATCATGAGGTAGAACTCGACCCAAAAACCGCCGATGCGAATTGTCGATTTTGTTTTTATATTCAGCCAATTGATTAACGTAAATAAATTTGCATAAAATCGCTAACCGCAGGTACCGCGATCCGCAAACACCTTTGATCAAAAATTAAAGTAAAAGGAAGTGCAAATGTTGCCTTTGTGCACATTAATTATTTTCGAGAAAGCATTTACATAAAATAAACTATGTTCTCTTTATAAGAGAGTTGCTAAGTTGTTTTTTAACTATACAGTCGTTTATTCTTTGAATGTGTAGTGGCATTTTTGAGCTGTGGCATTCTTAGAGCAGAAGACACGGCTATTACTGATTATGTGTGACAAAATCCCGTAAATTGGATTTCTAAGTCAATATAACAAAATTAATCAATTTCATGTTTCTTGGTAGCAATCAGTAGTGACTCCACAAATGTTTAAAATGTAAATGATCCAAATTTTCATTTTAATTGATTGTAGTTATCTACTTTAAATAGCTTTTTGATGAAGTGTTATCATTAGAGTTCAATTAAAAAATATTTTCAAGCCGAACCCAAAACGAAATCGAATGTCTAATTTTTCCTGAATTTCGGGCTAAAATGAAATTCTTAAAAACTTAATTTAAGACATTAATATAAATATACATACAAAAATACTATTTTATTAATCATAAAACATACAGATATCACTGCAAATAGAGGCACCTTAAATTCAGATACAAATGTGCACTGTAAAAAAAAAATTAAGAGGTTACTAAAAATTTTTTAGTAAATTTGTATTCCACAGAATTTTTTAGTAACCATTACAAACTTTTGTTTTGCAAGCGAAACAAGCATTTCTTTTGTAAACTGAACAAAAGAATTTTTTGTATAACTAACTTAAAAATTTTTAGTATGAGCCACCAAGCAAATTTTAGTAATAGCTCCAAAATTATTTTTAATAACCATTACGTGGGCACGAAGGACAGGAGCTTCCTTCGAGCTTCATCCAGACTTCTGGAGCAGAAGATTTTCGGCAAAATCGCAGTAGATGGCAGCACCAAACATTGCTACTGCTCCGTCAGGATATTCATAATCCCTTTATTGACGAGTACTTACACTGCATACATTCGGGGCGTATTTGGCAGTGGCCAGTATCAAACCTGGGACCTTTTAGCCTGGAGTCCGTTACTATAACCACTATGCTATCAAGGCCACACAAAGAGCGTTTTAGTAATAGCTATTAAAAATATAAAATTATTAACTCTATTCGTTGCTAACTTTTTTCTAGTAATTCTTACAGATTTTCTTGTAACCGACTAAGATTACTAAAAAATTTTTAGTAATTACAAGGATCACTAAAGTTTTTTTTAGTAGATCGACACTTTTTTTTTTACCGTGTGATTGAAAAAGTAATTCAGACACTTAAGTGTTTGAATATAAAATTTCCGACATCATATACATACTAGTGTCTAAATTTTAGACAAATGAGTATCATACTATGATCATGGTATAAATGAACTGAAAAAATATGTTTGAATACTGGTAATATGTCTGAAAATAAGACATTTAGAAATATTCTGAAACTTAAGAGTCTGAAATTGATGCAACTGTGCTATAAGTGTAATGTCCTTGATGCAATTGTACCGCTATATATGCCAGAATCTTAACTATTAGAAAACGTTTTTTAGTTCATAAAAGATGTTAAAATTCTTTTTCGTTCATTAATAAGCATTAATTTATAAAGAAGATAATTTTTTTAAACCATAAAATGCATTCAAAACTTTACAAGTTTGTTTACCAAATAATGAAAATAAGTTATTTCTGTGCATCAGTTAAAAAATTCTTTTCACAAAAATATAGAACTCTCCCAAATATAGAACAAAATATAGGACTGCCGTTATAAACCTCTCTTACTGTTTAAAGCGCGCTTGAATTAGTCTGATGTATAAATATATATTCTCAATTTCTATGTATTCTAAGAAATTTAATTTAAGATAAAAATAATTAGAACTTTTCACCCAGTTACAAATAGTTTCGTATTTCTCACTGCAAAAAGAAGAGAAGGGTGGGGGAAATCAGGCTAAAAAAAAAAATAACCAGTTAAATTTTGCCTTGAATCGTTTCAATAGCACTATGATTTTCGCTTCATTATGATGCCGTAGCTAAAGCCGAAACGAAGCAGATAGACAAGAAAAAGCATAAATCTTCGGCTTCTTTTGATAGCCTCTAGGAGGGGTTTGGAATTTTCTTTCCAGGTACATTAATTAGGTATCTTACAAATCAATTAAGTTTTACGATGCGTATACATACGTTTTCTCTTTGTGATTTATAAAGGGAAAAAAAGAAACAAGAAAGAAAGATCGATAATAAAATGAAGAAATTACGAAAATGCCCGCCTCTTTCTTTTTTCTTTATTTACATGCATATGTATTATAAAGATGCTCTAAGATTAGATATATGCAATAATCTGTAACCTACATTATTAAGGATGCAGGGAAATTTGTGGCTTCAAAAGTGAGCATATTTTATGATTTGTTAAGGTCTACTTGAAAAGTTGAAACATATAATTTTTTGCATTGGAAAACGTACAATTTTCAAGCTTTTGAAATCAAACTTGTATTAATATTGACTGAAAAATGTACTTTCTGGACTCGTTTTTTCTTGATATCGCGTTTCATGTTGTGTTTTGAGGTATCCCATATTTCCCTGAATGATTTCATCTGAATCCAATGACAATGAAACATACGAAATGTTTAGTTGCTTAATACTTGACCGACGGTTATTTGAAATATTTTATTTTTAACAAGATAGTGCACTATCAAGCTGTAAAAACTGGAAAATTAAATTAATAATCAGTGACCGGTAGACCCAATTTTATTAGTGCTACTTCTTAAAAATTAGTGGCCACTATAATGTTTCGAACTTTGACATTTAGATAAACTATAATCGCTGTATAAGTACATATTTTTTATATACAACTAAAAAATAATAAAGTGTTATCTGGATTTTATTTAATAAGTAAATGTGCTATAATACATTACATACAATACATAGAGTTGAAATTTATTTCCACCTGCGCTCCAAAATTGGAAAAATGCTTTAAATTAATATACAATTAAGTTATAACAATAATGAAATGTTGTATTGTTATCGAAGACAGATCTGTGTACATAATTTTTATAATTCTAGCTTATCAGGAAGTGAGTAATAATTCTATTACAAAATTCCATCTCTACCAGCAACAAGAAAGTAAAATCATGTGCTAGGCATACATTAAGAAACACTTTTCAACACATTCCGAATTTTAGAATAAAACTTTACAGTTTAATAAGGTGAAAAAAGATGTCTTAAATAGATGATTGGAAAAAACGCATTACAGATTTAATAATACAATTTTTTTTTAAATTACCATCAAAAGTAAAAAAAAATAATAAGTCTGAATTTTTTGCGGAGCTTTGTATATGAACTATAGATTTATTACTTAATACATAATATGATAAAATGTATATTAATTAGAAAACGCCTTGAATATAGTTGAAGGTCTCCCTTCAGCAATTTCCGTCAATAAACGCAAATGTAGTTGAAATATTTTGTGAAGCCCTGTATGTGATGTATGGAATTTATACACTAAGAATTATTTTTTGAAAGGATTTAATTTAAAAATGCCTACTATGAAAGAAAATGCATTTCCAACAATTGTTGTTCATAGAGTGTACTATACTAAATTAGTATGCGTTATCCTGTATATCAATGATGAATCACATTTTAAAGTAAATATTTTGCAGTGCACTCAGAGATACATACCAATTTCCAGTAGTGGTTCCAAGGGGTAGGTCACAAGGGTCATGACCTCCCCTACCCTGGACGAAGAAAATTTCTAAAGGACATTTTAAAAATGAAATATATGCCAAATTCTTTCAAGTTTATCCCTTCCTCAACAATGAGAAATTATTTGACTCTTTAAATTTCCAGTCAAATTCAAAACAGGTCATTTCTAACACATCCATAAAGTCATTTTTAACATTTTATGTAACGATAACAGCAAACATTCATGTAACAGAATCAATTACATATGCATTTTTGCTGTTACCTTTACATGAAAAGTTCTAGAAATCCCAGTTTCCTAGAAAAATTTTAATAAATTTACAGATTTTGTTTTTACAATGTAACTGAATTCTTTTCTCAGACCCTATTACACAGGGAGGTGGCAGCACAGACAATCACCTCATCTAGTTCACGGATGAAATTCTAGGATTATAGTTAAATCCTCATTTGTATATTATAAAACGCAATTTGCCTGTCAAGTCATATCTTGGTGGAAAATATCTGAAAACCCGATTTCAATGGTTGACTCACGGGTTTACTATTGTGTTTTCCTGCACCCGAATGTATGAAAACATGGAGGACTAGCTCTAGACTTTTCCCTAGCCCTGCCTGGTTGTAACTTCTGCAGTGACTGTAATTTGTAAGGACAAAGATGCAATATCCCGTGAAGAAAAGGTCGAATCGATGAGTGAGACACATCCAACATTTTTCCAGCTTTGCGAGCACTGATACTCCTCGTGGTAAAGGGCAAAAATAGCACTAGCCACCGGCCACATTGCCAGTACACGAGAAAAAGTAGACAGTGAAAAATTGTCTATCAGCGGCCACCTTCTGGCCACTTTTTTTACAAGGAGAGAATACAATTTACTTACATTTCATTAAAGATTCTACTTTTTTAGGTTCCAATACATTTTAACAACATTGTTACGAATATTACTTAAATTAATCACAAAGGCCGGGAAAATAAACTTAGTCGATAGTTAAAACAATAACAACATTTTATTTACAAGTTTGTTTCAGAACGAACGTAACACAACTGACAGCAATAACATCGGCTGTCTATGACGTAACAAATTGTGCCCCTCCTACGAAGGATTACAATAATGATCTGGGATTGGAGTGTCCTTGAATTTATTTCTTTTTTTCCTAATATCCTCCCACCTTTTGAGTGGGAAATCAAACACTCAAAACCTTTACGTAGACACAAAATAAACATTATTCATAATACTTATAAAAAATTACTTATACAATAGAAACACAATCTTATTAATTACAATAACAATATATAGTATATGCGAAATAATAATAATAATAAACACATGAATACAAATAAGAAGTGAAGTGAAATTAAGTAAAATGAATATTTAAATGAAGTTTTCTAAATAGAAAATTTATCTAACAGGTGTTTTGATAATTCTGCCACTACTAGTGGTTAAAGGCACATATTTACACTGCTCAAAACAATTAAAGGATATTGCAGTTTTAGGTGGATTTTGTATCTGGGAAACTTTTTAGCTGATTGATACATGGTCGACAGATATAGTAGGTTAGAATAAATTACACATGTTTGGCAGAAAAAAATGCATTTTATTGCGCATTTGTGTACAAAAGGAAAAAAACACAATTTGTGCATATGAGAAAAAAAGAATAAGAAAAGGTGTTTTCTTCAAAGAAAATCATTTTCAGTAAGGGGTATGGTTTCCACGGGCGGCCAGCAACGTTGAACACCTTTGAGGCATGGACTCAATGAGGCTATTAATGACGAGTTGGGGTATTCTGCCCCACTCTTCCAGAAGAGCTCTTTCCAGTTCTTGGAGAGTTTGTGGGGGTTGTTGACGGCCAGAAACTCGTCTTCCTAGAGCGTCCCAAACGTGCTCGATTGGATTCATGTCTGGAGAACACGCTGGCCATTCCATTCGAACGATTCCTTCCTCGAAAAGGAAATCCTCCACCAGGTTTGCACGATGTGGCCTGCAGTTATCGTCCATTAAAATGAAGTTATCTCCGATTGCTGCAGCGTAAGGGACTACAATAGGTCTGAGGATCTCATCCCTATATCGGCGACCAGTCATAGCTCCATCTCGAATGATATAGAGGTCAGTGCGCCCGTCAATGGAGATGCCATCATACACCAACACTCCTCCACCGCCAAATCTGATACTTTCGTGCTCGAACGCAGGATTATTCCTACTGTCACGGTCCCTCCAGATGAAAATACGCCTATTATCCGGATGCACAGAAAAACAGGACTCGTCAGAAAACAGAATATTGCTCCATTCATTTCTCCTCCAGTTGACATGTTCGGTTGCCCACTCCCTGCGGTCGCGAGGATGCCTTGATGTTAATCTAACACATACCATCGGTCGGCGAGCATACAGACCTACAGCATGGAGCCGGTTTCGGACAGTCTGAGTTGAAATCGTGGTGCCTGTAGCCGAGCGAAGATGTTGTTGGAGAAGAGTAGCGTTCATGTTTTGGTGTCTCCGAGCTGTTAACGCTAAATACCGATCTTCATTGGGCGTTGTTTCCCGTCTACGATCTTGCCCTGGTCTTCGGCCTGCACATCCACTTTCCAAAAAAAACGGTTCCAGATCCTGGAAATGGCACTTTGTGACACTCCAATGGCTTGCGCTACTTCGGCTTGAGTTTGTCCCCCTTCTAACCTACCAACAATTCTCCAAGCTTCTGAATTTGTCAAATGACTTCGCTGAGACATCGTACTCATCGAAACAAAGCAATCACTGAATGCCGATTATCCTTGTCTTCATTCTCTTTTATCCAGTTGAAAGTCAAATTTCATTCGCTGCCGCTGAAGCGACGTTTTTGTCGTCTAACTCAAAATTTGCATACTCCACAGTTTGAAAACCAGAAAAAATTGCATTTGTGATTCTCTTCTTCTATTTTCGGAAAAAAAAAATTCGTTTATATCTTTATTTTATATAAAACTTCAAATATCCTTTAATTGTTTTGAACAGTGTATTTGGGCTAGTCTGTTTTAGATTAATACTTATAGAAATTTCACCATTTAGTATTTTTAAGCAAAAAAGTGGCCACTAGTTTAAACAAAGTGGCCACTTGAAAAACTAGTCTTACTGGCCAGTGGCCGCTGATGAAATTTCCTAATTTTGCCCTATACCTCATGGACGATTCTGTCACTAAATAATTCATAGTGGTTTCCATCATAGATGAAAAAAAATCAGATCTTAATCTTCTATTGATTAATTTCGTTATTACATATCAATTGCCTCAAAGCAGTTTTAACAAAGACTATCCTAAATTATATTTTACCATACAAAGCCGATGTCTTTATTCATATTTTTAAGCTATACAAATGCTTTTAACCCTCTGAAAATCTTGCAAAAAAGGTAAAAACGCAACGTTGATGGGTTTTTTTCTGCATTTTGTTTTAAATACATAAAAAAAGAGATAATTCTTTCAACGTCTTATAAAAAAACTTAGTTACAAATATAAATGTAATCCTTGAGAGTATTAATCATTATTTAATCTATTAAAGATCCTTTAAATCAATACAATTATATTTTTTAAATATTACTCAGATTGCAGTGAAAGGAGGTGGGTTAATAAGGGCTATTTTTCGCCCATCATATACCCGGAAAAAAAAAGTTTTGAATTCAGATGATTGTTCTATGGATTTGAATAGTTAAAGATATGTATTTTTGTTTAATATAAGTTTTACGTAACAAATAAGATTTTAAGTCATGAAAATTATAGCCCGAAAGTACAGTTTTTTGGCTTTTTTCTGCATTTTTGACGTTTTTTGTGTCTTTGAATTAATTTTTTATTAAGAAGCGCTCGATGAACCCAATTAATTTTGACATGCAATGATTCTACTCTTTATAAGCTTTTATATGAGCACTATTTTTTTTTTTTTTTTTTTTTTTTTGGGGGGGGGGGGGGGGGGTTCAGTGTGCGCTTCTACTTATTAAAGAAAAAAAGTGTCATGTGAGAGAATCAAATGCACTACTATCAGAGCGCGTTCAGACTTCTTTTGCCGTACCTAAAAAGTATTAACGTTGTTCAGATGCCAATGTTGTTTTCTAAAATTCTTTTCGTAAATATTTATTAAAGAAATTACTAATAAATAATGCTTGGATTCCAGTCTCGTTAATGTAAAGTCTCGCAGAAAACTTTTTGTATCTGTTCTAACAGAAAAGTTATACAGGGTGAGTCATAATATCGAAACAATAGGCTATCTCCTTAAATATTGCCCCTAGACCCATACTTCCAATTGCAAAAATTCATAAAAAGAGGTGAAATTTTTGATAAGATAAGTTGCATCTCCATGGGGGGTCTATTTGAAAAAGTACGAAAATTAACTTTTTATACGGCCCCCGTAGGATAAAAATTCCAATTAGGGAAACTTTCCTTATCCAGTCCTGAATAATACACAAAAAGTTGCATCGTCATATCTTAAAAATTCGCGGAGTTATAACCGTTTGAATAATTCATCAGGTTTTAAGGGGTTAGACACAAATTGAAATGCGCGCAATTCAAAAGACAATGTTACTTTAACAGTTGTAGGAAACGCGTAAAAAATCTATCTTTTAAGTTAGAATTTTGATTTTTCTTTCCTTTTTCGTGATGTTTAGCCATATAATTTGCTAAGAAAATCACATGCTAAAATTTATCATAAAATTTAAAAAAATTCATAGTGTTAGTTCTGGTTTCAATGCGATAGTTAAAAATCGTTATAACTCCAAACATTATTTATCGGATTTCAATATATTTCTAAAAAAACTAAAAATAAAAATCTGATTTTAGTTTTGTTTCGAGGTTTTTGTTTTTCAATATTTATTTTAGAGCTATTAAAAATATTTATTTAAAAAAGAACTTTTAAAAAATCATATTTTCAAAAGTAAATGATTTTTCATTTTTTAAAACAAAAGAAAGGTAAAATAATTAAAAATGACATGTTTCAAGTTTGTACTTTTTTCTTTAACAATTCTTAACTTTTAATAATTTAAAGACAAGAAGAAGTCGAAAAAAAAAAAAAAAATTCATTATACAGAAAAACGAAATGTACTTTTTTACTAGCCATTAGTTATTTAAAAGAATGAATTTTCTGAGATGCAGATTAAGTCCTTTTTAAAAAATTAGCTCTCTCAACTTCAAGCTTTTTATCGTCCGGTAGAGGCTGTTAAAAAATCTGTATTCTGGGCTCAGGTCAAATCAGGACCGAGACGTTACTTTTTTCTGAAGACTCGCCTATCCGGGTCCAATGTATTTTTCATACCGGAGGTGGCTGCTTCCTTTTTCCCAGACTTGCACTGGACGAAATTTTTAATCACGGTCTCGAACAATCCATAATTAAATCACAGAACTAATATGTACATAAAATAAGTAAAATTTCGTTTAATCAATATTTTTACGAAAACCGCATAAATTTTTAAACCGCTTTTATTTTACAAAACAATAAAAAAAAAACTTTTTTTTTTTTTTTTTTTTTTTTTTTTTTTTTTTTTTATAAGAATAGTATATATAAATGCTAAAAAATTAAACAAAATAAAACCAGAGAAAAAAAATCTGCCTCTGACGGAATTCTGTCTTAAACAGAAAATGTGTTGATCCATGCAAGATAAATACAATAATACCTGAGAATAAAATAAACTCCATTTAACCTTCATAGGAAATACATTTGTCTATTACGTATTTTTTCTTTCCTATGTGATTCCGTCTTAAAAGGTTTTACTGTATAACATTTTTCAAATTCTTCAACGCACGGGATATGGATTAGCGATAATGAAATATAAGTGAAACACTTACATATAAACATAGATTCATTGATAAAAACAAATATATCACAGGCTTTGGAGCCTCTTTACTAATAAAAAGTATAAATATAAAAAACGAAATTCTATATTAAGTATTTTTGGTCAAAACTCCTCCACGCAAAACAATTTTTAACTATACTGAAGTAAAAAACTATGTAGAAATTCACGGCTGAGCCGGCTATGGTTTAAGCTTTGTTCCTGGCTGGTCCGGATTATGATTTTAACATTATTTCATGCCGGGCTGAACTTCTTTTCCTATGGTTCGGGCTAGGACCGGACCTAAATATTACGATTTATTCAGACTTCCAGTGCTAACGATTAACATGTTTTAGAAACAAGTTTCAATTTTAAATTAATACACTGCTTTATTATGGCCAAATAAGAGGCACGGTCTTAAACCGATATATAACAACGTTGCAATTTGCGGACGATCCCTTATTTGCTTTGAAAATTGATGCATAACACTTCGTTTACAGGCATGGTAAAGTGGTGTAAGTCACGAATTTTTGAGAATTTTAGATTTTGATATCTCTGTCAGGTTTTCAGATAGGGAGATGAAATTTTTTTTGTTCATTTTAGGAATGGATAAGGAATAATTTCCTAATTGGGAACTTAGCTCTGCGGGGGCCGTATAAAAATTTAATTTTCGTATTTTTTCAACTAGACCCCCCATGGAGTTGCAACTTATATTATCAGAAATTTCAACTTTTTTTATGAGTTTTTGCAATTGGAAGTATGGGTCTAGGGGCAATATTTAAGGAGATAGCCTATTGTTTCGATATTTATGACTCACCCTGTATAGATACTTAGATGTTCTAAAAACTGCGATTTACAGACTGGTTCTAAGTAGTGCTCTAAAATAATGAGTAGTGCTCAAACAATATGCATTTTATGTTCTCCAGGCTCTAAATACGTCTATTTCTACTTCTGATGTAACAATAAGAAATTATGCGTCAACGATTACTGTCGATGAGACCACAAATAAGAAACCTAATATACATTTAAATTAATATCTTATTTTCACAACTCTAACACTTGTTGTATAATGTGTAAAGGTAAGAACTGCCTCGTTATTGTAACAAAAGCTATGGAAACTCAAGCCTTTATAGAAACTATAATCTATATTTCGTCGCGAAAACGATGCTGTAAAACTCATATTACTTAATCGGTAAATTGACTCTGCAAGATTTAAGACCTGTAAGTGAGAATACATCGATGTATGAAATGCGATGCATGAAAATATTTAAACCAATATCAGAAATGTAGCAAAGTAGGCCTCGATTTTGATACACCGGGACACTTTTCCGAAATCTATTATTATATTCTGATGGGTATATTTATGTCTGATTTTAACTATATCTTTAAACTTGTAAACTCCAAAATACGTTCCTCAAAAAAGAGGTCATCTAGTACTTACTTTGCAGTGTTATTTGTAAAACTTAGAACTGGTCTCTAATCATGGTGTTCTGTCTACATTATTCAATATTAGCAAAATAATTATATCTTCTGTAAAATATGAAAACCAGGCTTTGATTGAGAACGTTGTTCTAAAACACCGTAGAATGGAATACATCACTAGAACACAAGTTATTGAAAAATATACGAGGCTTCCAGCAGGAAGATTGTTTATTCCGAATGACAACAATGATACTGTGATGATTGCTTTCGATAGCACTTACATTTATATCTAGAAGGGTGTGAACTATTCCTTTCAGAGTCATTCCTTCTGGCTATACAAAGGAAGACCTTCTGTTAAGCATATGGTATTCGTCATTACTTCAAATTACATTTTGGATGTTTTCGTTTCTTACTTCGCGGAAACAAAGAACAATTACGCTAACATACTTACAAACAGTGGCGCCGACTTCCGGGTCTGCGGGTCTGCCGCGCAGACCCTGAAAAATATCTGCAGACCCTGAAAAATGTAGGCATGAGATTTTTTTCGCGGATGAGCGATTTTCCACTTTTTTCCGACTTTTTGCCGCTTTTTGCGGGAGTAATTTGTTCCGAAATTTAAAAAAAAAATCGGTCATCAATCCGAAAATTCGGAGATAAGATCGCGAAAATCTCAAATTTCGTCAAAACATTGGGTAATAAACGTGAACAGTGTCGAAGAATAGCTGGGGGAAATTGCTATTTTCATCAAAAGATCGTGGGAAAACGCCTATTTCGTCAAAAGGTCACGAAAAAAAAATGTCAATTTTGTGAAAGGATCGTGAAAAAAACATGAAAATCGTCAAAAGATCTTTGAAAATTTCTTCAAAAAGTAGCGTGAAAAACGCGTATTATGTCCACGAATGAAAGAAAAAAATGCGAATTTTTTTCTAAGATAGTGGGACAAAATGCAAATTCTGTTAAAGAATCGAGAGAAAAATGTGGATTTTCGCTAAAGATCGCAGAAAAATGTGAATTTTTTAAATAATAGCGGAAAAAATGAATTCTTTCAAAAAATCGCAGAAAAAAACACAAAATCGGCCGAATTTTTCAAAAAGCCTCGAGAAAATAGTGAATTTTGGCCAAAGATCGCGCAAAAGACGCGAATTTCGTTCAAAGATAGTAGGAAAAAAGCGAATTCTGTCAAAGAATCGTGAGAAAAACGCAAATTTCGGCAAAAGGTTTCGAGGAAAAATGCAAATTTCGACTAAAGATCACGAGAAAAAAGAAACTTTGGCAAAAGATCAGAGGAAAATCGAGAATTCTAGAAAAAAAAACCTCAGAAAAATCACAAATTTTGGAAAAGATCGCGGAAAAGACGCAAATTTCGTTAAAAAAAATAGCGGAGAAAAAACTAATTTCGTTCAAAAATAGCAGAGAAAAAGCTATTTTTCTTTCAAAAAATCTTGGGGAAAATGCAAATTTCGGAAAAAAATCATGGAAAAAGACATTAATTTCGTCAAAAAATAGCAAGAAAAACGCAAAGAATCGCGAAAAAAATTCAAATTTCGTTCAAAGATAGCAGGAGAAAACGCAAATTAAAGAAAAAGGTTGCCAGAAAAAAAATGCAAATTTCGACAAAAGATCGCGAAAAAACGCAAATTGTGGCAAAACATCAGAGAAAAATCGCTAATTTTAGCAAAAACCTCAGAAAAATCGCGGAAAAGACGCAAATTTCGTTAAAAAATAGATGAAAAAACGTAAAAAGTAGAGGAAAAATCTCTAATTTCGTTCAAAGATAGCAGAAAAAAAGCTATTTTTCTTTCAAAAGATCTTGGAGAAAATGCAAATTTCGGAAAAAGATCGCGAGAAAAACGTAAATTGCGGCAAATGATAGCGGAAAAATTCGAATTTTGGCAAAAGATTACGGAAAAATACACTAATTTCGTCAAAAAATAGCAGTAAAAACGCAAAGAATTGCGAAAAAATCTCAAATTTCGTTCAAAGATAGCAGGGAAATTTTTTTATCAAAGAATAGTGGGAAAACCACGAATTTCAGCAAAAGGTTCCGAGGAAAAAGGCAAATTTCGACTACAGATCACGACATAAACGTAAATTTCGGCAAAAGATCGCGAGAAAAACCCAAACTTCGGCAAAAAATCAAAGGAAAATCGCGAATTTCGTGAAAAAAATATCTGGGAAAAAAAATTAAAAATGGCGGAAAAATCTCTAAATTCATTTAAAAATAGCAAAGAAAAAGAAATTTTTCTGTCAAAAAATCTTGAGGGAAATGCAAATTTCGGAAAAAGATCACGAGAAAAACGTAAATTGCAGCAAAATATCGCGGTAAAATCCGAATTTCGGCAAAAAATCATTGAAAAAGACGCGAATTTCGTCAAAAAATAGCAAGAAAAGCGCAAAGAATCGTGGAAAAAACTCAAATTTCGTTCAAAGATAGCAGGGGAAAACAAATTTTATCAAAGAATCGTGGGGAAAACGCGAGTTTCGGCCAAGCATCGCGAAAAAAACACTAATATCGGCAAAAGATCGGGGGGAAACGCAAATTTCAGCAAAAGATAGCGGAGAGAATGCAAATTTCAGCAAAAAATTGCGAGAAAAATGCAAATTTTGACAAAAGTTCGCGAGAAAATGCAAATTTCGGCAAAAGATCGCGAGAAAAATGCAAATTTCGGAAAAAGAACGCAAATTTTGGCAAAAGATGGTGGAAAAAAGAAAAAAAACACGATTAGCTTGCCACATTTATTAACTGATATTTTGAGTAAAGCATGGGAAAATGTGCACTGCAAAACTAGCAAAGATTGCTGTGTAAAAAACATTAAATTAGAATCATTGACTCAAAATAGAAACTTTCAATTTAAAATTACTTATTTGCATAAATTGTTGATCCCCCCCCCCCTCTTCTCCTTGAAATAATGTAGCATTTGAACAAAAGTATATAAAAAAATTGTGAATAATATAATCTTATTCAATGTAGCAGATGTCTAAACACAAGCTATTTTAAGTAATTTCTCATTTTCCCGTCTCACGCGCTTTGCCCCCCCCCCCCTTTTTTTAAATCTTTTTGCGGTTTCATGCTTGAAAATGTGTTTAAAATATCACTTAAAACCCACGCCGCTGACCTTTTTTTACATTATTATTCACGACTATATCGATTATTATCGGATAATCGAATCAGTTGACCGTCACATATACGTATTGTGATCAAGGGTGCAAGTTTTCCGCCCAACAAGACGGAATTTTGCCTTTTTAAAATTCCCAAGGACGGAAAAAGAGTGGAAAAATCTCCGAGGACGGAATAAGAGTGGAAAAATCTCCGAGGATGAAAAAATAAATTGTTTTTTGATTTTTCAGGATTCAAATAAAAATGTTTAGGAACCGGACTTAAAATAACTCCACTTTTTGGCAGACCCAGCTTTGGAACCAAAGTCGGCTCCTATGCTTACAAACACATAAAAAAAATATTCATATAATATCAGAGCGTGGCTAAAGCCAAATTATGTTGAGAGTATTGATAGATTTTACTGGGATTGTTTGGAACTTCTGCACAAAATGAATATTGAACATGAAATGCCAAGATTATTAAGTAAACAGCAACAGTTTTCAGCAGAGGATGCTAAGGGATTACCTCTCGTAACCAAAATTTGATTTTTCAGCGCACAATTTCTAAAACCTATATTTGGATAAAAACACAGCGAAATATTATAACATAATGATACTGTCAATGTAAAGTACGCGAAATTTTCGTAGAGTGCTGGGTGCATGTTGTTTTCATATTACGGTTTCTTTTTTTTACAATACTACTGTAATGTACCATAGCTCAATCAAAATTAAAAAAGCAAATATCGAATATGTTCATGTACTACACAAGACACGGCCGCTGGATGGTCCATTAGTGATTCTGGTGAAGCAATCAATAAGGAAAATAATCTGAAACACTTTGTCCAAAAGGTCTGAAACTCTTTGATTATTGCTATTATTTTTTTTTGTTATTGATTATTTCCTATATTTCATGCATTGAAGTAATAATCTTAATAAGCTCCATTCATCTTAAATTTACACTTATTGTTGCATTTACTATTGATTATATGGATTAAAACTAATGACAATAGTGTTTATGTTCGTGAATACACATAATATTTACTTAAATCTATATTTTATTTTTTCATCAATTATTAATCTTTCATCCAAGATATTATTGTTTTCTTACTTGTTATGAGGTATACTAATGAAAAAAAATGTATGTCACGTTTAGGTGCTGATGGGCTAAAAATGGCCCTTATCAGCCCACCTCCTTTGGAGCATAGTGAACGTATTGACGAGGGCTTGTCAATGAGTTGATTAAATAACCGATGTCTGTTTCCAGGTCCTGTTCAGTATATTACAGATTTGACAAGAAAGAGGAATGGCGTTCTACAAAAAGGATAGAAATGTGAGTCACGGAATTCTGCAATCTAACAAGTCGAAAATTAACATTCGAAAATGGTTGTAAACGCAAACATATGTATGAGAAATTGATGATAACAAATTTTTTCTTGCATTTTTCTTAGAAAGATTAAATAACTTTTTCATTATCTTTACCTTTGAAAAAAATATATACAAACACAAACAATAAACTTTAAAAACTAATGTCTAAAAACTATTTTGTTACGCAATGTTTACAACATAAGTTTGACAAAAATATACATAAAGCTAGATAAAAAGAGAAGCTAGTTCGAACGCATCGAAATGTAGAAAATTATGAAAATAACAGCATAACAACTGATTGATTCTCAAAACTTCTAGATTGCCACGATATGTTGCACAGAATACCGTTTTAGTAAGTGACATAATTTGACGAAAATGATAATTTCTTCAATGAAGTGAAAAAGAAAAGAAAAGTTATGTATTGAGCAGGACTTAATACACCGCTCGTAAGCTCTTTTCTACATAACCCATAAGTGCTTCAAAGGAAGATGTTGATGACCATAGCATGAAAACGTAATCTGTACCTCTCCTAATACATGAGTGTCAATTTTTCAAATTTTTAGGCGGGGTAGGGGGATCAGAATTACTAACATTATCTTATATACCTAAATAACATATGAAATAATAGCAACTATTACAGAAGTGCGATTTTTCAGAGCTCTTAAATTCTTTCGTAATCGGCGCCCATGGTCCTTGGCGCTATGTAATGGCAATCACAGGTCAGGGGCCGTTACATTATCCGGCTCAAGCATTCTTTTTTTCCTTGGTGAAATTGACTATGCATAAAGAGGCACATATGAGATGATGTCTTATGAATAAGCTGTGTTCAACTCAATTCGAAAATAAGATTCATATTGATTCGATATGGTCATATGTTTAAAAACAAGAACGTCTCTCAATGTTTGAATATAAGTAGAAATGCAGAATTGAAAAATATTAACTCTTTATGTCCCAAATTATGAATTCCTGAAATTTTCATTTTTTAAGGGGGTCCGAGACACAAAAATTTTCAAATTTTCTAAAAATATTTTATTGTATTAAATTTTTTTTCGGTTTTTTATGTTTAAAATGACATTTAAACCATGTTTCTAACTAGTATTAAAAAATGCTCTGACGAGCACCAAAAAAGGTTAATATGTTTTTAAGTATGAAAAAGGGTTTGACAAGTGCTTCTGTTAATTATTGCGCATGAGGAAGGACAAGGGATCCCTTCTTGGCTACAACTCACTTCAATGCCAACTTTTAAAAAATCATATTTGTGCTTTTTCCGTATGAAAGAAATTTGCGGTTCTTTAGTAGAACTTTCCACCGTGCTTTAGATGTTAACCAGGGGTGTAGTCGTAAAAATAAGATAGGATATATGCTCTAAGCAGAGGGATACCCTAGAATGTGTATACTATAAGCTTTCTTGAGAAATAATGTATATGGTGTTCCATTAAAAAGTCCAGAAGGCATACGGCGTATAACACGCACTTACATCCCTGATTGTTAACTGCACTGTTCACTCTGCACTATACTACAAATAAATTTTCTATGCAATTATACACTTAGGGCATGCTTGGTGCCAGTGCATGAATGTGATGCAGGAACTAGGTTTTTGGCTCTGTGTCGTCTTCCCTTACATTTATGTCTAATTAAGCTGCACCTTTACTGGTTATGTCTTTACACTATACATTTTTATAGTAACTGCGACTGATTTATTTTCACGGAAAAAGCGCAAATATGATTTTTTAAAAGTTGGCATTGAAGTGAGTTGTAGCCAAGAAGGGATCCCTTGTCCTTCCTCATGCTCAATAATTAACAGAAGCACTTGTCAAACCCTTTTTCATACTTAAAAACATATTAACCTTTTTTGGTGCTCGTCAGAGCATTTTTTAATACTAGTCATTTAATTTTTTGATAAAAACTGAAGATTTTCTAATATCTTAAAAAGAAAAATAACTGCTGCTGTCAAAATTTATAAAATGATAACAACAGCATAAAATTTTGATGTATCAGAATAATTATAAAAGTCATTGCATTGCTATATAAAATGCATGATAAGAAAAATAAACCATGGATTTGAACGAAAAAAGTACAGAACTTTATTAAAAGAATTAAAAGCCATACCAATTAAATATATTCAAGGTAATTTCTCAAATAAAACATTCACAACTAGAAAAATTCTAGAAATTGAATAACAATTAACATAAGAATATTCCCGAAGGAATAATAATTTAACACAAAAGCATTTCTAAATAAAACGAACTTACATCCGACGGGATTTGAACTCTATACCCGCTGCTGAGCAGCCAAATGTCTTACCACGAGAGTCCTAGTTTAACACCAGAGATGTTGCAAATTTTGCTATAATACCTATATAAATACCAGCATAAGTCTTGTGACTGTCATCAACAGCTCCGATCTGATTGTTTTATTTTTTATATGCCCGACGGCTATTTTGCTACTTTTATTTCAGCTACTCGAAACAATCGCCAAATATGTTTCCTTCGCCTTAATTTCATTTTAAATATAAAGCTGTCACTAGCTTTATTTAAGGTACATGACTTTCATTAAAAAACACATAAATTAAAAATACATATATCAGATACATTTAACTTGCACGTTTTTCTTTCATTTTATAAAAAATACTATAAGTAAATATATAACTATTTAATTTATCCCATCGACCAAAGAACGATAGACAAACTGTAAGATTATATGCCAATAATGGATGAACATAAATGTTACACTTCCTTGACATTAAACCCGCTACACTTGTTTGTTAAGTAATCAAATGATTTTAATTCGATGATTTATTTATATTCTTATGAATGTTTGACTAATTTATTTGTTCTTTTGTTATTTAATATAAATTTTATGCCAATAAGCGAATAGCTCTTGATATTAATTGAGAAAAATATAATATATAATTTATTAAAGTTACTTTATGGTTGTATCCGCCGACATTATTTGGTTAAATAAAAAGCATTTAACTCCTTACAAATTTCCGCTAACACTGATATTTTTGGTACCTTCGTATTAATGCCACCGCAGTAGAAGTTGTGCTAATGCGCCAATAAAGAGTGATCTTGTTGTTCGTGCCTTTTTAGTGTTTTTTTTTTGTTTTTTTTGTGCTTATTTTGACGTAATTTTTAGTATTTTAGTACTTTTTTAGCCTATTTTTGATACCATTTTTTTTGTGCGCGTGCGAACAAGATTGCTCTTTATTGGCACATTAGCGCAACTTCTGCTGCGGTTGCGTTAATACGCAAGTACCATATTTTTATGCTCTTTAATAAATTCTAATATTACATTTAAAATACTTCAATGTTATTCACATATGCGATATCTTACAAATATCTCTTTATGGTTTGATTTGATAAATTCTGCATTAAAATATGAAAACTTTTATTAGTATTCTTTTGTTCGAAATCACCTGAATATATCGAATTTTATATTTGGTACGTCTCGACGTCATAACTAAACGTCATCATTAAAGTAATCTTTTTCGTTAATGACTTTTATTTTTTTAACCTAAATTCATTAATTTTCTAAACTTAAAATTTTTTAATGGCAACATTTTTCCTTTTGAGTAATTTGGCGAATAGTTTGGCGATTTCTATAAATGGGTGAAATTGGTCGACCTGATAATCAAGTAGCACCTTACGTAATATAAATAAAATAGGTATGCATTTTTGGCACAGATGTCATATACGCACCATGTTGGCGAATTTTTTTTTTCTGACGCCAATGTCATATGCGCATCGGAGTATTTAACTGAATCTAGAGTGTCGTTATTTTGCTTGATATGTCAACCCGGATGTTGTTATTTACTTTTTAATAAATATTTTTTTCTTTTTTTTAAATATATAAATTGTTTTGTTCTATTAAACAAACCTTTTTTTTATTTATTGTTATTACCTTTCAAAAAATATATACCGGGTGTCCCAAAAATGACTGATGGATTTTAAAATTCAATAACTTGCAAACGGTGGCAGCTATTTAAAAATTTTTTGCAGGAGGGTTATGTACAATGTCAGGAGTATTTTTTACCGTAACTTTTGATTTTAGTTCGAATTTCAACCAATAGATGGCGCTGACAGCAATTGAAGCCCAGGTCGACGCCGAAACTGACCTCACTCAACACTGATCACCTGGCCTTCAATCGCTATCAGCGCCATCTATTTTTTGAAATTCGAACTAAAATAAAAAGTTACGGTAAAAAACTCCTGACATTATACATAACCCTCCTGCAAAATGTTTTTAAATAGCTGTCACCGTTTGCAAGTCATTGAATTTTAAAATCCATCAGTCATTTTTGGGACACCGGGTATGTAACTGGTATCCCAAAACGAGATTTTCGCCAAATTGGCTTTAGAAAAAAACTAACGCTAATATGATTCGTGTATGACATTTGTGCCGCATTTTAATATAGAAACAGAAAAAATTCGTGCGAAAACAAAAATTAAAGTTCATCAGGTTTGTTTTCAGAGCTATTTATATATTTTGGCATCATACCCTCCCTTTTTGAAGCCAAAATAGCATCAAGCTTTGGCAAACATATTTATATTAATCAGACATTCATAAAATAAGTAATAATTTAATTGACCTAGAATAATTTAACGTACCCTCAAAAAAAAAAGCTGACACATTCTCACGTCCGAATAATCATGGAGCGCCCGACTCACCGCTCTTGTGTTGCGCCAAACCGGATTTCTTACCGGTACGCCCTTACCTTACATCTCAAAGGCTCAAATAAATGTAAAACCATATTTTTACGCTTATCTTTTAATTGTCCTGTAGATTTTTCCATTCATGTCTAATTATTCATAAAATAATAACTGTAAAAAGTATTGGTATGAACGTTTGTACTTAATAATTTTACATATCTTTTTGTCTTGTACAATTAAAAAAAAATAATAATATTAATGTCAATCTTGTGTTAAATCAGTCTTTGAAATAAAATATTACGTGATGGAAAAACACGGTTACGTCGCTTTTGCGGTTAAAAACATTTGCTATTCGGTCTTTCGGCGCCATTTTTGATTTATTCGCCAAACACACCACCAGAATAACTTTAATAATAATGAACTTTTCCGCAAATTCTTGTCCTGATTGCCTAAATTTGTTCATCTTATGGACCTTCAGATAAGCAAGTAAATAAAATTACGAATAAAAGTATCATATTACAGTGGCTAGCATAAATTTAAAAGAGACTAAACTTTTTGCCAGAGGCGGCTTTTAACTTAAATAGATGAGAAATTAATAAATAAAAAAAATATTTCACTTCGCTCGTCAAAATAGATAGTGAATATGATACATGGAAATAACAACAAATAAGTATTTTTTCACGTGATTTATCTAATCTATTTATTTATTTTTATGTTCATTTAAACTTACGTGCAACAATTACAAGAAGAAGTAAATATAAGAAATATATAAGAAAAAGACTAAGTTCAGCTGGAAATTTCAGACAAAAATTCGATTTTCTCAGCGACCGACAAACATACAAAGATGAAAAAAAAACTGTTCTGAGTTTTACCATGAGGATTAAAATAAACCAAAAACGAAGTTAATCCATCCACGGAAACGTTAGCAAGACTTTGTTGAATTTTTTGCTTTCATTTTTTCATTAAAAATTAAATAAAAAACTATTCTAAGCTGCAGTAATTTTTTGAATGCTATCATTTTATTCGTCTCGTCGAGTTCTATCTTTAAAAAAAAATTTCACTGCCGTATCTCAACTGGTTCGCTAGAAATTTTAGAAAGTTGTTTGCACTTTCTATTTCTTAAACATATTATACCAAACGCTACCGCGTTTGCTATGATTTAACCACTTCATCGGCGACAGATATGGGGAAACGGTGCTTTTACCCTTGACTTATCAAAGGGCAGACGGCGAGAGAAAATATTAATTTTTTCGTTTTGGGTTGTTTTCAAAATTTAGCTCTGAAGCAATGGTTGTCATGGAAATGACTTCTTCTGAAAATGCGTTTATCTTCATGATGTATTATTCTCAATTTCTTGGGTGTAAATTGTTATAACTCAGAAACCGTTAAAGATAAATGCTTCAAACTTGAAACATGTCTTTTTGGATTATTTTACTTTAATTTCGATCTAGCAAATTTGAATTAAAATATTCACTTTTGAAAATATATTTTAAAAATAAAAGTTACATAATTTTTTTCAAAGTTTTATTTTAAATATTTTTAATTTAAAAAAAGTAATATTTTAAAAATGCTGTATCATAATTAAAATATAACTAATTCTGTTCATTTAAATGTAAAAAAAAAAATTGAAATTCTGCAAATAATATTTTGAGTAACGATGTTAAATTACTCCACTTTTTAAATAAATTTTTAATTTAAAATTAAAAAAAATTATGATAAGTTTTATCATGTGATTTTGTTTACAATTAATATGGTTAACGATCACAAAATAATTCAAAATTTTAACACAATAAATAATTTTTTTTAGTGTCCCGGACCCTTTTAAAGCATCTTTCACGAATTTTTGAAACATTAGAAGATTTATAATATCATATAATAAATTTTAGAAGGATTTTACCAATTGAAATTATTAATCAAATCTGAATTTATAGGGATTTTGTGCAATATTTTAAATCCCACTCAAACCTTTAATTAATTTATTTTTTAGTATCTTGTAAAATTAGGAAATGCACAAATATAATGTTCTTATAATAGAAATATAGAAATATTTCCGCACTGAAACTTCATCCGTCCAATCTTACAACGCTGAAAAGATAGAAAGTCAAAAGAGATCAATCTTTTAAAAATATTTTTTTTTTTTTGAGCATTCAATAAAGATTTTGGAACAAGATGAAGTAAAGTATCTATAACTCATTCTAAATTGCATTGCATTCCTACTAATCGATTGGTTAAATGAATTTTATAACAATTTATTTTAATGGTACTTTAAAGGGCCATCAATTTAGAGATTAAACTTCATCTATTTTTATTTTGTTTTATTTTTATATTGTTGCCCTTTTCCTCTGTTCTAAAACTAAATCATTTAATTCATTATTGCAATCATTTAAACATATCTCAGTACAGTAGAGCGCTGATTATCCGCGCCGATCGGGACCAAGACCGATCCCGGTAATGAAAAGTCCGGATAATTGGACAGTTTAAAAAAATGGCTATTCCAATTTTTTTAGGCAACCTCCCTTCACACTTTTTTGTCTTAGGACTGCTAATTGCAATCGTGCACATTTTAGCATACTAAAAATGGTATATTACTACTAATCGATGATTTCATGGTTGATATGGTCTTTAAATTTGAATTTTACCGAATGGGACAAAAGTTCGTTAAAACTTTAAAAAATCATAAAAATGAAATAAATTATGATAAAGAAGTGCGGTTTGCAAGAAAAAGATGGTACGTTTGGAAGTTATTTTTTTTTAAACTTTAAAAAAATATTTTTCACAAAATTGGCATGGAGTTAGTATAGAAGTACACATAGAAATTATTACATTTACACTACCTGGCCAAAGATGACCATTCACTTGCGATTTTAGACATTTTGTTAAATATCTAAAAAAATACATGAGGAATTATCTAGAAACTCTAAAAGTGTCAATATAATAGTAAAAGTCATAAATTTCCGTAAAGCATTTTCCCCAAAACTCCAAAGGGGACCGTCAACAAATTAAAAAAGAATGAATATCTTTTGGATAACCTTGTCAAAACTAATGAAGCAAAAGCGTTCAAACTGTAGGTTATGATTAAGTAGCTTATTATAATAAACTCTATTAATTTTTATGTCGATGGCATGTATACTCGCAGAGAAAATAAGGTTTTTAAAAAACAGTCCCAAGTTTTTCCAAGATTTTTGCTTATAATTTGCAGAGTTCTTAATATGAAATGATATTCTTTTCTGAAAATATGACACATAATATTGCACATAAAACCCTGTAATCAGAATTAAAAAATAATAAAAAAGTTTTGAAAAATGAGTGGGTTTGCTAAATAATTTTTCACTGCATATGCGTCAACGATATCAAAATTTCATTTGCATATTATGTTAGCTAAATGTATAGAGCAAGTTTTGTGAAAGTCACAAAATCATAGCTTGAAAATTCTGGAAATAATCGTGAATAGAATAAGTTGAAAATCCATTATTCCCAAAATGAAGCAAAAAAGAAGAAGGGTGTTGTATCTATATATTCATTGATTAATATCAATATAGAATGCACAATATGAGACAAACTACTACATTTGGATAAAATCCCTCTTTTTTTTTTTTTGCTTTTTTTTTTCTTATTTGTAAAAATTTTTTTACTTACGCCCTAAAAAATTTAAACTTAAAAAACAAAACAAAATAAAAATAAAACTAATTAATGTTTGATTGATGTAGTTTGTTACAATAGAAATACCGTCTAATACAGCATTTCATTATGAAAAAGTTTGAAGGATAAAGTACTATTTATTTCTGAATTCTTCTGTGCTTGTACTTTCGCCATAATTAATGCTGTTTGGTTGGAAAATTAGGTTTATTTTCAATTTTTAAGTTATGAATTGAAATTGAAATAGAAATTTTCAAAAATGGACAAAGGGCATTCGCAGCCTGTAACTGTGTCCACATTCTCAAAAGAGTCCCTTTCACCAGAGAATTAAAATAAATATACTATATTTAATTATATATAGTTAATATTATAAAGTTAATAATATATATATAGTGGAACTTTCAAACTGTAAAATTACTATTTTCGTAGTTTATTTATGTTTGTGTATTTCCCTGGAACAGGATTCTAGAAAAAGAAGTGTCACTTGCAGTTCATGAACTGCAGTTGTTCGTTCATATTTTGTCATGTTATGTGTTTGAAAAATGAAATTTTGAGCTTAAATTTGCAGTTTGTCTGTATCGTTTAAAGGTAATATTAATTTAAACAAAATTAATTTTCTATAAGGGGCAGCTAAAACCTGAATACAGGATTAATTTTTAACACAATTATTCAATTATACTGAACAAAAAATAACACAATTATCACACATTTAGTGAACAAAAACACAATTTTCCTACAACAATTTTTCTCACCCACATCAAAATTTATATTTTATAAAAATTGTAATCAATTTAATTTTATGTGCACTGTTTTGTTGTACTTACTTGAGCATGTTAAATTTTGCTGTGGATCTTTTAACTGTTAATGATGTGACAAACATAACTAGTGTGAAACGGTCTGTGGACCGCAAAATTGCAACATTGAATAAAAGGCATGATTGACTCATAGGATGGTGTTTTTGTACTAAACTTTGTATACAGGACTGTTACAATTAATATTCACCTATTTAAAAGTCTCTGGTGATAGTACTAACATTCATAAACGAAACAAAATTTCGGTAGTGTTTCTAGTTAATATTATAAGTTAAATTATATAAATTGAAAAAAAGCAGTGGTCTGTGAGACCGGTAATATCAGTGAAAGATTTATTTACATACAAGTAGATAATTCATTAATTGGACCTGTCGGTGTTTCTCGGTTGTGTTTCTAGTTAATCAGAAAATTATAAATTAAACTATAAAAACGGAAAAAAGCAGTAGTCTGTGAGACCGGTAATATCAGTGAAAGGTTTAATTACATACAAGTAGAGAATTCATTATTCGGAGCTGTCCAGAGAAGTTCTGTTGGAGTTGATGTGTTCTACAATATTGCAGCTATATGTCTTTACTAATTAAGTGAAGTATAATGAATCGGTGTTTAGAATAAATTGAGTGAAAATGGGACAATTTCAGAAAAGTTAAGGGTTTAAATTTCATCAAAAGTGTATTACTGGCAATGAAAGTTTGTTGCTGAAGTGTACATTTTCTCTGAAATATTTTCCAAGTTTTGAGAAATTAAAATTAAGTGCGATACTAGAGATGAATTTCGCTTTCTATATAAAAACAAGAAAACTGTAAAATCAATTTTTAAATTTTAAAAGCAATCTGCAATTAATTTTTTAAGGACTAAATAAAATGAATATACTAAAACAGATTGAATACAGTTTAAAATATTATAAACATTAAAAATACAAAATCTTGAAATTATTTAAATAATTTTGCGAACATTTCTATTTTGAAATTAGGTTTGTAACAGTTGTCATGGTAGATTGTTAATAAAAATCTGGTTTATTCAGTAATGATCACCGAGATTGGATGAAGACTGCAACATTCCTGGTAAATATTCTTTGTTTCTGGAAAAATAACTTTAACTGTACTTGATTTGTTCTGTTTGTTTTACCATTGCCAACTAAATATAATGGCCTGCGCTTTCACTAAAAACCGCCCAGCTTCAAACCTTGAGCCATTTCATTGGACCACGTGGCACAAACACTGCCCAAATTAGCATTGTATGAGCTGATTTCTGTTCTGAGCACATGGTCATTGTTTTGGTTCAGGTTCAGGGTTTGCACAATTGGTCAGAATAAGTTGGGCAAGGTATCAGAGTCCTCTGGCGGGAAACTTCATACATTAATCTCAAATAAATGGGCCTTATAGGTATAGTTGGCATTGGTTTTACATTGGTTAAATTGTATTGATGAGGACTTGCAGTTGCTAGGCGAAATGTTTACTAAATGTATTCTTATTGATTTTAGTAATTTAAACTTTTTATAATTTATTTTTTAAACTGTCAAACTTCAAGTATGTCTTAATTTATTTTATTTAGTCTGCAAAAAAATTCAAATTCAGACGTTAAATGTATGTATATTGCAAATTTAATATTTTGTTCCGATACTTTATTTTATAAATTTGTCTTCAAACAAGGTCTTTGACTTTATGATGAAACCTCTTTCTACAGCTAATTCAAAACTACCAACGTAGAACACTTCTTTCGTTTTAGAAAAGCTACCCTAAAAATAGTCTGAATAAAGGATGTAAACGAGAATATAAAAAGAGTAAAAGAAATCTGCAATACTGGCATGGAGGGGAACGAAATAGCGAAGTCAGATTTCCTACTCACACAACGAAGTCGTTGAAACGTTCGCTCTTGACAGTCACTTCGTCACCCTTGCAGACAGAAGAAACCGTTTTTTGGACCTTTTCCTCGCGCGGCTCATTAAACCGAGAAGCTCCCCATCTTCGCGATGATTTGTTTTTCTTCTTCTTTTTGGCTGTTTTGTAGAGTTTTGTGATGATGACAAGTCGATGTGTAGGCAACAACTCATTTTAAGAACGTTACTACCTCAATTTGCAGAGAGAGATCAGATCGAATGCGTTTTATGACGAGAATTTCAGGCGATAAAATACTTAAAAGAACATTGTTGCAACAATGCTTCGTAAAGGCTGCAATAACCAGACCTAAAAAAATTACTGATACTGGCATGTTGTTTGGAATAAATAACTCTTGATTAAAGAATAGTATACTGGGGCACCGAATGCTCTGGACACCAGTATTTTCCCAGATATATTTTTTTTTGGCTGTTTTGCAGAGTTTCATGATGGCAAGTCGATGTTTAGGCTAGAGTTCTGCACGGGCCGGGCTCGGGCCTTACTTCTGAAGACTCGGGCCGGGCCGGGCCTAGTCACTAATCCTTTTGGGCCGGGGCGGGCCTAGTCACTAATCTTTTCGGGCCGGGTTGGGCTCGGGCTTTAATTTTTTTGCTGAAGTATCGGGCCGGGCCTAACTTTTTTTTCCGTACGAAGCCGAGACTGACTCCATTCTTCCTAGTTTTCATGGACCAAAATAACCAGTTCCTATTGAATCTTCCTATATGAAAATCCTTTTATCGACTTTTTATAAATCAGTAATATTTGGCTTTGTCCAAAAATTTTTGCAAAAAAAGCATATACTTTTAAGCCGTCATTATTCTACAATTAAACATTAGAATTTATTCTTTTTAAAGAATCGTAGATTATTAGGCGTTTTAAAATAGAATTAAACACACACACACACACACACACACACACAAAAAAAAAAAAAAAAAAGATTATGAAGGAATTTTTTTTTAAACTGAAAACTGAAAGTTTCTTTTAAAATATTCATTCATGCAAAATGAATACAACAATACGGGAGAAAAAAATACATTAAACATTTACACCTGTTAAGAAGGGAATGCATTTTTTTTCGTTCCAAAGTGATTTCGTCTTTGGAAATTTATACCATGTACCGCTTTTTCGATTTTTTGTCTCCATTACAGGGAGTATGGATTAATAATACTAGTGATAACTAATACATTTACATACAACAAACAAAGATTCATTTAAAAGCATAAATATCGCAGCCTACAGCACTTCTGCATAAATGGAGATTATAAACATGGAAAAAAAAAGGACTAATATAATTTTTTTTGGTCAGAACTCTTCCATAAGATTAAAGATCAATGTTCTGTAGAAATTCACTCGAGCCGGGCCGGGTTCGGGCCGAATTTTAAACTTTTTTCCGGACCGGGCCGGGTCGGGCCAATATTTCTTTCGTTCGGGCCGGGCCCGGACCGAAATTTTAACTTTCGGGCCGGGCCCGGTCCTGGAAATTTCGGCCCGTGCAGACTTCTAGTTTAGGCAACAAATCATTTTAAGAACGTTCGATTTGCAGAGAGAGAGATCGGATCGAATGTATTTTATGACGAGAATTTCAGGAGATGAAATACTTAAAAGAACATTGTTGCAACGACGTTTCGTAATTTTTCGTAAGTTACAAACCTGAAAAAATTAACGATGCTAGCGTGTTGATTGGAATAAATAACTCTTGATTAATGTATCGTAAATTGGGTCACCGAATACTTTGGACACCAGTGATTTCTTACTGTTCTTTTCGTCCACTTTAATCGCACATAAATCTGCATTCTATAAAGCGAAGAAAATTACCCTAAAATACTGGTGTCCAGAGCATTTGTAGTGCCGATTTATGTTAGACATCAGGCAACACTATCATTCACTATGTTTAAGAAGATGCAGCAAGGAAGTTTCTCTGTTTTTATACTGTTCTCATTATTCACTACAGAAGAAACCGTTTTTTGGACCTTTTCCTCGCGCGGCTCATTAAACCGAGAAGTTCCCCATCTTCGGGAAGATTTTTTTTCATCTTCTTCTCTTTGGCTGTTTTGTAGAGTTTCGTGGTGATGGCAAGTCGGTGTTTAAGCAACAACTCATTTTAAGAACGTTGCTACCTCGATCTGCAGAATTCAATTATATCTTGATATAAAAGGGTGCTGATTAATTTTTGATGTAAATCGCCCTTAGAAGTTGCGCTGCAATGCTGCATTTTTTCCGCAATAGTTCTATCTCAAAAACTAACGTACGGATTTTGATCAAACTTCAGATTCAATTATACATTGATTAAAATTGGTGCTGTTTAGTTTTTGGCGTAATTCGTCCAAAAGATGGCGCTGCATTTTTTTATAATTTCCGCAATAGCTCTATCTCAAGAAAAAATGGACGAAGTTTCATCAAACTTTAGTTTCAGTTAGACGAGAGAGAGAGATCAAATCGTACCTTCTATGACGAGAATTTCTGGAGATAAAATACTTAAAAGAACATTTTTGCAACAATATTTCGTAAGTGCTGCTGTTTATAACAAGACCTGGAAAATTTACTGATACTAGCATGTTGGTTGGAATAAATAACTCTTGATTACGGTATCGTAAATAGGGGCACCGAATGTTCTGGACCCTAGTCATTTCGTACAGTTTATTTCGCCATCTTTAACCGCAAGATGATTCTGCATTCTATAAAGCGAAGAAAATTACTTTAAAATACTGGCGTCCAGGGCATTTAGAGTGCCGATTTACGCTGGACATCCGGCTAGTGGACAACACTATGTTACACTATTTTTAAGGAGATGCAGCAAGGAAGTTTCTCTGTTTTCATACTGTTCTCATTATTCACTGCAGAAGAAACCGTTTTTTGGACCTTTTTCTCGCGCGGCTTATTAAACCAAAAAGCTCCCCATCTTCGCGAACATTTTTTCTTCTCCTCTTTCTTCTTTTTGGCTGTTTTATAGAGTTTCGTGATGATGACAAGTCAATTTTTGGGCAACAACTCATTTTAAGAACGTTACTACCTCGATTTGCAGAGAGAGATCAGATCGAATGCGTGACGAGAATCTCAGGCGATAAAATACTTAAAAGAACATTGTTGCAACAATGTTTCGTAAGTGCTGCTTGAAAAATTTGCCGAAGCTAGCATGTTGGTTGGAATAAATAACTCTTGATTAAGGTATCGTAAATCGGGGCACCGAATGTTCTGGACACCAGTGACTTCGTGCAGTTTATTTCGCCATCTTTAAATCGCAGATAATTCTGCATTCTATAAAACGAAGAAAATTGTACCAAAATACTGGTGTCCAGAGCATTTGGAGTGCCGATTTACGCTTGTCATTAGGCAACATTATGATTCACTATGTTTAAGGAGATGCAGCAAGGACGTTTCTCTGTTTTTATGCTTTCTCATTGTTTTTTGCTGTTCTCATTATTCGCTACAGAAGAAATCGTTTTTTGGACCTTTTCCTCGCGGCTCATTAAACCGAGAAGTTCCTCATATTCGCGAAGATTTTTCCCCCTTCTTCTTTTTTGGCTGTTTTGTAGAGTTTCGCGATGATGACAAGTCGATGTTTAGGCAACAACTCATTTTAAGAACGTTATTACCTCGATTTACAGAGTTCAGTTATATCTTGATATAAATTACTGCTGATTAATTTTTGATGTAAATCATTCTCAGAAGTTGCGCTCCTATGCTGCATTTTTCACGACCTCCGCAATAGCTCTACCTCAAAGACTAACGTACGGATTTTGATCAAACTTCAGATTCAATTATACATTGATTAAAGTTTGTGCTGTTTAGTTTTTGGCATAATTCGTCCAAAAGATGGCGCTGCGTTTTTTATCATTTTCGCAATAGAATGAGGGATTTTATCCAAATGTAGTAGTACGTCCCATATTGTGTATTCTATTATTGACACTAAACAATGAATATATGGATACAACTTCTCTTGTTTTTGCTTCATTTTGGGAATAACGGATTTTCAATTTATTCTATTGACGATTATTTTTAGAATTTTCAAGCTATGATTTTGCGACTTTCACAAAAGTTGCTCTTTACATTTAGCTAACATAATATGCAAATGAAATTTTGATATCGTTGACGCATGCTCAGTGAAAAATTATTTAGTAAACGTACTCATTTTTCATACAATTTTTATTATTTTTTAATTCTGATTGCAGAGTATTATGTGCAATGTTGTTAGTCATATTTTCAAAAAAGAATATTATTTTATATTCGGAACTCTGCAAATTACAAGCAAAAATCTTGGAAAAATTTGGGACTGTTTTTATAAAAACCTTAATTTTTCTAAGAATATACATGCTATGGACATAAAAATGAATACAGTTTATTACAGTAATCCACTTAATCTTAGTCTACAGTTTGAGCGCTTTTGCTACATTAGTTTTGACAGGGTTGTCCAAAAGATATTCATTATTTTTTAATTTGTTGACGGTCCCCTATAAAGTTTCGGGAAAAAACCTTCACGGAAATATATGACCTGTACTATATTTATACACTTAGAGTTTCAGGATAATTCCTGATGCATTTTTCTAGAAATTTAACAAAATGTCCAAAATCGCAAGTGGACGGTCATCAATGACCATGTAGCGTATCAAGGACTAACCAAATCTGAAGTTTTATGAAAATTGGCCCATTTGTTCTTGATATATAGCTATTGTAGAAATTGCGAAAAAGGCAGCATAGCAGCGCCATCTGATGGGCTATGTACACCAAACACTAATAAGCTCTAGTTTATATTGAGATCTAGCAGAATCTAAATTTTTGTGAAATTCCGTGCATTAATTCTTGAGATAAAGATCCCTCAAAATGTTTGTCACATACAGACTCACAGACAGATATCTTGTAAAAACATATTTTTGGGGTTTTCTGAGCCCTAAAACATGTAAATCTGTCGCAATCCGGAATTCGAAAAATTTCACGAATCCAGTTCTTTTTCGTAAATATAGAAGAATGCAAAATTATAATTTCCAGCTTTAATGTATGTAAAATAAATTAGTGAAAATGAATTTTTTTAAGCATTTCGCAATTTTTTAAACAAAAGAAACAAAAACTTAAAAAATTTAGAAAAAGGACTTAAATTTTACAGTGTCTAAATAATGTCTCTAAAGAACCCTGTGCGTGAAATGCTGTTATAAAATTGGAACTCTATTATAAAATTGGATAAATTTTATTCAACTTTCAACGGCTGTTACAAGAAGAGACGGTTAACAAAATTAACTCCTCTTATATTACCATACCATATAAAGAAAAAAACTCAAAAAACACCATAAGATAAGAAGATAAATCGGAATGAGAAAGTCTTTTGTGAGGTTATTTCTTTTGGCCTAGCATTCATATATTTCGAAAAAATATTACATAACCGTGTTTTCATGTTGAGTGAAGACAGAAAAAGGCATCTTATTTTTCTTTTAGACGACAAATAGATACATTCTCAACAAGTCATGCAGGAATATTATAAAAAATCGTTAAATTATGGCTCTTAACCAATATCTTAAAATAACCTGGAGGGCACTGATCTATCTGCAACTAAACTCAAAAATGTTCAAAGAGTAACAAAAATTCATCGTAAAAAATAGATAAAACTTTCCAAAATTTAAAAATTGTATTAATGTTTCGATTTTAAAGGGAGATTCTGCTTTGAATCAAAATTTTCGAATTTTTTCTTTTAATTTTTTACGTTTTTTAAATGTTTAGATTGTTGTTCTAAAGAGGTTTTGTGTTTTCCAATTCTTTACGAAATTTCTTGCTCGTTGAATGTAAAAGCTATTGTAAAACTTTGAGCTTGTTTTTCTTTACACATATTTTTCAAACTGAGCAATCATTTTTCTCAAGAACTATTTGAACGATTTTCTTTCTTTTTTTTTTATTCTAACGAAAAGTAATCGTTTTTTCAGGAGCTTATGCAACCGTAAAGCAGAATTTTCATTATTTAACAATTTTTCTTTTTAAAGCTCGCAAAGTTATTTATTTATTTATGTTAAGAGGGTGAAAAAATGTCCATTTTTGATCAAATGAACCCCTACTTTTTCTAACTATAAACTTTTAAAATCTAAATGTTGATATAATTTTTAGCAAATTTAATCTCCTTCATAATTTATAGACTCAATTTGTTTCAGAGGTTTGTGACCAGAGGTAAATGGTCGCCCGATAGGAAGTTCAGGGCGGACATAAGTAGATACTGCTCGTTGCTACGCAAGGCATATTATTGATTTCACCCCCCCCCTCTCCCCCCCCACACACACAAACACACAAAAACGTTCATACATAGGAGTGTAATTTCAACAAACATAATATAAAAAATCCGAAGTGGTATCTCTTTTGTTTGTAACCGAAATAAATAAATAAATAAAATCATGTGAATTTAGATTAAATAAGTAGAATCTTCCCTTAATTTATTATATCATCTATTGCGATGATGGTCTAGATTTCAAAATTGAATATTCAAACACAATTTTATTGATTGCCGCGTTTCTACAGCATTGAAATTAATCTTAATTAAATATGTTTAAAAATTAATTTTAATTAAAAATTGCAAAGAATTTCGCAACACTTGTAAATTACACTTATTTATTTATTTAATTTTATGCCTTCGACGACCGGGTCATATATATGCAATATACGTAGCCGATTCATTATGATTTCAAAATCAAAATCGAATATTCAAAACAACATTTTATTCTTTACTGCATTTCTACAATTTATTTCTACAACTACAAATTTTAATTCACTGATTCATTTAATTTTTAATTGTCTATAAATTCTTTTAATCTTATGATTTTTTGCTGTGCTCTAAAGAGTATGAAATTTTTCGTTTAGATAGTCAAAATTTCGATGACATATCATGATACATAATATTTTTATCATTTGTGTATCTAATGTTCACCTGAAGAATGTTATATCACAATCATGTATTTTTCTGTTAATATCTTTCTCATTATATTATTTTCTAGATTTTGAAGCTTTGAAATTTTATGAACACTAAGAGAATCTATAACCTATGTTTCCCTGGTTACAAAATATAGGTGAAAATCCTTTTTTATTTTAATGTAGATTTCTTGCAATTAATATAAGGTGTCCTGATGTAATTTCACCCGAGCATGTAATAATGCCATGTGATAACATTGTACGTAATTATGAAGGAATACGAAAGATGGCAACAACAGGTTCTGCGCAGAAGGGCTCTGAGTCAACTGAATCACAAACAACCGCTAAACATTAATTTGCTCCAATTAAGAATGTATTTGTTAAAAAAAAATAACCTTGCTCGGGCCGGGCCTAGAAATGTAAAAATATGAACGGGATAGACCCGGGCTGAACTTTTGGGTTTTACAACAAGCCGGGCCAGGCCGAAAAATATTCCATACGGGCCTGGAAATTCCGGCCCGTGCAGACCTCTAATGTTGCCATCTACGCAGGAGGAAAAACTAAAGTATTGCAAACAAATACAGATGTAAGACTTTATGGTGTTATGCCAGATTTTTGATACATTATGGGATAAATTATCGTTACAAAGTTTATTCTCACGTGCAATGATTACAACAGATTCTCAAATTTTACTTTTATATGGATTATTGCACGGAACCATGATTTTTGCTTCTTCAAAGTTAATATGCCAACGTTTGTTAGCCAAGTAGAAACGAGAAAGTGTTGTATTCTGTTTATTCTGCCTAATGTCCCTGCAATTCTCGTTAATTCTTACTAAAAGCTTACATGTCATACCGATATAGACTCTCTCAACATTATTTGATAAAGTGATACTGTAAGACCAGAATTGTCGGAGCCCTGCTTGGCGGAATGCCAAGCCGATTCTAAACATCTTCTAGGGAGAACAGCTTCTTCGGCAGAAGGGATCGTGTTCATTATTTTTTCTTTTTCTGTTCTGAGTGAAATTTTATTTTAAAATAAATGTTCGTGCATCTCCCATTAGTTCATGGATTTGGCCTTTCCGAAATATATATATGGATTTGCTATATTTTTGTGAATTTCAATAAAACCATCTTTGTTTTATTTTTTTTACAGTTATATTTATGGCTAAACCGCAGATTTAACGACTGCTTGGCTTCTGTCTTGGTGGCTATGTGATGAATTCGCAAATTCAAACAATATAACTATTCAGGGCATATATATGTCATATACTCCCAGGGGCATTTACTTGGCGTTATTTTGCCTGATATGGTAACCCGGCTATTTTTGTTTATTTATCCATAAATATGGTAACCCGGCTATTTTTGTTTATTTATTCATAAACTGTTTATTTGCTTTAATTTTCTTTTTTCAAATAATCTAAAATACTTTTTGTTCTATAGTTATTGGTTTTTAACATTTAATATATTTTAACTTTTTTTTTATTACTATTTGCTTTTTAACATAACAGAAAATAATTGAAAAATGTATGCGTAACTGGTATTTGAAAACGAGGATTTCGCCAAATGGATGTTGGAAAAATTCATTCAATTCCTTCGCGAATATATCTGTGACATATTCATACCCGATGCAGGTAAATAATTTAAATAGATAAAGTAAACAATAAAGTAAAGAAATAATTCTTAAAAATCGCCACTTCGGCAATTTTTAAAATTACACCAAGCAGTCGTTAATTCTAAAAAGATTTCTTACACTATATTGCGAGGGGAAAAGTTATTACGCAAAGTTTAATAATCATACCTTTAAATCATCTTTTTTATATATTTTGACTTATAATATGACTATTAATATGACAGAATTACAAAGTAAGATTTAAAAACATATAATTCAATCACAGAAACAAAAAGGTATTCGCCAAAAACATTCGACATATCTAGGATGTTTAATAAACAAACTCACCTCAGGATGCTACTGACCAAGGCTAACTTATCATAATATAAAGGCTTGTCATTCACCAAGTTTCCTTTGACTGCAGTACAGGGGGCGCTGAACTACATGATTTTCACGTTGGTAGCGCCATCTAATGTTAGAAACTGAAATGTTTTCCATTATTTCCTATGGGATTATTAGCAGTAGTATGCACCAGGTGGCGCTACATACGAGACAAAGTCATATAATAAGTTGGCAATTATAGGGACAATTTCAACAATAGATTTTCTCCTGAATGCGAGGCCTTGATATTATGATAAGGGGGCCTTGCTACTGACTTTCCCATTTTTGATTTGGACTACTCCTTTTCGCCCATGCGCAGATCTGTCCAGGTTTCTATCAAGCGTGGTACATCAGTAGGTATTTCATATATACCAGATATTTGATCCATTTCTATTTTGTCAATCTTATCACTAACGATGTCAATGAATAAAGGAGTGGAATTGCGAAAAGCTTTATATTATATTTCTGAGTGATCTTTTTTATCTTTTCGAATATATGAGGAATGTAATGAAATTTCCTGTAACCCACAAGCTGATTCTTATCCTGTCGTTGGCTTGAAGGAGGTGTGATAAGATCGACAAAATCCCAATGGATCAAAAATCTGATAATGTAAAGATAATTCCAGAGTGTTAAGCAGATAAAATTAATTTAATTAAATTGATTTAAGTCCATTTAATTGCATAAAATAGCAATATAATATTTAAAAATCCTAATCGTGTATATAGTGTACACATCATATAATATCAAATTTTAACTGAAAATTTGAAAAATTTTTTTTAATTATTATTTTTCCCATTATTTGATTTATCTATTTACTTCAAATGTTATATATATATATACACTATATTGCCATTGATTATGGGACACTTGCGATTTTAGACATTTTACTAAATATCTAGAAAAATACATGAGGAATCATCTCGAAACTCTTAGTGTATAAATATAATAGTATACGTCATATATCTCCGTGAAGATTTTTTACCGAAACGCCATAGGGGACCGTCAACAAATTAAAAAAGAATGAATATCTTTTGAATAACCCTGTCAAAACTAATGTAGCAAAAGCGCTCAAACTCTAGATTATGATTGAATGCCTTATTGTAATACACTGTGTTCATTTTTATGCAAATAGCATGCACACTCGGAGAGTAATTAAGGTTTTTATAAAAATGGTCCCAAATTTGTCCAGGTTTTTCCATTATAATTTTCAGAGTTCTTAATATAAAATAATATTTTTTTCAGAAAATATGACAAACAACATTGCACATAGTAACCTGCAATCAGAATTAAAAAATAATAAAAATTGTATGAAAAATGAGTAGGTTTACTATATAATTTTTTACAGCGCATGCGTCAAAGATATCATAATTTCATTTGCATATTATGTTAGCTAAATGTATAGAGCAACTTTTGTAAAAGTCTCAAAATCATAGCTTGAAAATTCTGAAAGTAATCGTCTATAGAAAAAGGACAAAATCCGTTGTTTCCAAAATGAAGCAAAAAAATGAGGGATTTTATCCAAAAGTAGTCGTAACATCCCGTATTGTGTATTCTATATTGACACTAATCAATGAATATATGGATACAAACCCTCTTGTTTTTGCTTCATTTTGAGAATAACGGATTTTCGACTTATTCAATTGACGATTATTGTCAGAATTTTCAAGTTATGATTTTGTGACTTTCACAAAAGTTGCTCTATGCATTTAGCTAACATAATATGCAAATGAAATTATGATATCGTTGACGCATGCGCAGTAAAAAGTTATTTAGTAAACCAACTCATTTTTTATACAATTTTCATAATTTTTTAATTCTGATTACAGGGTACTGTGTGCAATGTTGTTTGTCATATTTTCTGAAAAAAATAATATTTTATATTAAGAACTCTGAAAATTATAAGGAAAAAACTTGGAAAAATTTGGGATCATTTTTATAAAAACCTTAATTATTCTGCGAGTATGCATGCTATTTGCATAAAAATGAACAAGTCTTATAACAATAAGGCATTCAATCACAATCTAGAATTTGAGCGCTTTTGCTACATTAGTTTTGACAGGGTTATTCAAAAGATATTCATTCTTTTTTAATTTGTTGACGGTCCCCTTTGGAGTTTCGGGAAAAAATTTTCACGGAGATGTATGGCGTATACTATTATATTTATACACTAAGAGTTTCGAGATGATTCCTCATGTATTTTTCTAGATATTTAGTAAAATGTCTAAAATCGCAAGTGTCCCATAATCAATGGCAATATAGTGTATATATATATTCGAATGTACATTATTACTTTCTTCTATCTTTACAAGAAGAAAGTATTGGATTCATGAAAATTTTCGACTTCCGGTTTTCGACGGATTTATACGTTTTAGAAGGTCCTGAACACGTTTTGACTATTTTTAGAAAATGTCTGTCTGTGAGTCTGTCCGTCTGTCTGTCTGTCTGTCTGTATGTGACAAAAAATTTGTGGGCGCACTATCTGAAGAACGAATGCTCGAAATTTAATAAAATTTTATATTCTGTTAGACCTTGATATGAATTAGTGCCTATTGGTTTTTGGTGAAAATTGGCCTGCAGGTGGCGCTGCTATACTACGTTTTTCATGATTTTCAAGATTACTATATCTCAAGAACTAATGCACAGAATTTCACCAAACTTCAGATTCTGTGACCCCTTGATATACAAAGACGCGGATTACGTTTTGGTGTAAATTGGCCAGCAGGTGGCGCTGCTATGCCACGTTTTTCATGATTTTCAAGATAGCTATATCTCAAGAACTAATGCACAGAATTTCACCAAACTTCAGAATCCGCGATACCTTGAGATACATAGCCGCTGATAAGGTTTTGGTGTGAACTGCCCTGTAGGTGGCGCTGCTATGCTACATTTTGCACGATTTTTGCGATAGCTATATCTCAAGAACTAATCCAGAGAACGTCATCAAATTTTAGATTCTGTTACACTAGAATATATAACATAATTAGACGCTGATTGCATTTTGGTATTAACCTTGCAACAGTTGGTGCAGCTATGCTGCATTTTGCGCGATTTTTCCGATAGCTATATCTCAACAACCAACCCACAGTATTTCATCAAACTTCAGATTTTGTTACAAAATGACATATAACATAATTACATGCTGATTACGTTTTGTTATAAATCCTTAAACTGATGGTGCTGCTGTGCTATATTTTACACGGTTTTTTTTAACTAGCTATATCTCAAGAACTAATGCACAGAATTTCATCAAACTTCAGATTCTTTTACACCATAACATAATTAGGCGCTTTTTTTACGTTTTGGCATAAATTGTCCAAGATATGGTGTTGCTGTGCTACGTTTTGCAAATTTTTTGTTATAACTATACCTCAAGAACTAATGGACGAAATTCCATCAAATTTAAGATTCTGTTAGGTCTTGATATCAATAGATGCTTATTAGGTTTTAGTATAAATTACCCAACATAAAGCATTATAAAGCTCATTTTCTCAGAATATTAATTAAATTTTGCGTTTTAGGCTTTTCGGATACCAGAATCTCATTAGGCTAGGTCAACTGTTCGAGGAAATTCGATAGTGAATAACTTTGGAATCACCACTTTTTTTTTTTTTTTTTTTTTTTTTTTTTTTTTTTTTTTTTTTAATATTAAAATGTACTTATGAGATAGAAGAAAGTTTTGGGATTGACACATCCAACTAGTTTTTTTACTGAATTGATAATTTCGATTTTGGTAAACGAATCACTCCTTTTTAGTAATTAATAGTGTTTCATCAGTCTACGAATAGATTTTCAAAGAGAGTGTTTCACGTGCTACATTTTTGTCATAAAATTTCATTATGCATGGTATTTTGCACAGTCCTTAGGCGACTTAAATGTCAAGTGAAAATGCCGCGATTTGCAGAAAATCTTAAAAATTACCCAAAATTTCTCTTATAAGAATTTTATTTTATCTTGTACATCATTTTCATTTTATCATATACTTCGAATTATCGTGTTCACCAATTTATTGTATCCAATTTATCCACACATTCAATTTATTGTATACACCAAATTAGAAATTCCTTCTTTAGAATCATCGTCTTTCAGATATACATTATACATATATTTATATAGATTGCCGCCAGTAAATTGGCAACAATGTGACACACAAAATTATGTTGGTAATAACAATAAAAATTATAAAGTTTAAAATTTGGAATATACCATTTGTCCTCTACTGCATCAAAAATAATCCATGTGACAAATACTGCTATACTGAGAGACATCTATCTAATATACTGATATCAAAAATTGTCTCGTATGGTAGTTTAACATCATATAATGTGTAAAATTAACTACAGGTCGTCGAGCAAAACAGATGTCAACTTTCAAGACAGCTTATTACAATTCCAGTCATTTTCTGTGTACCCCCAAAGACATTTTGTATTACTTTATAACCGAATAGGTAGCTGCCATTTACAAATTTTATCTTGTACATTACACGCCTATGTCACGTTTATGGTCTATGCGCAATCGCTGCAAACATCTTTCCTGTCACCAAATTCCAGGCCACATTTGGGCACAACCATTCGTCCTTTGCTTTCATTCCAGCCTGTTCTATTTCAAACCCCAAACACGCCCTGGCATTCCAGCCATAAAAATTTCGTCAAGTGTCATTTATTTCTTTTTATCAATTAAATGATTCTCTAGCAATTTTTTTTCAAATTATTTCATTTTTTTTCTTTTTTACATTCTTGAAATCTTAATAAGGAATCTTTTATGTCTCTTTTCTGCAACCTGATTAGAAAGAAATGAACGACTCACTCCCCCCCCCCCCCTACTTGTAAATTTCACCGGGTGATATATTCCTGGCGTACTATCTGTTTTCGTGGTTCTGAGACACCATGCTTCATTCTGTTGATCTTGTTTTATCGCAGTATTCTTTCTTCTTTCCTCAACAGCTATATATTATTTTTCGTACGTGGGTGTAGGTGATCTATCGCCCCGTAAAACAAGGACCACGTTTGCTTTCTTCTGCCCTGGCACTTCACAAGAACGAATGACTTAATGAGAATGTTGAAAAACATACAACGCTCTGGATGACTCCATGAAAAAGATTGATTTACATACGAACGTTATATCTCAACATTATGCTCATAAAAAGGTTGTTGATCCACTTTTAGCGAGATGTGAAGGACGTTTGTTCGTGATTTCTGTGATGTGATATGATACAATGACCGGGTTTTAAGTTTATCATGTTTATGCCACTGGACAGTGAGTCGGCGAAATGGTTAATTTCTGAGCGATAAAATAAAAATAAAAAAGTTTTTTTCCTATATGTTCTTCAAATATCTGCATTCAGACATTTGAATTTCATACAAATTTCGTCCGCGACCGGTACCTTCGAGCTAAATAATCCGACTCTCTACAGAAATGAAAAAAAAAAAAAAAAAAAAAAAAAAAAAATGAAAAATTGATACCGGACACATTGTTAAGCAAAATTAGGCAAATTAAACATACTGAAAAGCGGAAGGGTTGGAACCGGGGTGATAAAACTACCAAAAAATTTCAACTACGCCTCATTTATTATTACATTTGAAGTTTAGAAAATCAGATCTAAGTTTTCTATATTCGAACAATACATTCAAACAATGTGGTACCTTTAAAAGGCATTTAGAAAAAAAAATTAACGTAAACTTTTTCTCTTTTTTACTAATGTTTAAAAAACTTAACAAATTTGCATGTAATATAAAACTTTCAAACTACCTTCGAGCAGTGTTCTCGCTGACATTTAACCAATGTTAGTAATTTGGCTAATTAAAAATAAAAAACATTCGCCAAATGAAAAAAGTATTAGCAAAATAGATTCACCTTGTAGCTCAAATATATATATATATATATATATATATATTATATATATATATACATATCTTTAATCTTTTAATGTACCCCCTTTTTTTTCAATATGTTCTAAAATAACCTAAGCCTTCATAACTGCTAACACGATTTTTATTAATTTAATTTCAACTATCCGCTACAAATATATTAAAAATATATACATATTAAAAATATGTATATATGCATATGTTTGGAAAAAGAAAAAGAAAAGAAAGAAAAGGCAAAAATTGAGCACTAGCAATTTGGCGAATCAAATCGCTTGTTTACTCGCCAAATGAAGAATTTAGTCGCAATTTGGCGCAATGGTGAGCGACAGCGAGAACCCTGCTTTCGAGGACAGTATAAAAACTTCTTTACTCTGTTCAATGTAATTAAAAATTTTTAACCAGAAATATCTTGATTTCTAATCTCTGTTTACTCCTTTTAAAGACTTTGTAAGGAAAATACGACATTTTAGATGCGTTAATACTCTATCTGATGTTCTAATAAAGAGTTTTGAAAGATATGCTACAGAATACTTTTTTTAAAAATATATATAAAATTATTTTCAAACATTGTGGCTTTTGTTTAAATTAATTATACTTTTGATATTAGTACTTTTTGATATTAGTGTCTGCATTTTGACATTTGAAAATTGAGAAATCAAGCCCAATTTTTCTACATTCCAGCAATACATTCAAACAATGTGGAAACTGTTAACGACATTTTGTGAAGAAAATTCAACATAAACTTTTTCTCTTTTTTGTTAATGTTTAAAAAACTTGGCAATTTTTCATGAAATACAAAACTTCTAAGCGATCGTTAAAGATAGTATAAAAATTCTTCCACTCTGTTCAAAATAATCAAAATTTTTGAACCAGAAATAACTTGATTTTTAACCTCTGTTTACCCCCTTTTTTAAGGCAATGTAAGAAAAAGACGCTTTTTAGAAGCTTTAATACCTCATCTCATGTTCTAAAAGAGTGTTGAAATATATGCTATTGAGTAATTCTAGAACAACAATAACAATATATATATGTAAATATATTATTTCTAAAGCATAGTGGATTTTGTCTACATTAATTAATTATGCATCGTACCTTTTGATTTACCACAGTTAAAAATCTTGTCCTAGTTTGAACCAAATTTTGGTGCTCAATAGCTGCCACTGTAAGATGGTGAAATCTTGAACCAATATTTGGAGCTCCTGTTAAAGCATATTTCCAATGGTTGGTATGAGGTTGAAATAGGAAGCTCCAAATTTTGGTACGAGATTTCACCATATTATGGTGGCAACTACTGAGCACCAAAATTTGGTTCAAACTAGGACAAAAATATTAACAGTGTAGTATCTGCATTCAGGCATTTGAAAATTAGGAAATCAAGCCAAAGTTTTCCACATTCGGACAATACATTCAAACAACATGGCAACTGTAAACGACATTTTGAAAAGAAAATTCAGCAGAAACCTTTTCTCTCTTTTGCTTATGTTTAAAAAACGCAACAATTTTTTTATGAAATATAAAACTTCGAAGCAATCATTGAGTACAATATAAAAAAATCGTACTCTGTTCAACATAATTAAAAATTTTGAACCAGAAATAACTTAGTTTCCAACTCTGTCTGTTTACCCCCTTTTTAAGACAATGCAAGAAAAAGACCGCTTTTTAGAAATACCTGATCTTATGGTCTAAGAGTGCTAAAATATACGTTATAGAATCCTTCTTGGAACATATATATCTATACATAATATTACTTCTAAAGAGTAATGGCGTTTGTCTACATTAATTAATTATGCATCATACTTTTCAACATTAGTATCTGCATGCAGACATTTGAAAATTCTGTAAACAAGCAGAAATTTACTACATTCGGATAATGCGTGTTTCTACATTTGAACGAATATGGAAACTGCAAAAGACATTTTGTAAAGAAAATTCCGCAGAAACTTTTTGCATAACTTAGCTATTAAATAAAGCTTAAAAAACTTAAAAAATTTTCGTGTAATATAAAACTTCTAAGCGATCATTGCAGATAGTATAAAAAAAATTTCTTCACTCTGTTCAACATAATTAAAATTTTTGAACCAGAAAAAATTTGATTTCTAACCTCTGTTTACCCCCTTTTTTAACACAATGTAAGAAAAAGGCGACATTTCAGAGGCGTTACACACCTGATCTCATGTTCTAACAAAGAGTGTTGAAAGATGTGTTACCGAATACCTTCTTGGAAAAGCTCCACATTTAGCTCATTAGTGACTTTTTTCACACCCCTTTTTCTAAATTCCTTCAGGCGTGGTGTAGGCGGAATGGAAAAGAACTTCCCATTGTCTAACTTTGCTCAGGAGAAGTCCAAAGATCAACAAGCTTACAGAATACATCCGATCACAGGTTTCAGCCATGTTGCTTGACGCGATCCAGTGATTTATATTCAAAGACAGGAATGTGTCTCAAAGGAGTTTTTTAAGATACATTTCTGTTTGAAAGAAGTTTTCAAAGATAATTTTTCCTGTTGAGTATTTATTTCTTTTTCTGAAGTTAACAAGTCGGGTTGAAGCTCTCAACTTATATTACGTCGTGATCCGTTTGAAGAATAGAGAATGTCACAGAACACGTTGTCGGTTTTTATTTTTAAGTGACAGTGCGTGAATGAATAGTTCTTTTGAAATAAGGGATTAAGGGTGGGATAAATCTATTACGAATGGGTCTTATTTTCTTTTACTATTTATTTGTTTATTTAACTCAATTTTAAAAAAGATTGCACAAATCTAATTTGTTCTCCCAAAATATTTCATATATTCCAATGAAATCTTAAATTTTGAAGAAATAAATGACATACTTTGAATTTTATTCCATGATGATATTTTCAAATTTTGAGTTGCTATGGTTGTCACTATGGTTGAAAGCAGTGTTGATTTCAGGGGGCATACTCTCAGAGCAATGATATGTCCTCCCGGAAGATTTAAAATTTTGTATTTTCAAAGGTAAAAAAGTGCAATTCCCCTCCCAGAACTCTTCAATGCCTTACTCGGAGCCACAAAAATTCCTCCCGGAGAAAAGTGTCTGCATTCAACGCTAGTCGGAAGGTGAATACCGTCTTACCCTTGATGTTAATATATTAACCCGAAGAGAAATCAATGCTAAGGAAGGGCCAAAACAGATTTTTAAGGCCGAAACCGAAACCTACTTTTGGCGATCTTCATATTTTTGGCCAAAAACGAAACCGAAAAAGAAAAAAAAAAATTAAGAAATAATAAGAACATAAATATATATAATTATTTATTAACTATACGCATTAAGAAGAAATTGGGTAATTATTAAGTATATGTATTTATTATATAACAAACTGATGCATAAATATTGAAACAATAGACTATCTCCTTAAATATTACCCCTAGACCTAAAGGAGTTTTTAAAGGTGTATTTTTGTTTCGAAAGGAAGTTTTCAGAGATAATTTTTCCAGTTGAATATTTGTTTCTTTTTCTAAAGTTAACAAGTCTGGTTGAAGCTTTCAACTTATATTACATCGTGATCCGTTTGAAGAATAGAGAATGTCACAGAGTACGCTGTCAGTTTTTATTTTTAAATGACAGTGTGTGAATGAATAGTTCTTTTGAAAGAAGGGATTAAGGGTGGGATAAATCTATTACGTGTGGTTCTTATTTTCGTTTTCCATTTATTTGCTTATTTAGTTCTTTTTTTAAAAGACTGCCCAAATCCAATTTATTCGCCCGAAATATTTCATATGCTAAAATGAAATCTTAAATTTTGAAGAAATAAATGACAGACAATAAATTTTGTCTCATGCGGATTCTGAAAAAGCCGGAAATCTGTCAACCATTAGAACAATTTTCAAGTGCCGGAGAAACACTGGTAAAAAATTTTCTGTGAAATTACAGAAAATCTACGGTTAATCCACTATCTTAAGTCTTATATAAAATTACAGAAATTAGAAAAACAGAGATTCTTTTAAATAACAGAGAAGTTATTCGGTAAATTTTGAATAGACTCTGTAAATTAACATCGTTAAACACACAAGATTCTGTAAATTTACTTTCAATGATAATAATTTAATTTAGTAAATCATCTAATCTTCAGGGAGCTTCAAATAACTTGAATTTTCGAGTAAATTTGAACTGATGTTAAGCTATAGGAGTTCATGCTATTGAATACAGAGTATGTCTTTTTTTATTCAGCGTGGAAAAATTCCCTGTAAATCTGATGATATGATTTTTTCCTTTCTAAATTATTCTTAGTATTAAAAAACAATTTTTAAAGTAATTTTTCTTCTTTAATATATCTAATAACATTGTAAAAGAATAAAAAAAATGTGCATTTTGAATTACAAAATTTAACAAAGACAAAAAATATCTTTTAATAAAGACATGGAAATCTCTACAAAGAATTAGGTATAAGATAAAGGAAATGTGTGTGGAATGATGACCTAGAAACTCAGTCCGAATGCATTTAAACGAAAACTAGTGTAAATTTACAGAGAGTTTCGCTTTTATTTTCTGTGCTTTTACAAAAAATTTTAACGGTGAACCATTGAAAAATTACATTAATTAATGCTGCATAAAGCGGAATATGTTTAACATGGAAACGGAAAGGCTTTTAAGTTACCACCGAAAACAAAATTTTATATAAGGCGGAAAAAAAGAATAATTTAAAAATGGAATGCACTTTGTTTATTAAACTAATAAGTCAAATACTCAATGTTGATCATGTCAGTTAAATTAACAGTTTGAATAAGTTAATTCAAAAGAAGAGAAATTGTTTAAATGTTAAGGAATTAATGCTTATGTCATTTCATCATATAGGGTCAGATAGGGATAATTATGATCATCCCTATAATAAAGAAAACTGTGTATAGTAAAATTTTATTTCACGCTTAGATATTAACCTCATAATGTACTTTTCATTTTAGACATTCTTCATCACTAGTTTAATACGTTCACTGCCGCTCACGCGATAGCATGTGCTATGGCGCCAACGTTAAGGGGCCACTCACGCGCCAGCGCGTGATGTGGGGTGATGTCCAGTAGCCAATCACGCGCTGGCGCGGGAAAATCTTTCACTGATTCTTTGTTATAAAAAGTAAATCGGCTTCTGGAAAAAACCCACTTTTGCAGTGCGGCATTAACTATCATCGCATCTTCATGTAAGCGGCAGCGAACGTGTTAAAGCATTTTTGAGATCCAAAAGCAGTTTGAAACAAAGTTACCAAAACAGTTTGAGTTGAAATCGTGGTGCCTGTAGCCGAGCAAAGGTGTTGTTGGAGAAGAGTAGCGCTCATGTTTTGGTGTCTCCGAGCTGTTAACGCTAATTACCGATCTTCATTGGGCGTTGTTGCCCGTCTTCGACCTTGCCCTGGTCTTCGGCCTGCACATCCACTCTCCAAAAAACGGTTCCAGATCCTGGAAATGACACTTTGTGACACTCCAATGGCTTGCGCTACTTCGGCTTGAGTTTGGCCCCCTTCTAACCTACCAACAATTCTCCAAGCTTCTGAATCTGTCAAATGACTTCGCTGAGACATCGTACTCATCGAAACAAAGCAATCACTGAATGCCGATCATCCTTGTCTTCATTCTGTTTTATCCATTTCAAAGTCAAATTTCATTCGCTGCCGCTGAAGCGACGTTTTTGACGTCGAACTCAAAATTTGCATACTCCACAGTTTGAAAATCAGAAAAATTTGCATTTGTGATTCTCTTCTTCTATTTTCGGAAGAAAAAAAAATTCGTTTATATCTTTATTTTATATAAAACTTCAAAACGGATTTGTCAATTCGGAGTTTTAATGGTTTTAATTACCCTAAATAAATGTGTGTAGGCAAGTATAAATAGGAAATATAGTTGTTAAAAAGAAAAAATTCAATTCTTTCAAGTGCATTTACAATAAAAAAATTATTTCAATGGCAGTTTAGCATTAGTTAAATAAATATTAAAGGTAGCTTTTTCTTGTAACGAAAGCTGCGAGCCTCTATAGGCCGTTTTAATTCTCAGTATTTTAAATAGATATCACTACAACTAAAAGGTGGGTGTAGAACCAAAAAATGTTCTAATTTGCAAATTTAGTGACATTGTTTGGGTTAAAAATTTTAAATTTGGTATGCCGGTAATTTATAAGAATTAAATAACTCCCTGAGTACGATTTCTAAGGAAATCGAAATTTAAAAGGGTGACGTGAGCTGATAATATTCTAAAAACGGTTACAAGTTATTTGGAATTTGATACAAACTTAAAATTTGACTTGGCTGTTACTTTTAAGACGTAAATTCTCGCACAGAATAGCTTCTTAAAATTCGAAGTTTTAAGGTCTGGAGAAGATAAAAGCTCTAAAATTGTGATTTCCGTTATGCTGTTGTAAATTCTCCCTAAGAACGGTTACTAAAAAATTACTATCTTAAAATGGTGAAGTGAGCTAAATAGTTATGAAAGCAAGAAATCGCAACCTATGTGTGGAACGAGGGGGAATTGTTAACAATATAACTCCATGTTCTTTGGCATTCTTAATTAACTCCCTTTTACTTAAAAAAGTCCAAAAATAATAATATTTAGATCTATTCATAACTCTTTACTTCATAGTTTTAAATGTTCAATTGTGCCCCAACTTTTCTTTTCAATGCTGTCCCATCACATGGAATTTAGCATTATAACTACTTACTCAATTTAGCTTAAGAATTTGAACAAAACAAAACTTATAAACTTAAGATAACATTTTTAATTAAATATTGATCAATATATTAAAACTTTAGGCATACAAAATTGTCACCAACAAGCTTGCAACTTTATTTTCTTAAGTTTAGATTCAAGGACGAGAAAAATGCATACCTTGCTTAGACAGTTTTGTGAATACAAAATTATGCAGCTTTGTGTACTTATTGCATTAAAGCATCAGTAATGTGCAAAAATAATAGGTAAATAAAAATAATAAGTTTCAAAATAATTTTTTTTGCAATTAATCTTTTCAAAAATGATATTAAATTTAAGATAACAAGTAAGTTTAATCAACAATAAGTTCTTAATAAAAATATCGTTTGCATATTTTCATTAAAAGACATTAAATTACCAAACGATATTTTCAATTTCTAAAAAAAAGGTAATTGTTCTAATATTTTGAATATGAGCTGTACATGCTATTCTCAATTTTGTGTACATTTGGATTGGAGCTATTTTGAGTATGTGACGTATTTAAAATTGAGTACTTTTTACTCAATTTTCAGTACTCTCTCTCTCTTCTTCTTCTTCTACTTTTTTTTTTTTTTTTTTTTTTTTTTTTAAAGTATGAGAAGTTTATGATAAATGCAAAATTTAAAAGGGTGAAACGAAAGAAAAATATTCTAAAAAAGTTCTAAATTACAGTTTAATTAAAATCGTAACTAAGGAAATTTTGTAAGCATAATTGAAAAATCACTTGTCAGAGTAAACTGATTATTTGGTTTCACATATTTCGAACTTTTAAAAATAAGTCTTATATATATATTTTTCGAATATCATTATCACGATCTATATTTTGTTTAATAAATAAATAAATAAATAAAAGCTTCATGGAAATTTAAAGAAATATGCATTCCAATCTGTAAACTTTGAACAAAAATTGCTTTCATAAAATTATAGATATCGCATAACAATATTTAAAATAAAAGTTCTTTCTGCCAAGAAATTTGGAGTTAGGTTTAAAAAACTACCTGCATTCAAGTTTTATTTCAGACCCCTAAGTGCTACTCACTCAGACCACCGCTACGTGGTAGTCATGCGATTTTACCCCGTCCCCGTGCCAGGCACTCAGACCAGTAAAACTGAGTTATTGCATGGTAGGTAGGGGCCTGATCAGCAGTTAGAAAGAAAAGAAAGCATTAAATTAATTTAATATTGATTGTTATTATAATTTTTTTGTTATCCAGATCGCCTTCTGTTGTGGTATATGAAAGTAAAATTTATCGACAAGTCCAAATCTGAAGTTAAAATTTTGTTGGTATGAAAAATTTTGAAGTTTCAATATAAAGGTGGCTTCCTAAGATTCTTTATTAATATAGAATTACTTGTTGAAAGTGTTATATCAAGAATGCCGTTTCCTTTTATGTCTGGGGATAAAATTTTACTGAAAAACCCAAATCGGATTTTTAAATTTTGTATTAATGTCAAAAAATGTTTGTGTTTTAATACTGCAGTAGCTCCTTAAACTTTCTTTACCACTACATAATTTTAGAAGACACAGCTCCCAAATGATATTTCTTGCATTTTTCTACGATAATTTGATTATACAGTCGAGCCTCTATATAACGAAATCCATCGTTCCAGTAAAAAATTCGTTCTATAGAGAAATTCGATGTATAGAGTATGATGTTAAAAATAGTATTTAATGTGTAAATTTCGAACAAATATTATTTTTGATCTTTTTAATTAAGAATTTGAAATGTTTAAAAGTATATATTAAACTAACATTTTATTTCTTACTTATTTAAGCAGTTTCAAAAAAGAGAAAAGACATTTATTTGAAAGCTTAATGAAAATCAAATGAGGAAGACTTACATAAATTTCAGAGGAAGAAATCTGTAATTTTTTGTTGTTTTGATTTTAAAATTACAATTGTTACGCTCTCAAAAAAAATTCTCAAATTTTAGCAAGGAATGAAAAATTGTAGTTGATATTTTCCTCCATTTGAAGGTCTCTCTTATGTGCTCTCATTGATTCCTCTCTTATATGTGTAACAATTCAATTGACTGTGTTTTGAGAAGGATGTTGAAAGGTGTGTGGGAGGTGGGATGAACTTGTTAGATTTAAAGAATAAGGAGAGAAGTAATATTTATAAAAAAAAAAACCTCTCCACTGAACGATAAATCAAAAATAAGTGATGGAAAATTGATTGCATATGATTTCGAAGCTTTTTTAAAACTGAATAAATTAAGATCAATTTATGAAAAAATTCGTTATATGGAGATAGATATTTCGCTATATAGAGTTTGTTTTTAATGTAATCATGCGAAAAGGGGACCGTTCTTACTAAAAATTCGTTATATGGAGAAATTCGATGTATGGAGTTTCGTTATATAGAGGTTCGACTGTAAATAAGTTTAGAGTTTCTATTTTATTTATTTCTATTTATTTATTTATTTTACTTTACCTTTTTTCTACCGAATTAACATTGTTTTCCGAAAAGAAAAAGCCAAATCATATTTTATATTTAAATAAAAGAATAAAAATGTAGGTTTGGTCTTTTAATTCTTTTCGAGAAAGTATAAAGTTTTTCATTTTCTGTGTGGGATTTCATACTGAATATCCTATTTTTGCTGATCCCGTTTGCACCCACGCTTTTGAATAAGAAGGAGTTTTTTCTTCTTTTTTTTTAAAATAAATATTGTACCAAGATAAAAATCTGACAGAATGATTAAATATTCTACTTTGAAAAATGAATTAATATAACAAGTCAAGTCGAACAAAGGATTCATGACATACTATTTTATTACTATCCTTTTTTTAAAGCCACCAGAAATAAATATTATATAATATTTAAACCCGTTTTTAGGATGTAAGACCGTCATTGTGCAGTCATATAATTTTACGCCTCTGACATAAACAGCATTACCACTATTCTTTAATAGATTTTTAAAACAAGTTGTGGATTTATTTTCTTACTGTACTGAAGTGTTTAAATTTTGCTGAATACGCAATTCATAAAACAAAGGTGAAAGTTGAAAATTATAAATTATTCTAGAGGTAAAAATGGACGATAAATAAATAGAAAATAATTGCTACAATTTAACACTTTGAGGTCTAAACTCGAGTATCTCGAAGCGAATTCAGCACGAGAGACAAGAGTCTCTTGCAGTCAACTTTTAACTGTCTGAGCTTAAAAACTTACTATAGGGTCATTCCATGGTAATTTACGTTACATTTAGAACTATTAACAGTGATTTTAGTAATATAACACATGCAAAAGAAAAAAAAAAGAAAGATGTAAATTTGAAATTGTTTGCTAATTAAAAAACTTATTCAAAGCCCAATTTAGATTGAAATTACCTAATTTTAGGGTTATTTCTTTATTTTGGTAATTATATTTACTATGGTAACTGACATTACTGAAAAAGGAATGTAATTTATCATATAACATGTAATTTTCATTATCATTTTTTAAGTAATTTTCATCCAAATTGAGCCTTAGATAGATTTCATTGACAAATTATGTTAATTTTACATTTGAATAATTTTTAGTGTTATATTAATAAATTTACTGCTGTGAATTATTCTAAATGTAACGTAAGTTACCATGGAATGACCCTTATATATATGTTTGCTGTCTTTTCATAAATTATCTGCAAACCTTAAAGAATATATATATATATATATATATATATATATATATATATATATATATATATATATATATATATATATATATATATATATATATATATATATATATATATATATGGCAGCATTAATATTAAACAAAAGTAAGTATATGCAAATATCTGGAATTAGAGATTAATTCGGACTCATTGTGAAGCTTGTGGTGTTGCTCCGTGTGTTTTGAAATGTACAACACGGAAGCAAATTTTAGTAAGTAATGTTTATATACAAATAAAACCTATTTTCAGATATCAGGCATGCCCACAAAATTTTAACTTTCTCTGAAAAAATCTGGTGAAATTAAACTGGTGTATTCGAAAAAATACTTTTCCACCCTCAACAGCTCGAAATTTTCGAATACAGTTTCAGACTCATTTTTAAAAGTAGAAACATGAAACTTGCTGAGGTGATTTTTGAAGAAATGTGCAAAATGCTGTGTGATTTTATTTTTCGCTTAATTCATTACAATTTGATTTATAAACAATTACTGTCTCAGTATGATCATTTTTTCATTTCCAAATCTCCCGCTTTGGAAAATTCGGTTAAATTGTTAATTTTGACAGCATTTTTTTGCAATATTTTCTTCCTTTATCAAAAATCGACAAGCACGAAACATTGTCACTTTCTAATTAAGAGAATTTGTCAGATCGATGTAGAAGTCTGCACGGGCCCGGGCTTGGCCCGTGGCCCGTACCCGGCCTGGCCGGCGGAATCGTTTAAAATTTTCTAACGGGCCGGGCCGGCAGAATCAGAATAGTTTTCTCAACGGGCCGGGCCGGGCCGACAAACAAAATAAACGGACCGGGGTGGCAAAAAATTGAACGGACCATACGGGCCGGGCCGGGCCGATATAAAAAATTTTCGGGCCTGCCGGCCCCTTCTGAAGATTTTTGCAGAAACGATAAAATATGATCTATTTTCAACGCAAATGGTTTTAATGAGAATAAATATAAATGTGCGTCACGAGCCATACTAGTTTGACAGCATCAATATAAAAATGTAACTTGTACAGTGTGAGATCGGCATCGGACAGTTAAATTGTGTGTAACCCGTTTTAATATATTTTTAGCTGACTGATACCGGGCCAAGATAAGCTTGCATTATTTTTCTACACATAGACTTGCCGGACCGAAACAAGACTTAATTATTCTCAAGATCTGTAGGGCAGACAACATGATTTGTAAAATTATTAACAGCGATAAAGAACTTATGTTAGATTAATCTTTGGATATATATATACTTCTTGATGGTTTTTAAATTAATTTCTCAATAACGCGAAAGTTTGATGGTTTTTAAATTAATTTCTCAATAACGCGAAAGTTTGATGGTTTTTAAATTAATTTCTCAATAACGCGAAAGTTTGACACATTTTCAGATTAATTTTTAATTGTAAAAATATAAAAGTGATAAGCCTGACTATTGTAGGCATTTGGAATCGAACAGCATTTTTCATTTTTGATGAATAAAATACTTGCAGAACCTTGTTCAGATACAATAGTTTCTCAAATGGTTGCAGGTTTTTCTCCCTTCCCATGCTATCGCTTCCGGAAATTCTATTGAAAACGATAACTATAACAATAATTTATTTCCTTTCAGTATTCTTATATTGCTTGTATAAAAAAATGTATAATGCCATTTGATTACATAGTTTCTGAATAAAGATACTCGCTATGCGTTTCTGAGAAAAAAAATAAAAATGAATTTAGAAATGTATCAGATAGGCGCATATTTGAATTAACGAATGAATTTGGATTTAAAATCTTTAATAAAATGATATAGAAATATTTTTATAAATCTTCTTTTATTAAACAGCCTCAAAAGTTACGATGTTTTTAACTTTCTTTCTTTTTTCTTTTATTCTAAGCCATATTAATTTTTTGATGAATCTTTATTTGATTGTTGAAAGCCTAAGAATCTTAGTAATCACTAATATTGCTAATGTGTATTTCCTGTAAAATATACTGTAAAATCATTCCATATTTATGTATGCAGTATTCTTTAAAAAAATCTTAATTATATGAAAAAAATCTGGATTTTTTAGAAATCGTAGAAATTGTAACGGGCCAAAACGGGCCGGGCCGGGCCTGTTTTCACTGATTTCTCTACGGGCTGGGCCGGGCCTAAAATATAAATATTTAAACGGGCCGGGCCAGGCCCGGGCCGAACTTTTGAGTTTTACAACGGGCCGGATCGGGCCCGGGCCTGGAAATTCCGGCCCGTGCAGACCTCTAGATCGATGTGTATGGGAACAAAAATGAATTTAAAAATAAATATGAAAATAAGCAGTTTGGATTGGAATACACACTTTATGATTGAGAAAAAAAAAAAAAAAAAAAAAAAAAAAAAAAAAAAAAGGTTAGTAGTTACGATTTTTAATAATATTTTAAGTAAGGATTAACTTAAAAGTGTGCGGTTAATTTTAATGGCAGTCCCCTTGACATTTTACCTTTCTAACTTTGTATTTTCTTCTAAATGTTTACTTTTAATGAATTTGCATAATACATATAGAACAATTATATAAAGAAGTACTATATACAATTACATACAATTATATATAGAATATTTAAATAAGAATTAATAACAATGCAGTATTTTTAGTACAAAAATTCTATGTCTTAAAGGCTAAAATTTAGCTCTTTATATTATTTTATACTGAATTATTTCTTTTTTTTTATTATTTAGCTGCATCACACATGTTCCAGACCTGCCAGTTTATTACATATACATACCAGGGTTCCAAAAAATAAATATTGTTTTTTAAAATCTTTTACTGAGGAATCCATGGTTTCAAACATATATATGTAAGTGCGTGGGATCGTAAGACCATCACAGAGACGGTAAAGATTGTAATTACTTATACTGAAATAATTGCAATGAAATATTTAGAACATTGTTTTTGCAACTTTTGGTTGCAAACAGATAATCACAGGCTGCAATCAATCCGAAAAAAAAAAAAAAATATGTACCAAAAATATCTGTTATCTATACTAATATAATCCGTGCGCCTCTGTCTGTCTGTCTGTCTGCTTGAAGCCGATTACAGTTCGCAACTCGGGCGAGTTGGAAGTCGCGAGAGATGTCTTTCGATTCGAAAAATTCCGGGAAAGTCATTTCGGGCATTTTCGAGACCGTAGGACCAAAATTAAAAAAGTTATGAAGTAAAAACCGGTCGGGAATCGGAACGGAAAACGTCTAATTTCCCAAACGGAGCTCAAACGGAGTTCTGAGGCAGAACACTGCGCCACCTTGCGGTGAACGACCTGAACTTTTCCCCTTTGGCTAAAAGAAGAAGCAGCCAAAAACCTCTTTTTTCTCCCGGGAAAACGACTTTTTCTTTCGTTATGGTTCTTTGAAAAAGAACTAATTGGTAAAAAATGTTAAACACGGTTTATTTTCATACTTTTTTTTTTGGTAGCATACACGAATATTGTGTAACCTAGATTTACGCGATTAATACTAATTTTTGTTAGTACAAACGGAAAACGAGCTGCCAAAATTATTTGTTAGTTATGTTGTTTGTGATATTAATGAAATTACTTATTTTTTTTTAATAGCAGTCTTTTGCAGTTTTTAATACCGAAACATTTTTGCGCGTTTTTTCTTAAACCATCATACAGACAGTTTTTAAAGTAGATAAAACTGATTACATATTCTGAATCTGCGTAAAAGTCTGTTTCTGATGAACCAAAAAATACGAGAAAATGTCTTATGGGCGCGCAGCGCCAACCGTGCAAAACCAAATATTTTTAACGGGACGATGGCGACCATGGCGCGTAGCCCCGGTGGGTGGTAGGCCTGTGGGCGCGTAGCGCACACTGTGCGAAATCCCACATTTTTAACGGGATAATGGGCGCATAACAACCATAGCTCTCTAATTTACTTTTTTTGTGCTTGAGGATTCGAACTCCAAGACTTGCTTATTAAATGAATTTTTTTGCTTATTATATACTGCTTAATATCGAGGTTCGTTTGGAAAAAGTGGCCCAGCTAGCGGGCGTAGCTCGCTAGTTAAATAATAATAGCCAAATATTTCATATTTTGTATTGATGCCGATGTAGTATCATAAGTAAATGCAAATGTCTGTTAATAGGGGCTGCAGTTATCTATCGCAATGAATGCGATTTCATTCTTTTAACGCAAAATACTAAATTTAGTTCTCTTTTCAATAAAGTTTATTCGGAATTCTTAAGTAATTTTTGAACTTTTGACGAATTTTTAAATGCGATTTATTTTATTTTTTCGCATTTGTCTTCTACGTATTAACGTAAATTTAAAGATACTGACAAACCAAAAATATGCGTTAAAACTGAACCCAATTCAAAACCTTGGTGCAAGTAGTTAAAAAAAGACTGTTTTTTTTTAAAAGTCTAATTAATATGTCTTTTTTTAACTATTATTTCTCCTTTTTTTAAAAATATTATATTAGGGTTCAATTATTTTATATTTTTTCTTTGACAACCGCCTCTCTTTATATAATGCGTTTTCTGTATGAGCTACCGGACCTGCTCCATCATTGGGAAAGCCCACGGAGCCACTAATTTTTTTTTAAATTTTTAATTTATTTTAACTGGTGGGGTACGGTAGAATGGCGGAGTCTGATCTCCTTAGCAACGTTAAGTTTGCCCATCAGTTCGGCCCAAAATTAATGACGGTGCAACTTGTCTATTTGCAGAATCCCTTCTTTTGTTTTTTCTCCCCCCTCCCCACTAAATTATCTATCTTTATTATTAAATTAACAAGTATGCATCAACTATTAGGTATCAAAAACTCCAGATTATCACCAATAGGTCGGGCAACGGTGTCCAGGCTGGCAGGACATATTACTCATAGCTTTTGGTTGCAGGACTCAGGCTATCTGCCGGCTAAAATTCCGTCATGTACGCTAATGGCGCCTGGTGCATGTAAAATCCGTCGTGGGTGCAAAGTCCTCCAAGTTACCTGTGAATTATACCTCTGGGGGTGCCTTGCCAGGTGAAAGTCTCGTCATCTGATCAAGGTTCTAAATTACGAGATCAACTTGAGTAGCCATTTGCAGTGCAACAACAGGGAGTAATAATAAGCAACCGAAAAAACAAAGTATGCACAATTGAAAAATAAGTATTGCAGATATGAGGACGTGTGCAGCGAAGATAACCGGTTAATTGCATCCGCCCCAATACCAGGTATCTAACCCATTAAGCTGAGGTAACTCGGCAGGTAGGGGCCTGGTCATCGGTTAGAAAGAAAAACTATGAATTTTAACCCTTTCAAATTTACTATTCAATACAAGTCATTTTTTGGCTCTTGGAGAAGAAATTTTTTATACGTTAAAAGTAATTAAACGTCTGTATTTTAATATAATCTTTTTAGAAAATCAATTGATCAGATTTACATCACCTACAAAAAATTCAAAACGTTTGGAGGAGTAGTAATATTTTTTACTAATGCAATATGTGAATACTTCGAGAAAAAAAAAATCGAAACATATTGCTGCGGTTTCTTTCGATTTCGATTAAACGTTTTCCTTTTATCAAATAAAGTGAGATCACAAATTCGCGACTAATCTTGACTAAATTCAATTAAATAATTTAAAAAAAATCTTGTGTAGGTACCCAAGAATACTAAAGTATTTTTTTTTTTAATTTAATCTGAGCCTGAAATAGTAATTACACATATAAAGAAGAAATTGTAGCAAATTTTCATCAATCTTTCTAGCAAGGCGTGTTCTAAGAAACAGGTCATGCCATAACCTTAGGATAGAAGACGCACTTTCCGAATCATTGGATATCTTCTTGGACAAAATCCATGAAAGCTCATTAGCGATTCCCCCTCCCCCCCTTCTACTTTTTTGTAGGATGGCTCAAGTTCGGGTGATTGGAACAAAGATTTTCATTGTTTAAAGAGTTTGTGTTGAAAAAGAAAAGAAAAAGTTTTATCTCGCCAGATATGGAGTTTATTAGACTTTCCATCTTGTCAATGTAAAGTATCAAGTAACAACTGATAAGCAACTTAAAAAATAATAGCTTACAGTTTTACATTTTTAAGACTAGAATGTGAATTGAGTAAAATAGGTGATATATACATATAGATATATATATGAAATGTTCGGCTGCTCAATAATGCATAATGCAAGTTCCAGCACGCAACATACTATTTTAACCGTCACTAAATTGTAGAACATCTAATTTGCAGTCAAGCGCACGATGGTAGGATATGGAATGAAATTCTTGAGAATTTCCCATTAAAATAACTCAAAGACTTCTGATTTCCATTAAACATCTTTATTTATCATTCACATGATAACGAAACAATTCCACCAGATTACGGTTTGATCTCGATATCAACTAAATCTCGCCATAGAACAACACAAAGATGATCTTAGAAAAAAAATAGAGCTACACCATATTAAAAGACTTGAACTTTACCAAATGACAGAGATTTTGTTAGCACTAGAAAAAAGCATAAAAATCTGCTCCGAAGCCAATGTAATGAAGTTATACCTGAAGAGGCACTGGAATACATGATTTGACGTCTACTTCTAAATTGCCAATTAGTTGATTAGAAAAAGTGATTTTAACCAGTGGGAAAATTTTACCGGTAAAAAGAAAAAGAGTTCTCTCAGACCGTCGGAGGAACAAATGATGCAATTAGTCCCCTGGCGTCACTAGAATGCAATTGTGGGCAATCAAATAATTTTTTAAAACGAAACAAAAAAAAAAAAAAAAAAAAAAAAAAAAAAAAGAGATATTATGCAACAGATAAAAAATAAAATTAACTAATGAGATTTTAGGAAAAGTATTACTTTGACAAATTAACGTTTTTTAGAATAAAATAAAATAAAGAAAGCGTAAATTAAAGGTATGGAATAACATAAAAGTTTCGCTTGAAACAGCCCAAGGCTAATGTCAGGCTTTTAATGAACAGATACTAAGCATTTTTCTACATAAAACTGTTAAATTTCCATTTTTTTTTTCAGTTGGTTGATACTGGGGTTGAGATTCTAATCAGAAGAGGAAATGCTTCAGAGAGTGACAATGACGTCATAGTAAAAAGAAAAGAGCATTTTCTTTGATAAAACTTAACATTTTATTACGAATATGTCTAAAAGAAAAAAAAAAATTCTGGATTTCATCGCCACCTGTACTGAGACGAAAACTTCAGGTTAAGAATGCGAACGTTCACGTGCAAAGTGGAAGCTGGAAAATGAGATAAAAGATTTCTAAATATTTTTATTAATAATTCATTTCACGATAAAATATCTTAAAATAGAGATTATGAATTAGAAAGGTAAAGGAGAGGGTAGCACGTTTGAACAAATTTTTAGAAAATCAATACATTTCTTATTTAAATTATATTTATTGCGTTTTAAATTTTACATAATATCAACAATGCATTTCTTTATCATATAAATCAGAAAATTAAAGTTTTCTATGTAAATTAAATAAGTTGTAAGGCTTTAAAAAATTGGAAGATTTCTGTTCAAACCTGCCCTATGTAGGGGCACCTTTGAACAAGCAAGGGGCACCTTTGAACAAATGAATAAAATATGAAAATATTGACAGTTTTTATAAAAAAAATTTGCATATTTTTTAGAAATATAAAGTAATATGAATAAAATTAAATAGCCACATTTTATTTAAATTACTAATTTTTTTATTATTTAACCAAACTTAAATCAATCAAAGTTGATGTCAAAACTCATTGTTGAAACAGCACACAGTGCCTCTCCAGTTATGTTTGATTGTGAAATTTTTTTTACAATGTCCTTGAAATACACCAATGTGATACCTGACACTTCTGAGAAATTAAAATTTTTCATTCAGTCTTTTTATGAAGAAACCTGACATAAAATTCCGTTTTATAAATTATGAAAACAAGAAATAATGTTTGGGAAAGAGAAAATGAAATAGGCTTTGTTAGACAAAATTGTTAAATCATGAATCATTATTGTGTATCCGGGATTTGCAATTATCCAATAGATGCATGCTATCCTCATTTTAAATTTGAAATTTCCCGTCACTGATACATCCAGAAATTGTAATCTATGTGTGCAGTAAGGGGGATTATTAACAGTTTATAAGTCCATTTTCTTCGACGTTCTTAATTAACATCATTTCACATAAAAAAGTTTCAAAAATAATATTATTTAGATGCATCCACATTTCTTTACTTAATGGTTTTAAATGTTCAAAGGTGCCCCAACTTTTTTGTTCAATGGTGCTCCATCACATGGAGTTCAACATTAGCGCTGTTTACTCAATTCGGCTGAAGAATTTAAATAAAACAAAGCTTATAAATTCAAGCTAGCATCTTTATTTAAGTATTGAAAAATAAATTAAAATTTTAGGGATACAAAATTGTCAACAAAAATCTTACAATTTTATTTTGTTAAGTTCAGATTCAAGAGGGAGAAAAATACATACCTTGCTTAGAGAGCACTGTTCATGCAATATGGTGCAGCTTTGTATACTTATTGCATTGAAGCAGTAGGAATGTACTGCCATATCCATTTTTTAAAAATAACATATTTTAAGGAAAATATTTAGAATGTTCAAAGGTGTCCCCAGTACGAACGTGCCCCCTTCTCCCCTACCCATAGAAATTTTGCGACGATGAAAATGACGTTATGTTTAGATTTCTTTGAAAGAAAATTTTAATTGTTTCAAAGTGGCACAATTTTTTCTTGTTTCCCCTTTCGTTCTAAAGTTTCAATTGATAATTTCACAATTTCTCATCTTAATTATATGTTATTGATTACTTATAAAGTAAAGTTCAATTTTTTAATACCTTAAAAAGTTGAGTTCAAGTTAATAGGTATAATAGTCCCAGAGTCGACCACACAAAATCCTAAGTCATCGAGCACAAGAAAAAATCCTTTATTTTATAGAAGAGTAGTAATAGGGGAATCTAATCATCCATGTTTGCCGGAAGCGAAGTGGTGCATAAGCCAAAAATGAATACCACTAGCGGTTGACTCGTAGATTTAGCATTATGTTTTCATGCATCTAATGTTCTATGTTTTCATGCTTTTAATTGTACGGAAGACACAATGTTAAACCTACGAGTCAACCACTAGTGGTATCAATTTTTGGCTTATGCACCACTTCACTTCCGGCAGACATGGATGATTAGATTCCCCTATTACTACTCTTCCATAAAATTAAGGAATTTTTCTTGTGCTCGATGACTTAGGGTTTTGTGCGGTCGGCTCTTGGACTACAACAGGTTTGGTAACTTTAGCTAAAAATATTATGCATTTTAAGAGTTAGTTCAGCCAATGCATACGATTATTTATTATAAGTATTTTATCAATTCAATTTAATTTCTCCTTTACTTTCTTTTTTTTTTTTCGATATTTAATTTTTTAAAAATATTTTCATTTGTTCAATTCGACGGGTACTGACTGATTTATATTGTTTTAAATGCAAACGAGTTAATCTTCTGTGCATTCTATGTGATTCTATATGAGGAAGTGAGTTTCAGAACTTGCTTATTCTTAAACAGATTTTTTTTATCAATCTATTACTATTAATAATCCTGCAAAAAAAAAAAAAAAAAAAAAAAAAAAAATACGTGTGGTACTCGGGGACTGCCGCGGTAAAGCTATTACATAGCATTTTTTATCAACTTATGCAATTATAATTATTTATTTATTTTTTATTTATGCAGTTTTTTTGTCTTTGATATTAATTCAAGTTAAACATTTTGAGCGTGACGACCGATAACAATTTTTTTTCTTGTATTGAACAAATGAGAAGTTAATATCATTTAAAATATTTTTATTATCTTACAATACATATAGGTTAATCAGGAATTTTTATCATTGAAACTATACGTTTATGGTAGCTGAAATAAAAAAACATAAGTTTAAGACTTGATATTCTCAAAATATCTGAAAAATACCGCGTCAATGTCTGCCGAAGTCTACGGAAGGATACCGTGCCGAAGTCTGCCAAACTGAAGCGACGTTAGCCGGAGTGTTAGGTTTTTTTCTCGTTACAGAATTTCTAGATTCTTTCTCCACGCTCAAAGCCCGCGATAAAAGCTATGCTATTGCATAGCTTTTTGTTAGAAATTACAAACAAAATTTGGCCGCGTTACGTAAATTTGATCGCGAGTTATAAGCATTTTAAATTTTCCGAATCTCACCGTGGGGGTCTCCTGTCACCAAAAATCAACACTGTCTCATAATTAATTACCAAACAAAATTTGGCCGCGCTACGAAAATTAGATCGCGATTTATAAGCATTTTAAAATTTTCGACCCTCACCAGGGGGGGGGGGTCTCCTTTCACCAAAAATTAACACTGTCTCATAATAAATTACGAAACAAAATTTAGCCTCGATACGAAAATTAGACCGCGAGTTATAAGCATTTTAACTTTTTCGACCCTCACCGTGGGGGTCTCCTGTCACCAAAAGTAACACTGTCTTATAATAAATTACCAAACAAAATTTGGCCGCGCTACCAAAATTGATCGCGAGTTATAAACATTTTAAATTTTTCGACCCTCACCATGGGGGGGGGGGGTCTCCTGTCACCAATCATGAAAACTCTCTCATAATAAATTACGAAACAAAATTTTACCGCGCTACGAAAATTAGATCGCGAGTTATAAGCATTTTAAATTTTTCCACCCTCACCGTGGGGGGGGGGTCTCCTGTCACCAAAAGTAACACTGTCTCATAATAAATTACCAAACAAAATGTCGCCGCACTACGAAAATTAAATCGCGAGTTATAAGCATTTTAAATTTTTTGACCCTCACCATGGGAGATCTCCTGTTACCGAAAGTAACACTGTCTCATAATAAATTACCAAACAAAATTTGGCCGCGCTACGAAAATTAGATCGCGAGTTATAAGCATTTTAAATTTTTCGACCCTCACCGTGGGGGTCTCCTGTCACCAAAAGTAACACTGTCTCATGGTAAATTACCAAACAACATTTGGCCGCACTACGAAAATTAGATCGCGAGTTATAAGCATTTTTAAATTTTCGACCCTCTCCATGGGGGATCTCCAGTCACTAAATATTAACACAGTCTCATAATAAATTACCAAATAAAATTTGGCCGCGCTACGAAAATTAGATTGCGAGTTATAAGCATTTTAAATTTTTGACCGTCACCGTGGGGGGTCTCCTGTCACCAAAAGTAACACTGTCTCATAGTAAATGACCAAACAAAATTTGGCCGCGCTACGAAAATTAGATCGCGATTTATAAAAATTTTAAAATTTTCGACCCTCACCAGGAGGGGTCTCCTTTCACCGAAAATTAACACTGTCTCATAATAAATTACCAAACAAAATTTGGCCGCGATACGAAAATTAGACTGCGAGTTATAAACATTTTAACTTTTTCGACCCTCACCTTGGGGGTCTCCTGTCACCAAAAGTAACACTGTCTCATAATAAATTACCAAACAAAATTTGGCCGCGCTACGAAAATTGATCGCGAGTTATAAACTTTTTAAATTTTTCGACCCTCATTGTGGGGGGGGGGGGTCTCCTGTCACCAAAAATTAACACTCTCTCATAATAAATTACCAAAGAAAATTTGGCCGCGCTACGAAAATTAGATCGCGAGTTATAAGCATTTTAAAATTTTCGACCCTCACCATAGGGGGGGGGGGTCTCCTTTCACCAAAAATTAACACTGTCTCATAATAAATTACCAAACAAAATTTTGCCGCGATACGAAAATTAGATCGCGAGTTATAAGAATTAAGTTCCCGCTGCACAGGTCTGTAACTTAGTTCACTTAGAAACACAATAATTTGTAGAAGATGAATAAATTTCAAGTCTTGAGTTGAAGAATCCAATGTATTTTTTTATTTTTTATTTATTGCGACACAAGGAAAACGAGTATATTAACTTTCTTAACAAAATCACTACTACATGTCTATATTTCATACCACGATTTTCAGTTTTTATTTTAAAACTCCTCGAAAGTTCCAGAAAATTATTTATCAGTTCTGCTGTTGCCACTTTTCGAAATCGGAAGAAACTTGAATGTTGCACTATTTTCTGTTCGTGACAGTTCACGCAAAGCCATGGGGTCAGTCCTTGGCCATAGAGTTGGTCCCCAAAGCTCCTTGATTCTTACAACTCCCCCCTAAAAGAGCTCATTAGTGGCTTTTGACACAATGAAGCTATATACACACACAAAAAATAATAATATTAGCAAGGATGAGAGCAATGTGAATCTTCCCATTTCTTTTAAAATAAATATATACAAATACCACAATATATACACTAAATATAAGCATGAACAACAGAAATACCAAAATACATCAAAATTTAAAACATCACACAATTTCCTTTTTTTTTTTTTTTTTTTTTTTTTTACTTTCTGAAAACAATAAAAATTAATGAGTTTTTTTTTTTTTAAGACTCATCAAAAGTCAACCGCGACATGGAATCTGCATTAGAATGTTTAGAACCTTTACGATATGTTATTTTCAAGTTATACCTCTGCAAGGCCAGAGACCAACGTGCCAATTTTGCGCCGTGGGGAACACTAGATGTAAGGTAAGTGAGTGGATTGTGATCCGAAATAACCTCTATTTCTGCACCGAATATCCAAGTGTCAAATTTCTTCAAAGCTTCGATCACACCATAGGCCTCTCTCTCTATAGTAGACCAACGTGCCTGTGTATCCGTAAGTTTTTTACTAAAAAATGCAATTGGTCTTTCCCGTGCCTGATCATCCAACTGTGTCAGACATGCTCCAACAGCATTAGCGGAGGCGTCAGTGTGTAATTGAAATGGTCTATCGAGTTTAGGGGTAAACATTGAAGACATATTCGCTAATTTTTCTTTCAACTTGAGAAAAGCACTATCGGCTTCTGAATTCCATGGGATCAAATTCGCCACTCTCTTCCGTGTAAGATTAGTCAATGGTAATACCAAAGATGAAAAATTCGGAACATAATCCCGATAATAACTAGCTAAACCCAAAAAACTTCTTAACTCTTTCTTCGTTGAAGGCTTACGTATTTTTTGGATTGTTTCGACTTTCAATGGATCTGGAGAATGTCTTCCCGATCCTATCACATGACCCAAAAATTTCACTTCATTTTTACCAAAATTACATTTTTCTAGGTTAACAGTTAATCCTGCACCTCTAATGCACTGGAATATTTTTTCAAGATGTTCTAGATGCTCTTCCCACGACTGGGAAAATATCGCTACATCATCAATGTATGATCTACAATACTTCTTATGTTCCTGAAACAATTTGTCCATGGACTTTTGAAAAGTGCTACCAGCATTTTTTAACCCAAAAGGCATAACTCTCCATTGGTAATGTCCTGAATGTGTAACAAATGCTGTAAAAGATTTTGACTCTTCCTCCATAGGAATCTGCCAATAGCCCTTAGTTAAGTCTAATATTGTAATATAATTTGCTTGTCCAATTTCATATAATAAATCCTTTGCAATTTTCATGGGATATGCATCTGGTATAGTAAATCCATTTAAGTGCCTAAAATCCACACATAATCTGACAGTTCCATCTTTCTTTGCCACGCAAACAATTGGATGCGCCCACTCACTATTGCTAGGCTCGATTAGTCCTTGCTCAAGTAATTCGCAAATCTGACGATCAACTTCTTCCTGCAAAGTTATGGGAATTCTGTATGGTGACAATCTCTTTGGTGAACACTCAGCATTAACTCGAATAGCATGACCATCTACCTTTGCCATTCCCGGTTTCTTACTGAACAATTCATAAAAGTTTTCCAAAATAAAAATAAGTTCTTGTTTCTGAACGTCATTTAAAGATTCATTTTCTTTAATAATAATCTCTTTTACATTATGCCTTTCCGCTTTCTTCATAGTCACTGGAGCAAAAGTATCTTTGCTACTGGAATCTTTTCCATCTGGAGGGCAATATAGATCTCCAAAGTCAGAGTCCTCTTCAAATACCAAACCTATATGGTCAACTCTTGCGATGAAGGGACGTACTTTATTTACATGCAAATTTCTTGTACTACCATCATCTAACTTAACAGTAACAGAATGCGGTCGGGTAATTTCAATCACTGTGGCCGGACCAATCCATGTTTTCAACAATTTATGAGACGACGATGGATGTAAAATCAACACTTGATCGCCAACAGAAAAGGTTTTTTCTCGAGACCGAAGATTATAACGAGAAGCATAATCAGCTTGATTTTTATCAGCATTTTCTGAAGCAATCTTATGCGCATTCTGCAATCTCTCGAGTAAATCTTTCATGTACTGTTCTATAGAAGGGGAAGCTGTCAGGGGAATTTTCCTCTTCCCTGTCCAAAATTCCTTCAATAATTTCATAGGTCCAGGAGGAATACGACCATAAACCAACTGAAAAGGGGACATTCCAGTAGTACTATGTGGTACCTCTCTATAAGCAAACAATAAATAAGGTAAATGTAAGTCCCAATCACGACCATTATCTTGAATGTTCTTGTTCAACATATCTTTCAAGGTTCTATTCCTACGCTCTACTGCACCCATGCTTTCAGGGTGTACCGGAGTTGAAAATCTAGGTGCAACTCCCAAAATAGCCAGAAATGCTTCTATCAATTGCGAAGTAAAATTTGGTCCTTGATCTGTACATATGGTAGTCGGGAATCCAGTTTGGGTAAATATTTTCATCAGCACGTCACAAGTAGTTTTTGCAGTAATATTTTTAACTGGTACGGCTTCAGCCCACCGAGTACACAAGTCGACGGCACTTATCACAAACTTATGACCTCTACGAGAAGGCGGTTCCAAAGGCCCAATGCAGTCCACACTCCACACCTCGAAAGCGTTTTCAGGTCGAACCAAGGGGCGTATAGGTATCCTATCTCTATATGTGACAGTTCTTAATTGACACTGTTTGCAACTTGTACAGAACCTTTTAACATCTTGTTTCAATCCAGGCCAATAAAAGGAATACTTTATTCTCTGTTTTGTTTTCTGTTCTCCCAAATGACCCGCCAAAGGAATTTCGTGAGCAACAGATAAAATATATTGTCTCTTACACTGAGGTAACACCACCTGCTTCACATTTTCTCCACAGACATCTTCAGAATGCATAAGAATACCTTCCTCTATAAAATAAGCACTTTTATTATTTTCAGCCATTTCCCAAATATTTCTTAAAGTATCATCAGCTCTTTGTAATTTTATAAAAGATTCTTCTGTTCCCTTCTCACTCAAATCAAGTTCATCAGCTTCAATATCAGAATTCAACTTTTCAACTTTTCCATGCTCATTGCACATTTCTAACTCATTTCCACCCTCCAAATCAACATCACCAGTGAGATTAGAGACACTCTCAACCTTCGTATATAATATAACCTTATGGTTTAATGCTTCATAAGCAGTTGGACATATAAGCATCTCATTCACCAATTTCTTGGAAACGGCACAAGTTACCATTACGTTTCCATGAATTTTGTCATCTATTCTCATCGGTATTATTTTTAATGGAGCGACTTCACTCTCTCCGAATGCTGAAGTTATCTCAATCTTTCCTTCTCCTTCAACTGATACATCCTTGACTAAGTCTGCCCGTATCACCGAGATCTGTGCACCAGAATCATAGATACCGTCCAACACATTACTTCCACATCTAATCCTAACCACTTTCAATTCATCAAATTTTCCCTCTCTTTTCACGCAGGACAAAACAGGTATAGTTATTTTTGCAGTTAATATCGATGATTGCTCTTCTTCAACTTTCTCATTCGATTGCACAGAGTTCGTTTGTGCTCTTTGTACACCTTGAGTACCACGTTGATTTGGGCAAAATGAAGCCTTGTGACCCTCTTGTCCACACGAATAACAAGTAATTTTATTAGGTATCCGTGTCCTTGCTTTATAAGTACCAACTCTTGACTCATATCTGCGGTCCGATGCGAAACCAGGATTTCTATTATCAATGTGTTTAGAATAAAATGAAAAATTACTCTTCTCTTCGGAAAATCTATCTTTCTTATCTAACTTACTAAAATCTTGTCGCACACTTTCATATAAGTCAAGTTTCTCAGCCAAATCAGTAGGAGATACTATTTTAGGCCATTCATCCACGAAATGATCTCGAATCTCATCAGGCACTCTTCTTTTTAATTGATCAGTTACAATCAAATCTTTCAAAGAATTGAAATCAACAATTTTAAGTCCATCAATCCATTCTTGAAAATAACCATTTAATTCAAATACAAATTCTCGCCAGGTGCGTTCAGGGTTTCTTTGATGTTCCATAAACTTTCTACGGAATCTCTCAGGACATAACTTAAACCGTCTCAGTAGAATCCCTTTAATATATTCATAATCTTCAAATTTTTCCTCTGCCTCACGTGCGAGAACCTGTATAATATCGGACGGCAGCAAAACCAACAAGTTCGATACCCAATGTTCTGGATCTACACACATCCTCTTTGCTTGACGTTCAAAAATAGATAAATACAAAACAATGTCGTCCTCCTTGACATTAAATTTCGGCATAAGTTTCGCAAATTCAATTCCATAATTATAGGCTTTCATTTCCAATCCATCAATTCCCGCTTTTTCGCTATCTTTCACTATCCTCAACTTCTCCAACTCAAACTCCCTCTCTTCTCTTTCCGACGCAATTTTAAACTCCCTCTCTTCTCTTTCCAACGCGATTTTTAACTCCCTTTCTTCTCTTTCCAACGCAATTTTTAACTCCCTTTCTTCTCTTTCCAACGCAATTTTTTCCATCTCCTTTCGTTTCGCCTCATTCTCTTTTCTCGTCTCTATAATAGTTTCCATCAATCCCTTCACAAACTCTACTTCATAGTTTTTACTCGCCATAATTAGTTGTTTTAAATCAGCTATTATTGCATCCGGTTCAGGGTGCTCTCCCAATTCTTCAGCCAGACACCGTAAATCTTCTTTACGAGCCTTACCCAAAAATGACATTGTTACTTTTTAAATAATTTCTCAAGAGGGTAGCAAACTGTCCAACAAATTGGCGAAAACTCAAATTAACCGTAACTCGGAATCACTAATCCACCACTCTAATAAACACCAGAAATAAGTCGCACTTTGTAACCATATCACGCACATAAATTCAATACCATTGCGAGCACCAAAGCAATTTCAAAATTCAACACCTTCACATGTATCACGTCACAATACAACTCTTCAACTAATACTACTTCATAAATCAATCCAGATTCATATTAAAACAAAAATATACACACCACATAAATAAACACTCATCATAATTTATAAATCCTTCAATTAACATATATACACAACCAATAATCAATTACTATCCGAAATATACACAGCCCTACTTTCATAGCAAAACATCTCATATATAAAACCAACAATAAAAAAAAATCACAACCAAAATCAATTCAAAATATCCTCCAGCCAGCCGGCACTACAAAACACCATTCCTATACTGCTACACCTTAGTACTGACGTACTACTTAGTTACATTCAAAACAAATTCCTTTCCTTAACGTCAAAATATGAATTAAAATCGCACAAATCTTAATAAATTTATCATAGATGCAATATAAATTATTATAATGGGAAGTCACATTAGTAAAAAACTCTCACCTTGCATCCTACCGACTACGCCAATTAAGTTCCCGCTGCACAGGTCTGTAACTTAGTTCACTTAGAAACACAATAATTTGTAGAAGATGAATAAATTTCAAGTCTTGAGTTGAAGAATCCAATGTATTTTTTTTTTTATTTATTGCGACACAAGGAAAACGAGCATATTAACTTTCTTAACAAAATCACTACTACATGTCTATATTTCATACCACGATTTTCAGTTTTTATTTTAAAACTCCTCGAAAGTTCCAGAAAATTATTTATCAGTTCTGCTGTTGCCACTTTTCGAAATCGGAAGAAACTTGAATGTTGCACTATTTTCTGTTCGTGACAGTTCACGCAAAGCCATGGGGTCAGTCCTTGGCCATAGAGTTGGTCCCCAAAGCTCCTTGATTCTTACAATAAGCATTTTAAATTTTTCGACCCTCACCGTGGGGGGTCTCTTTTCACCAAAAATTAACACTGTCGCATACTCAATTACCAAACAAAATTTGGCCGCGCTACGAAAATTAGACCGCGAGTTATAAGCATTTTAATTTTTCCGACCCTCACCCTGGGGGTCTCCTGTCACCAAAAATTAACACTGTCTCATAATAAATTACCAAACAAAATTTGGCCGCGCTATGAAAATTAGATCGCGAGTTATAAGCATTTAAATTTTTCGATCCTCACCATTGGGCGGGTCTCCACTCACCAAAAGCTACATTATCCTACCTTGTTTTATCTTAAGACGATTCTTTTCTATACACATTCAGGAATTTTTATTATTGAAATTATAGATTTATAGTAACTGAAATAAGATATATAAGTTTGAGACTTGATATCCTCTAAATATCTGAAAAATACCGCTTCAATGTTTGCCGAAGTCTACTGAAGGATACCATGCCGAAGTCTGCCGAAGTGAAACGACGGTAGCTGAGTGTTAGGTTTTTTCGTTACGGATGTGTTAGGATATTTCTCGTTACGGAATTTTTGGATTCGGTCGCCGCGCTCAAAGCCAGCGATAAAAGCTATGCAATAGCTTTAAAAAAAAAAAAAAAAAAAAAAAAAAAAAAAAAAAAAAAAAAAAAAAAAAAAACACTACAACTTGGAAAAAAGAAAGAAAGAAAAAAACTAATTTTATCATGTATTTAATAGACTGTAAAATCTTGGTTACTAATCAAATTTAATGGACGTAGTTAGAGTTTTTTGGTGTTTTCCTAAAAATTGGTTTTCTGAATAAGGCCAGTTTTGAAACTTATGGCTTTGTAAAATTTTGGTTTGTAATAAAATCCAATGGACGTAGTCATAGGTTTTTCGCGTTTTCCCAAAAATCGATTTTCTGGATAAGGCCAATTTTGAAACTTATGTAAATGTAAAATCTTGGTTTGTAATAAAATACAATGTAGGTAGTTATAGGTTTTTCGCGTTTTCCCAAAAAATGATTTTTTGGGTAAGGCCAGTTTTGAAACTTACGTCCTTATATCCCTGCTATAATGAAAATGTACTTGAACCGGAATTTTCTACCTATTCAATGTGCTTCCGTCTTAACTGTTATAACTGTGTTATAAAAATTATAAAAATATATTATGAGTAATCCTCTATTTAATGTTAAGAGACACTAATCCCAAAAAAACCCTAAAATAAGTCTTTCTATTTAGTTTCTTTTCCTCGTGAGATCTTATCACTTCTTCTTTTCACCCTTCACTGATGCTATCGCAGCTGAAAACAAAGAGGAACTCTCTCTCGGATCAACTCTCGATTATCACTCTCTGGCGAATTTCTCCGCAAATTTTTTCCCATCCATCAGCCGAAGATGTTCAGTTCGGGCCCATTCCATTCCTGTGCCCGGATCGGAGAAGTGAAAATATGCATGGTTCGCTTTTCCTGACTTCGCTCCGTAACGACTAGCTCAACAAATACGCTAAGAATTTGTCGCTAAAACGAAGAAAGCTTTTTTATTTATAGCGAGAAGGAAGAGAGAAGGACGGAGCAGCTTTCGTCGCTTATTTTGAAGTTCCACACGTGTGGATGTCTGTCAACTTCAAAGTGGCGTCATCAATTTGTTTGAGAGGAAGGTATTAGAGAAGGCACATATGCGGAAAAAGGCATTCAGAAAGTGAGAATTGCTGCCTGTTCGGCAGCGGCATATACGCTGTAATAATCTGGCTGTCTTAGATGCCCATTAAAACTTCATGCAACCATTGAAATTATGTGCAAACGAGGATGAGAGGTACCTGGGAAAAAATAAAAAAAAAATAAAGACACCAAGCTCTGCTTGTGGAGAAGAACAACCAGTCATCAGATTTCTAGTCATTTTTTCCACAGAGGATTTTCATTTTTTAAATTAGTAGCAGGGGATGCAATAACTTTATATCACGACTCGTTTCAAAATGGATGTTTATACTATTTCTTTAAATGCCTGTTGTTGCATAGTCGCGTAAGAAATCCCATTGATTTTCACATATTTATTTTTATCTATCTTTAGAGAGAAGTTCAGCAGTTTGTTTAAAAGAAGGAAAGAAAAGTATTCGAGAAGATATACATGCGGAAAAAACATTGAAAAAAAAAATTAACATTGTTGCCTATTCGGCAGCGGCATACGGTGCAATAATCTGGCTGTCTTAGATGTTCATTAAAACTTCATGCAATTATTGAAATTACGTGCAAACGAGGATGAGAGGTATTTGAGAAAAAATAAAAATAAAATAAAGGCACCGCGCACTGCTTGGGAAGAAGAACAGTCAGCCGTCAGAATTTTAGTAATTTCAACAGAAGAGGTTTTTGTTCGTTAAATTAGTAGTAGATGATACAATAACTTTATATCATGATTCGTTTCAAAACAATTCTTTACATTCTTATACAATATCTTTAAATATCTGCTGTTGAATAGCATGCATTAAAAATTCCATAAATTTTCACATATTTGTTTATATATACATACAGTCGAGCCTCTATATAACGAAATCCATCATTCCAGTAAAAAATTCGTTATATAGAGAAATTCGATGTATAGAGTATGATGTTAAAAATAGTATTTAATGTGTAAATTTTGAACAAATATTATTTTTGATCTTTTTAATTAAGAATTTGAAATGTTTAAAAGTATATATTAATCTAACATTTTATTTCTTACTTATTTAAGCAGTTTCAAAAAAGAGAAAAGACATTTATTTGAAAGCTTAATGAAAATCAAATAAGGAAGACTTACATAAATTTCAGAGGAAGAAATCTGTAATTTTTTGTTGTTTTGATTTTAAAATTACAATTGTTACGCTCTCAAAAAAAAAAAAAAAAAAAAAAAAAAAAAAAAAAAAAAAAAAAAAATTCTCAAATTTTAGCAAGGAATGAAAAATTGTAGTTGATATTTTCCTCCATTTGAAGGTCTCTCTTATGTGCTCTCATTGATTCCTCTCTTATATGTGTAACAATTCAATTGACTGTGTTTTGAGAAGGATGTTGAAAGGTGTGTGGGAGGTGGGATGAACTTGTTAGATTTAAAGAATAAGGAGAGAAGTAATATTTATATATAAAAAAAAAAAAAAAACCCTCTCCACTGAACGATAAATCAAAAATAAGTGATGGAAAATTGATTCCATATGATTTCGAAGCTTTTTTAAAACTGAATAAATTAAGATCAATTTATGAAAAAAATCGTTATATGGAGATAGATATTTCGCTATATAGAGTCTGTTTTTAATGTAATCATGCGAAAAGGGGACCGTTCTTACTAAAAATTCGTTATATGGAGAAATTCGATGTATGGAGTTTCGTTATATAGAGGTTCGACTGTATTTAGAAAGAAGTTCACCAAATCATTTAGGAAAAACATTGAAAAGTATTAGAGAAAGACATTGAGGATTGTTGTTCATTGAGCAGCGGTATAGTGTGTGATAATCTGGTTGTCTTAGATGCTCATTAAAACTTCATGCAGCCATTGAAATTAACGTGTAAACGAAGATGAGAGGTACCTTGGGAAAAATAAAAATAAAATAAAGGCACTGCTTGCGAAGAAGAACAACCAATCGTCAGATTTTTAGTCATTTTTTTTTTTTTTTTCGACAGAGGATGTTTTTGTTCTTTAAATTAGTAATAGATGACGCAATAAATTTATATCACGGTTCATTTCAAAATGTGTGTTTACACGGCTTCTTCAAATATCAGTTGTTGAATAATATGCGCAAGAGATTCCATTAACTTTCATATATATATATATATATATATATATATATATATATATATATATATATATATATATTTAGGAAGAAATTCACCAATATGTTCAGGAGAAACAGAGATAAGTATTAGAGAGAACATACATACGGAAAAGACATTGAAAAAATGAGGATTAATGTCCATTCGGCAGTGGTATAAGGCGTAATAATTTGGTTGGTCTTAGCTATTCATTAAAACTTCACGCAACCATTAAAATTCCGTGCAAACAAGAATAAGGTATAGAAAAATTAAAATAAAATAAAGGCACCGCTTCAGAAGAAGAACAGCCAGTCGTCATATTTCTAGTCATTTTTTCCTCAGAGGATTTTTTGGGCCTCCGTTGCCGAGTAGTTAAGACGCCGCTCTGCTAATCTGGAGATTGTGGGTTCGATTCCCGCTGGCTCCATTGCACACACACTTTGTGTAGAGCTCCTGGTTGTATTTCTCTTGTGATGTAAATTTTCTTGTGCTATCTCGTCCTTGTATATTGACAATGACGTATAAGCAGACTTTCATGTCAAGCACACAAGTTAGATGTATGTTATTCAAATAAATAAAATCAGAAGATTTTTGTTCTTTAAATTAATAGCAAGGAATGCAATAAATTTATATCACGATTCGTTTTAAAATGGGTGTTTGTATTTATTCAGATAATTTAGATTTCTTTAGGTATATAATTTCTTCTACAAGAAATTACATTATTTTTCACATATATATTTTTATTTGTTTATTTATTTTCAGGGAGAGGTGCATCAATTCGTTAAGGAGAAGAAGAGAAAAGCATTAAAGAAGATATACATACGAGAACCCTTAGATTCACGTATTCCCAAATCCAAATTGGCTACTTTTAGACGCATTTCTTAATTCATTTTTGTTCTTAAATGCATGGAATTAACAGCTACTTATATTGAAAAGTTATTTAATAGAAAAGTTTTCCTTTCTTTTCGGTAAAGACACAAGTTTTTTTTATTTATTTATTTATTTATTTATTTATTTATTTATTTATTTTTTTTTGAAAATGCTTTTATGGTTAGCGTTTAGAACTAAATATCTGGACACAACAGCACTTGAAAAGGAAATAAACTGTCATAATAAAACTACAATCGCTTTTAACACAATATCTAATTTATTTGTCAAAAAATGTAGAAGTACCTGCTGAAAAATATCTTCAATAATCGTGCTTTTATGCTCAAAAATTAGTAAGAAAATGCTTCAGGAAGTTTTTCATTTGTTAAACTGATAACAAAAACATTTTAAGACCTGCTTGAATATCCAGTAATACAATATCGTTTTTAAACCTTCGACAAAACAACGTATTTCGTTGAAAAAACGCTAGTCACTGACGTAATAAATCCGAAAATGTATCTAGTTCTTTCGATTTTTTTCAACTATAAATTTAGCTGTATTTTGAAAGCAGTAACAACAGTCTTGAAATCTTTTTTTATAAGTCCGCAAATTCTATCGTTAATTTTACTATTTTCCCACAGCTTTTTACTAACGTAAAAGTAAAAAAAAAGAAAAAGTTAAAAAAATAGGAATTTATTTCTTTTGATTTGTGATTAGCATAGCAGCCTCAAGACAAAAATGTATACTACAGATGATGAACATGACGTGCTAAGATCTTTTAATCACATTGAAATAAAAATAGCTGAGAATTGTAGTATGTTATTAATTGAATTTCAGTAAACAAATGGATTAATGAATGCGAATCTTATTGATATAAAATTTTATGGAAAGGTATCCTTCGGCTCAAGTCTTATTGGTAAAGAACCCCTTTCGATTCCTCCCCTTCTTGCTTGATTACCAGTAGAGTAATACCACTTCATTTCTTTTCTCCCTCTTCAATTCTTCACAGATTAACAGACAGTATCAATGAAAAATTATCAACAGAAGCTTCTTATTTCTTATTCCCAAACCATCAAACTGTTGAAAGCTAGAGGTGTTAAAAAGGAAGTTTCGGAAAATTTTGCCCTTTAAAAAAAAAGGAAAAAAAAAAAAAAAAAAAAAAAAAAAAAGAGGGAAAAAATCTCGTAAAAGCAGTAACTTAGTAGATGCTATTCCCATAGTTTGGAGATCCGGCGGAAGAACAGCTGAACTCCAAAACACGTGCCCTTTGTTCTTTCCTGATTTGCCCACATCGTGCTTGCAAAATCAAAACAAAGCAGAGGCTGTGTTCTAGATCAGCTTGTTTGGATGAGAAAAAAGAAAGTTTTTCTGGAATGGAGATGGTCTTAACTTTTGTGGAACATATTTGAGAGGTTTTTCGAAAACCTTCGAGTCGCTTTGGAACATTTAAGAGAAATGGCAAAAAAAAAAAAAAAAAAAAGATGAATGAGTCATTATTACCTAAATGTTTTCTAGTTTTTGATGGAAATTTTATTCTTAAGATGATTTTAAACAAAGTTTTTCAAGAAAACTTACAAATCGAACTTTAGTTTAAATAACTCTTTTAGGCTTAAGAATAGAAGATGGTATTTTTATGAGCTTTGTTAACTGATGCAAATAATTGGAACTTTAAAGTAACATCATCTGCAAATCTTTATATCGGACTTTACGATGACTTATGCTTATCTTTTATTTATGACTGTATTGAGAGAGAGCTTTTTTTGGTTTTGCTACTGGACAAACTAAAGATATATATTAAATGTAAAAAAATAAAAAAATAAATAAATAAATTACAAGTAAAATATTTGCAGTGAAATAAACATTAATCAAAGATATACAAAAGTCAAAGAACTTTTGTTAACTCACGCTTATAGTTATAACTTAAAGATAACAACTTCTTCAAATAGTTATATCCGAACTGTGCTTTTGGATGTCTTACACATTTTTTATTATCATTTTTTCAATTTAAGACTGTATTTAGAGAAAGCTTTTTAATACTGTTAGTGGACAATCTAAAAATGTATATTAAATGTGAAAAAATCTTTAAAAAAATCTTTTTAAAATTTTGTTTCACACCATTATGGAACTACCAGTAAAATATCTCCAATGGAACAAATATATATCATTGAAATACAGAAGTCCTAGATCTTTTGCTTAATAATTTTTTTAGTAACTAATTTAGTCTTAGTAGTTAATAACTTTTTTGCTTAATAACTTTTTTAGCTTTAGCTTTTGCTTTTAGAAAAGTCAAAGAACTTTTGTTAATCCATGCAAACAATTGCAATTCTAAGATAACATCTGAATAAATTTATATATAAGTCATGCTTTAAATTAGTCATGCATTATATTTGTTTTTTATTTAAGACAACTTTCAGAAAGTATTAAAAGAAACACGTTATAAAACTCCCCAAAAATCTAAACCAGCTAAAAATAAATTGGTGGAAGTCAATCTTAATCGCTGTAAAGTTGCCAAATCATTTTTAATGAACAACGATGTTAATTGTGGTGATGATGTTCCAGTAGCAAATTCTTACACCATCACTAAAACAATTCTTACCAGGAAGAAAAAAAGGTTAAATCAATGGGTTTGGAATTTTCTGGAATTGTTGAGAATAGTCCAACTCTCTTAATGGATGAGAATATTCTTTTCAATGATATCACCAGATTCCATCTTGCTCTTTCAGAGTGAACGGGCTATTATTTAATACAATTACCACTATTTAGTTGCAGAAATTAAGTAGTAAAGGTTTTGCCAAAAGAGTTTTTTCATGACCGAAAGTTTGTAAGATATTTGTCGAGTCTTTGTAAATGCCAACAACGAATTTTGATGAGAATTCCCGACATGACTTTTACTTTTTACGGGGCAATGATCTGATATATTTCAGGGAATTTTATCTGTGAGGAAGGGAAAGATGGAATCCAATGTTATCCTATGGAGAAAAAATACGTATCCTTCTTGTTCATTCAAATTTGGAAATTTCAACAATACATTTTTTCAGCACGTAAATTGGAAGATACTTTATCCCTCTGTAAGCTTGCAATATTGTAAAGATAATTATGAGTACAGTCAGACCTCGTTAACGTGAACAGTTTAATGTGAATTACTTTTAACATGAACTGTTTACGCAGTCCCCTATAAAAACGAATACAATGATTTGATACTGATAACATGAATTACTGTTAACATGAACATAATTTTGATTCCCCTTGAGGTTCATGTTAACGAGGTTTAATTGCATTTTAAAATTTCTGTTAAAGTTAAGTATAAAAAATAGTCTTCATTCATTTGCAACTTTGGGCTGGAAATTAGGATAAAGAAATGTACTATACAAGCTGAAAAAAATAGAGTTGAATTCGAAAAATAGAGTTTCGAAAATTGAATGAATTGAAAGATAAGTATTTTTTCAAAAAAGATAATGTGAAATTCCATTTTTTTCTTCCCCACCAGATAAGTCTTCTTAGTTGCTTTTTCATAAACTCAAAGTATAGGTGCAGATTGACAGTCACCAATCGTCACATGGCGACTAAATTTTTTTGATTTGACGAATAATTTTCGGCATCTAAGTCACCATTGTTTAACGAATTTCGCGTTTTTTCTCGCGATCATTTTACAAAAATCGAGTTTTTTCCGCAAATCTTGGACAAAATTCAAGTTTTAATAGCGATTCTTTTACGAAATTCGTGTTCTTTTTGCGATGCTTTGATGAAAATCGTAATTTTTTTTTGATAAAATTCATGTTTCTTCTGCAGTTAACAAATAATTTTTAATGAACAACGATGTTAATTGTGGTGATGATTTTCCAGTAATAGATTCTTACACCATCACCAAAATAATTCCTACGAGAGAAAAAGGCTAAATCAATGGGTTTGGAATTTTCTGGAATTGTCGAGAATAATCCAACTCTCGTAATGGATGAGAATATTCTTTTCAATGGTATCACTCATCTAGCTCTTTCAGACTGAACGGTCTATTATTTAATACAATTACCAGAAATTAAACCAGCAGATGACTTTTACTTTCTACGGATCTACGATCTGATATATTTCAGGGAACTTATCTGTGAGGAAGGGAAAGATGGAATCCAATGTTATCCTATGGGAAAAAATGCATATCCTTCTTGTTCATTCGAATTTGGGAATTTCACAATACTTTTTTTGAGCACGTAAATAGGAAGGTACCAGTGGCTTAGCAAGCGGGGGAGCGGAGGTGTGGTCCACCCTCTAAGGTTGACACCTAATCGCTTTTTGCAAATCTATATATATGCATAATCTTATAGCTTTTGGAAAATAATTCTGAAATAAAATAAAAATTCTAGCGCACGACACAGCAGAGTTAATATTTTTTTCTTTGAGAATGTGAAAATTTTCTAAACAAAATATGCGCCAGAGGACAAAAACCAACCTATCCAACGAATCAATAGCGAAAGCAAACTTTAAAGGTAAGACTTATCTTCTACATACAGACATCGAATTGACTTATGCGGACTATGGGTCTAGTGAAGAGTCGCTTCTGTGTTTTTTTAATGCAGGAGGACAAAAGGTAAATAAGGAATGGTCTGGTCATTTGTTGTAATAACGTAGAATTGTGAATGAAAAAATATGACGGATAGGGTGGGGGGATGACACCATTTACATCTACCTCGGGTGTCACCCATTCTAGCTACACCACTGGAAGGTACTTTATGCTTCTGTAAGTTTGCAATATTTTGAAGATAATTATTCGTATTTTAAAATTTCTGTTAAAGTTAAGTATAAAAAATAATATTCATTCCTTTATAACTTTGGACTGGAAATAGGAATAACAAAGGGATAAAGAACCGTGGTATACAAGCTGAAAAAAATGTATTGAGATTTCGAGAATTGAATGAATTTGGAGGATAAGAATTTTTCCCGTCGGATAATGTGAAATTCCATTTTGTTTCTTCCCCACCAAATAAGTCTTCCTAGTTGCTTTTTTCATAAACTTAAAGTATTGGTACAGATTCACAGTCGCCAGTCGTGACTCAATTTTTTGATTTGGCGATTAATTTTCGACGTCTAAATCGTCATACTTTGGGGGATTTCGCGTTTTTTCTCGCGATCATTTTACAAAAATCGAGTTTTTCCACAAATGTTTGACGAAATTCTGGTTTTTATAGCGATTTTTTCACAAAATTCGCGTTCTTTTTGCGACGCATTGATGAAAGTCGTGATTTTTTGTTACGTTTCTTCTGCAATCTTTTGAAGAAATTAGCGTTGTTTTTCTGATTCTTAGCCAAAATTTGCGTTTTTTTCTGCGATCATCTGAGGAAAAAAATATATATTTTTTTTTCGTGATGCTTTGAAGAAATTTGCGGGTCTTTTCGGGATTCTTTGAGGAAATCCTTATTTTTCGGCCGATTCTTTGACGAAGTTGACGATTTTTCTGCAAAAGTTATTGTTTTAATGCGTTTCTCTCACAATGTGACAAGTGAATTCTTTGAGATTAGAAGCCACTGGCTCTTTAAAAATTTTGTGAGTCTGCACCTGTGACTTAAAGTGAGGTTTCGGTGTTAGTAGGTATTAGTGATGGGCGATTTCGATTTTTAAAATCGATTTAATCGATACTACGACCAACTAGATTTAATCGATACTTTAAAATTTTTAATCGATTTCTCTGAAGGTAATATAATTTTCATTTTCCTCCAAAAGTCGAAAGTAAAATAGACGGATGTGCCAATTCCAAAATTTCAGTGTATTAGTTTCTAAGATAGAAGAATTAAAGAAACCTCAGACCCCCCCCCCCCCCTGCAAAATAGCGTTTTTTGTTGAGTGATGTACACCAAAAATTGATCAGGATCAATTTTTATTAGGTACCAGCTAAATCTGAATTTTGATGAAAATCCATGAAAGCGCGAGATACAGCTATTGCGAAATCATAAAAAATGCAGCATATCAGCGCCACCTGTAGGGCAATTTACACCAAGAACTAAATAACACTAATCTATGTCAGAGATTTACTGAATCTCAATTTTGATAAAAATTCGTTCTTGAGATAGCACTATTGCGTTAATCATGAATAATGCAGTATAGCAGCGCCATCTCTTAAGCGATTTCCACCAAAATGTAATTAGCATCAAATAATATCAAGGACTAATTGAATCTAAATTTTTATGAAAGTCCGTACATTAATTCTTCAGATAAAGCTAAAATGGAAACAGGGGCGTGCGAAAAGAGAACTGCGCCCGGTTCAAAGTTCCAATTTAGCCTCCCCCCCCCCCTATTCACTTTTTCTTGTGATAGGCTAAAAGTGATGTTAGTAGTAAAAATTTGGCGCCCCCTAAATTTCAGTGCTCAGAACGACCGCTTCCTTTCGCCCCCCCCCCCCTTTCACATGGCGCTGAGTGGAAATTGTGAAAAATTCAGTATAGCAGCGCCATCTGGGAAGCTATATACATCAAAATGCAAAAAACATCAATTCATGTCAAGGACTAACTGGATCTAAAATGTGATGAAAATCCGTTCATTCGTTATTCAGATATAGCTGTTCCGCAAATCGCAAAAAATGCAGCATAGCAGCGCCACCTGTTAGGCTATATACACCAAAAATTAATTAGATTCAGTTTATATCAAGGTCAAACTAAATCTAAAGTTTTGTGGAATTCCGTGCATTTGTTCTTGAGATAGAACTGTCAGAAATTTTTGTCGTATACAGACTCAGAGTGACAGACATACACACACAGATATTTCTTTAAAACCATGAAATCGTGTTAAAGACCTTCTAAAATATATAAATCCATCGAAAACGGGAAGCCAAAATTTTTCACGAATCTAATACTCTCTTCTTGTAAAGTTACAAAAGAAAGTAAAAACGTAAAATCGATTCTGCCCGTAAGATCGATCTTTAGATTCGATGTCGATCTTTAGATTCGATGTCGATCTTTAGATTCGATGTCGATTTTTTTCTTCTTTTTCTAGGCTAAATCAGTGTTGAATGCAGGTATTTTTCTGCGACTCCTGAGGAAGGCATCATGTTTTACAGCTCTGTAAGAGAGGGAGAATCGCAATTTGTGCATTAAAAAGCATAAGATCTCATAACTTCTGGCTCGGGGGGGGGGGTAATCCCCTGCGGGCTCCCTCATTAATTCAACACTAGGTTAAATCGTTATATTTTTGTTTAGAAGTCCAGTTATTTGAAGTATTAGTTTATTATGTTTTATTTTTCACGCTCGTCTCTTCTAATCCCCCCCCACCCCCCTTCCGCGTCAGTTTTAACTTACAGGGCCGTTCGAAATATACATGCAGTTTTTAAAATGTCCAATTCTCGGTCTATTTTATTTTAGATCCACATTTTAAATCCTTGACAAAAGATAAATAAAGGTTCGCCCTTCCGCCCGTTAGGGGTTTATCTGCGCCCCGCCGTGGGGCATATTTTTTTGTTTTTTCAAAAGAAACTTTTTTTTTTGGGGGGGGGGGGGCTTGCACTCTCCCCCAATATACACCTTAAAATTTCGCTCATTTAATTCTCTACCATTTTTAACTTAAATGTTTAAGCTACATGGCACCCCCAGAGCTGTGAATCCCCCCCCCCCCCTGTCGATCACTCACCTAATTTTGCTTATTTCTTCCCTTCATTTCAATCTTTAAAAAGCTACAACTTTGCTTCTATAGGAGTTACAGTGATGAGAAAAATTCTAGTATAGCTAACCATTTCTCGCTGTTCTTTTTGCTATTCCAGTGTCCCGGTTTCCCCTATAGGACCTTTTTTTTGGGGGGGGGGGGAGAGGGTTTTTTTTCTCATTTCTTGATACAATATGTCTATTGAAAGCTTATGCTTCATACATTACAAATCCAGCATAAGAAATTTTCTCCCATCATTTCAGGTCACGTTACGGACCCATAATGTGTTAAAATTTTAATTTTTCAAACTTCTTCGAAAAAAAAAAAAAAAAAAAAAAGATACATATTAGCGAAACTGGGGTTCGAACCCGCAATCGTTTGATTGCACACATAATCCCTAAGCTTATTGGCCACCGAGTACTTAGCAGCGCTATTATTTCTTTAGATTGTCATCTTTAAATTCGTAATATCTTTTGAATGGAATGTCCGATTTGAATAATTCAAAAAGTAATCTACAGATATTGTAACAGGCATTAATACAAAATGATTTATTTGGATAAGGATTAAGGTATCGATAGTATGGTCTAATTTTGGTTGGTGTATTTATCGCGTTTTAAAATGTAAGAAAGTAGTTATAGTGAGTTAACTACAATATCTGGACAAATGGTATCGCGCGATTTTTTTTATAGATTAATATATTCTTTAATATTATAGAAACTTTTTTTATTCATTTAAAAGTATTTCCTGACGATTCAAAATTATATATCCTAACGATTCAAAAAATACACACGTAATTGTTCAAGGTTTCACTTCTATCGGCACTCTCAGAGTGCCACTATTTTTTTTTTTTTTTTTTTTTCCATTTTCGCCCGTCTTACCGCTACCCCCTTCCTCACCAATCTTAACTTACAGGTTCGTTCAAATTATGACTGCGATTTTAAAAAAGTCTAATCCTCGTTCTATTTTGTTATAAATCCATATTTTGAAACCTCAACAAAAGGTACATTTGGGCCGGGGTCGCCCTTCTGTCCGTTTGGGATTCACCTTGCCCCCCTGGGTGGGGGGCATATTTTTTGTTTCTTCCACACCATCTTATGTAACATATCGTTATAAAGCTTTTATCTCCTCGTTTTTTTTTCTGTTTCTACCCCTCTCTCCACCTAGTTACATGCTCTTGGCACTTTTTATAGTTTCAAAGAGTGCATGTTCCCCACAGGCCACCCCAATGAATTCAACACTAAATTAAACACTATATTTCTGTTTAGGAGCTCAGTTATTTGGGTTATTAGTTAATTATGTTTTTTTTTTTTCAAGTTCGTCCGTTCTAATCCCTCGTCCCCCCCCCCCTCCTTCCTCGCCAATCTTTACTAAATGCGCCGTTCAAAGTATGCATGCAATTTTTAAAATGTCCAATTCTCGTTCTATTTTATTGTAAATCCTCATTTTGAAACTTCGACAAAAGATACATTTGGGCTATGGTCGCCCTTCCGTCAAGAGTGGGGTTTACCTGCCCCCTTGGGAATGGGGCATATTTTTTGTTCTTCCAAACTATCTCGTGTAACATTTGGTTAGCATTAGAAAAAAAAAAGTTTTTTTTTGTCTATACTCCTTGTTCCCCATCCTAGTTTCACGCTCTTGGCACTCTTTATCCTCGGTTTAATGTCAAGTTACTCAGTGTTGTTATTAGTTATGTCTCTCAAATTTGTCAAAGTTTTTGTGTAAGTGACAACCATAAGTGACAATCATTTTAAAATTTAAAATTCTTATTATCCGACTCTAAAGTCTGCAATAGCTTAATTCTATGCCTCCCTAAATTGTGTTGGGGGGTGGGAGGCGGTAATTACGGTCCTGCTGATTGTCTAAGTTTTGGAATTAGTAATTTGGATCTTCTCTGTGTGAACCTGAATATCGAAATATCGATTTTAGTATCGATTCTAGAGCTGAGAAATCGATTCTTATTATGATCGATGTTGTTTTATACGATATCGATTTTAATCGATTCTCAAAATTTCCAGAATCGCCCATCACTAGTAGGTATAGTTGCATGCACTGTGTAAAAGAGAGAAATGTATTTTGATCTATGAAAATGTAATATAACCACTAGCGAAAATATACAAGAATTTCATCTAAATTACCCAAGATATCGAAAAGCATTCTTTATCCTTAGAAACTTCAGAAACCAATATATTTTTGAGGTTTAAAATAGCATTTATAAAAAACTTTTTTTTTTTTTTTTTTTTTTTTTTTTGTCTCCATTAATTTTTACAAATGTATCCGAATAGTTTTTATGGTGTATTAACCAGTTTTCGGAACTCGAAATGTAATTTTTTCGGATGCAAGAAATTCTCAAGTAAAAAAAAAACATGTTTTATGGACAAACATGATTAGTTACCCTTTCAAGGGCGATGGTATCTTTATGAAGGTGCCTCACATTTGAATTATATGTTATAAATACCACTCTTTTGCATTAACACAAAATAAGATGAAGTCGATAACGTTATCTACACTTTATGGCTAAAAGTCTCTGGAAACTTTCAACTTTAGATTTTTTTTTTTTTTTTTTTTACGACTATTTAGAGGTATATTGGAGAAATTCAAGTTTGAGAATATAATGAACATTATTGAAATCATGTTTTCTAGCGAGGTTATATAGTTATGAGGATAATTAGGGAATCTATAAACAATATTTACGATCACCCTCCCATACATAAAATCTCGAAGTGATCTGTAACAGCGAAATATTATTTAGCAAGTGTTGAATTATTTTATAACAATTTATGTAGGAATAATACTTCTATTTATAAAGCTGTAAAATTTCTTTTAAAAAAACTTAAAAAAAAACTCTTAAACATTCAGGGATTTATTTAAATTTATATCATTTCTTCTATCTGAGAATGACCCTTTATTGTTTATTACATTTCAAGGCAACGCTCTGTTAAAGTAAAAAAAAAAAAAAAACTAATTCTTATAATATAGAAGACAAATATAATTAAAATACTACAGTAACAAAGCTTCAGGAGGAATAGACGTAAGAAAACAACAAATAAGAAAATTTTGGATTCATTAAAAACGGCACGTTAAATTATATAACAAAATTAAAATAAGCCTATACGGAAATAATTTAAAACTTCGAAACTTAAAATCTACATACAGTGTCTCACATAAGTGATGGGATACTTGTGCTTTACAAAAGGAAACTCATCAAATAAATTAAAAAAACATGTACACATTTTTTGTGGGTGTGTTTAATACTTAAATTTAGTAAAGATTTTTACATAGCATACATTTTGTCAAAATATTAAAATATTAATTTAATAAAAATACAAATGTTTAGAACGGAGCAAAAAATAGCTCACATAAGTGATGGGACACCATTATATATGCAACAAAAATTGTCTGAAATAAGCAATAAAAATATTTTTGGGGTTTTATTTTTACTTAAAAGCAATTGTCAATAATTTATAAAATCGTCTGCAGTATTTCTCTTTAGTTTGTTTTGGAATTTTTGTGTTTTTTAGCTGTGTGTAGCTATGAATGCTAAACGAAAAGAAACTTCGCCTGAAATTCGAAAATTAGTTATTAATTTGCATATTGAACGTGGAAAATCTATTAGAAAAACTGCTGAAACAGTTAACTTGAGTCGTTCAAGAGTTTTCAATATCATTAAACGATATAAAAAGAATCATATGATTCAGGATAAAAGAAGACCTGGTCGACCATCAAAGCTATCCGATGGAATAAAGCAAATTATCGTTCGAAATATTAAAAAAAATCCAAGAAATATTGCTTCAAAAGTTGCTGCTGATTTACAAGAATTATATGGAATAATTGTTAATCCTGAGACTATTAGAAGGGTAATTCGATCTGCTGGATATCACGGTAGAGTAGCCAGGAAAAAATTCTTCGTAAGTGAAAAGAATAGAAAACTCAGACTAGCTTTCGTAAAATCCAACATAAATAAGAATTCTGATTACTGGAATAAAGTTATATTTGCTGATGAGAGTAAATTTAATATATTTGGTTCTGACTGTAGAATCTTGGTGTGGAAAAAACCCAGGGAAGAATTTCGCAAACAAAACTTGGGACAAACAGTAAAACATGGTGGAGGAGGAGTTATGGTATGGGGGGTGCATGTCGTCCGCTGGAGTTGGTAATCTTGTTTTTATTGACAGTATAATGGATCAGTACAAGTATATTGATATTTTAAAGCAAAATTTGAAATCCTCAGCACGAAAACTGAACCTTCATAACGATTTTAAATTCTACCAGTACAATGACCCCAAGCACACTGCTCTGAACGTTAGACTCTGGCTGCTATATAACTGTCCTGAAATAATAAAAACACCACCACAATCTCCAGACTTAACTCCCATAGAGAATATTTGGCTAGAATTGGTATCAAGAATTCGCAAACACACCATTTCTTCAAAACAACAACTAAAATCGGTGCTTCAAGAAGAATAGGGTAAAATCACTCCAGAAATCACAAAAAAATTAGTCGAATCCATCCCAAAAAGATTAAATCATGTTTTAAAAGTAAAGGGAAATCCAACAAAATATTAAAACCTTTTAAAAAGTAAAATTTTTGGATAAATATTTGATGGAAAAGTAAGTGTCCCATCACTTATGTGAGCCATTTTTTGCTCTGTTCTGAACAATTGTATTTTTATTAAATTAATATTTTAATATTTTGACAAAATGTATGTTATGTAATAATTGTTACTAACTTTAAATATGAAACACACCCAATAAATTTTTGCACATGTTTGTTTATTTATTTTATTGCAGTTTCTTTTTATAAAGCACAAGTGTCCCATCACTTTTGTGAGACACTGTATTATGTACCATTATAATTAACTGAGTTTAAGAAAACAAAATTATACATCTTTTTCATTAGAAAAAAAAAAAAATTATATTTACGAAAAATTCAAATTCTATGCAAAATAAATAAAAACAAGTTTTAAAACAAGCAGTCTGCGTATATGTTTTGGCATTGTAATACTTGTAAAGAAACTCATTGTTCAAAGCATTGTTCCCACAAGAAAACTTATTATGCTTATACATGTCCAACTAGATTGTTTCACTTCATTTTATTTTTTACTCAAAACAATGACTCTATTAAAAACGACAAATAAATTGCAGACGATTGCATTTGAAAAATATTTTTTTAACTCATTTATTTCTGAAAATTGAAAAACGGCTTGTCATTTGTTGAAACACGAAAAATTTCTCATTAATAAGAGTTACGGTGATTATCTTTACAAGAATTTCAACCAAAAAAGACAAGAAGAAATCACTTTCTAGCGAGCAGGGGGTAACATATGGATGTAAGTTTTATAACGAGGAGAATTAAAGGTTAGCGGTTAGCAGTTAGTTCCCGGATGCGAAACGTTTTTTGTCACTGCGTTTTTCATTGCTTTCATGACGTAATATAATGAATTGTTCATAAATTCATGTTAATTGCTTGGGAAGAGGGATTACTTCTTATATAACGAGGAATGTAGGAAGTGAAGGAAAAAAAAAAAGGATTTTTTTCTTTTACAGTCGTATATTTATTTGATCTAAAGTTTTGTCGAACTACGTTCTCTCCTCATAGACCTCATTTTGTAGCCATAATTTTAAAAAGAAAAAAATGCGACAGATTAAAATAATAATAATAATAATAATTTTTTTCATTTTGATGTAAAATAAGAGATTAATTAGTTCTTAAGTCTTTACTTTAAGGAAAATGTTTGTGATTCCCTCCTCCCCCCCTTCCCTTTTGTACAAAATAAAATTTTGCGAGAAAAATCACAACTTGATTAACTTTTTTATTTATAATTATATCTATTATATTTTAGTTAAATTATATAAGCGAAACATGACTATACAATACCAGAAAATTATAGTGCTCAAAGTTGGGTAATCTTGAATCGTTTTAAAATACAATGTGAGGTGTAAGAGGCACCCAGTACCCAGTTAATACAAGTTATTATTATTGTTATTATTATTTTCATTGAATGTAAAGAATAAAAAAAACTCAATTTCTATCAATCGACTTAGAGTATTTCAAATATAAATTTCAAAAATTCCAATTTAACATAAATTTTAAAAGCGATTTGAATAAAAAAATTCAAGAAAATTAGATTTTACGAACGATTAATAACAAAGGTACTAGTATATTTATTGTTTGAAAATGAATTTTATTTTTCTGATAACGATCCGGATGACAAGAGCTCGAAAAATTTGAGTTTCACTATTATCTATATGTTTCTTAAAGTGTGAGAATATTCTTTTCAAAGATACCACACTATTTCATTTACATTTTCCACAGTGAATGGATTTTTATTTATTACAACTACCGTTTTTTATAGCAGGAATGTTAGGGCGAAGATTTTGCCAAAAGAAGATTTGTGCGTGAATCGAAATTTCTCGAATCGTTCCGCTGGATAAGATTTCTGGGAATGACTTTTATTTTTGGTAGTTAATGGTCCAAGACGCGTCTATCTTTCACAACGTCTGTTACTATTTCAATAAACAATGTGTTACAATGTTACTTTTTACCATTTTCTTAATTTATGGAAGTTATAACCTTCCTACTTAATAACATGAAGCTTTCTGAATTTTTTTCTGAACCATTTTCAAACACAAATGCTTGACTTTTGCTGTTATGATTATTAAAATAATTTGTGATCAAACATAATTTTTTTCCCTAAAAATGAATTACATTTTTGAGTTATAAAAGCCTACTGTTTCTGGGCATCAACTTTTCTCCTTTCACACAGTGTCTCGTCCGGAAATTCTTTTAAAAATGTTGCATAAGACAACATTTTAAAAAGTATCTTCTACCTCTGCCGAAAAATCGAAATAACTGTTAGATCACACAGCTTTTGAATAAGAGCATCAGCGATTTTTTTTTTTTTTTTTTTTTTTTTTTTCGAAGAAAAATGAATATGAAAATGCATTAGAACGAAACAAGTTTGGGTTTGAGTACAATTTTAAATTTCAAACTAAAAAAAAAAAAAATAAAAAAAAATAAAAACTATACTAAGAGTGGAAAAGAGAGCCATCCAGGGCTCGATTAATCCCTAAATTATGAAAAACATATTGTAATTTTGGAGGACTCTTTCATTCGAGAAGGGTTTTCTAAATTCAACATACCTGGAAACCCACTAATACTATGATAATATTCTGAGGAACAGTTGAGTTCATATATATTTCATTAAAAAACTTGTTTTTTTAAATATTCCCCTTTACACAATAATTGTATTAAAACAATGAAAAATTATTAAAAAAAAGAATGTAAATTGGATAAAATGGTTGAATTCAGCACGTGTGCATACGAGTCAAATTTAATAATATTCAAATTCTAATTGTAAAATAATCATGCACCTAAACATTACAATTAATTAAATAAGAAATTGGGGGGGGGGGTCTGTAATCTCAGTTTCTAGCCACTTCAAAAATTTCTAAAGAAACCACATGCTTCTTGTGCCTATCCATGGAGATATCAAACATGCTATGAGTATAAATATTTATGGAAAATGTTGGCTTTAAATGTCAATGCATTGCGGGCGTTGACACTTTCATTAAAATTAAAGCAAGCCCATTTATAAAATACAGGTCAGAGTTGAGAAACCATTTTTTATGATAAGTGAGTAATTATGATAAGTGAGTGAGTCCTCCTAATAACTAACAAAAATTAAATTAACTAGTAAATATGCAGATCAGGAGCCTCAACGTCAGCTTTGCACATCATTTTTTTTTAAACACACTTTGGGCAAAATTCAACTTTCTGGAAACTGTAATTTAAAATTTTCAAATTACATAATTATTTATAAGAATAAAATAAGAATAAGGAGTTTTCAGCCATCAAATCCGTTAAATTAAAATTTTAGTTATGTTAGGAAATTCTGAAATTTTCATGATCTATTATTATTATTTTTTTTATAACACCGTAGATCTCTTCAGGGGGCGGAGCCCCCCTGAACCCCCCGTAGTCTCATTAAATTTAAATTTTCAACTTTCTATTAATTGTGCTAATGGTTATCGTATATCTTGCATTTCTTTATTCTTGCATTTCTTTTCTTGCATTTTGATTTATAAGGGTAAGTAACAGTTTGGACAAGCATTTTTCATTAACCTCATACTTCTACATGCCTGCCAACCACAAACACCTGAATCTGATGTATAAGGAACTTTTTAAAGTGTAAATTAGTAATATAGAGTTTTAATTTTTTTTTCTTCCGAAAACAAAAGTTTGATTGCATTTTGCAGCAGTTATCGCGGAATAGACAGACAGAAGAACAGACTGACAGACGGAATAAACAATAAATTTCGAATAATTTCATGAATAATAAATTTCGAGTCACCAAAGTAAGCCTTCACTGAAGTTTCGGCAATGACGTCATTATCTATGTTTCTTGTATTTTTAACGACTACTATAAAATACCTGTTTTATTTCAATTACGACTTCATATTTTACCAAGTGAATTGTTTGTTAAAAATATAATTCTTTTTAATTTCCTTTACTTCTAACTATGTCTCCATTTTTGTCAGAAAAATTCTTATTAACGAAACAAATATCCTTGTTTAATATTTAACAAAAAGTACTATATCTATTTTTATTTTAATTCTGACGTCATATTTATTTATTTTTTCTTAGTTTAATTTCTCGAATGGAAATTTCACAATTGAAATTTATTGCCGTTGAAAAATAATTATTCCAGATTTTAATTTTTTTGTCAACGATAAAGGAAATTGGTTGAATTGTATCTAAAAAGCCTCTATTGATTGTGTATGAAAAAGAATGAAATTTTGAATTATTAAGGAAAATATTTGAATAAAATTAATAAAACATAACCTATGTTCTTTTCTGTGGGCTACGTTACATTTACACGCAAAGATACAAAGACATTAATTAATTAGTTTTGATGTTGACTTCATTTAAATTGTCGTACACGCTTTCAAATTATGGATAAGAATTAGGATGAATGGTTGCTTAGCAACCAGTATGAGAAAATAAAGAAAATGAAATAAATACATTTGACATAAGTAAATCTCTAAGACAAATTAGTCTATATTATTGGAACACATTTATAAAAAATCCCCAAAATTTACAGTAATAATTTAAAAAAATCTGACAAATGCGTAGACAAAATTTCAAAACAATACGAATAAATTAACCGGTAAATTTCAGTATCCATTTATCATTGAATTCCATTAATCAAATGTGTCATTTTCTCTCAAGAAAAAAAAAAAAAAAAAAAAAAAAAAAAAATTGAAAATCATTGGATTTGCCATAGAAAAGCATTATTGCGGAAAATAAAATATTCTATATTTTCCGAACGAATGAATCAAACCTAACAAAAAACTATACAGCTTAATCCCAGTGACTCACTAACATACCCACTTAATTTCAAGTCAATCGAATGCTTTTTACATCAGTTATCGCAGAACAGACAGACAGAAACAAAAAAATTTCAAGTCTCCAAAGTAGTCCTTCACTGACGTTTCGGCAAATATAACATTGTATTTAATAGAAAACTTTTGTTTCTGGTGATTAATTTTTCTTTTATTAATTTCAGAAAATTTAAATTTGTTCTGATAAGTAAAAATGTTTGTTAAGTGGATCAAAAGTAACAATTCTTAAACATTTCATATGCTTGAGAATTTGCTCAGAATGCAATGCAGAGTTTTATTCGTCTTTTCAAAGCTTACACTGTAAAAAAAAAAAAAAAAAGACAAATGATTCTGAAACTAGCGAAAACATTTACCGTTCACCTAAAACACTACTGATTCAGTCCTCAAGTCCCGAGTCTCGTTCATTTTCAAAACGGAATCATGTATGTGTATAAATAAAGAAAATATTCTCTGTGGAAGAGCTTGAACGTTTCTAAATAAAAATAAGTCAGCTTTCTCAACTAAAAATATCAATTTTTGTGTTGTGAATTCTCAAGTAAATACAGTGAAACTTCCGAATAAGGGACACCTACGGGACCGGAAGTTTTGTCCCTTAAATAGAGGTGTCCCTTATGCGGAGTTTTTATTATTATTTTTAATTAATCACCCACAAGGATAAAAAAAACTACACATTAAAGGTGAAGTTTAAATGTGTTCGGAGTGTATAAATTACGTTAATCAGACGCAAAAGGAATAGAGAATTAATTAATTAAAATTTTCGGTTGATTACTAAATCATTAAATGGTTTGTAGAATTATTGATTTGCATTTTTTATGCAAACTGTGTACATGCAAAAAGTATAAGAACATTGATTATTTCAAAATAATTTTTTTAAAATGAAAAGTGATTGTTTTGCAAATTTCAACTTTTCACTATAAACCTTTCAAGTGTTCATTTAGCATACTTATCGATTTTAATTCTTCATTATCAGCAGTATTTACATAAAAAGTATTCAACTGTTTGCGTATTTTAAGGTAACAAATCTCTCTGTTCAGCAACCAGAGAATGTTTGACATATTTACAAATTCATTTTTTTAAAGGAAATTTATAAAATTGAAACACCTGACTATGGAAGCGATTTGGAATCGAAATGTGTTTTCAAGTTTCGAATAAATTACCTATTGAGTTATAAGAGATTTTGATCACATGGCAAAGACGTTTTTCACTTTTTCTTGTTAAGTTATTCATCTTTTACGTTGAAGTTCGTTTCAAAATGCCCACGTTGAAAATGTTTTCTGAAAGATCTATTGTGTTTTCAAAGTCAGTTGACATCAGTTTAGTCAGTTGACATCCAAATTTTTTAACTAATGAGTCAGGATTTATTTTCAGGGTGTTAAAACATAAACTCGGTATATTATACGATAGGAAATAATTAACATCCTAAAAATAAATTCTGACAATTTGAGAAAATGACGTATTAAAAGTTATGATACAACAATTAAATATTTCTTTTCACCGTTCACCTAAATCACTACTGATTCAATCCTCAAGCCACGAGTCTCGTTCATTTTCAAAGCGGAATCATGTATGTGTATAAATAAAGAAAATATTCTCTGAGGAAGAGGTTGAATGTTTTAAAATAAAATTAACTATTAACATCTATATTTGATTATTTTAATCACCTTTTAAGTAAACCTGAATATTTCAAATTTCATATTATATATTTTGTGTTAAAAGAAAGGCAAAATTTTCATTCTACTATATATTTTTATATTTATTTATGATTAATAAGTTTAAAGTTTTCCAATCAAGGATATTGTGTGATAAGTATTTCAAAATTTTCCTTTTGATATCTCGTTGTCTGGCGATAAATTTTTCACTCGGATTAATATTTATTTAAAAAAGCCCCCACTTCCTTGAAATCGAAAACTTCGTCAATACTCAGATGATACAACAAACTTCATAATTATGACGGAGAAAAAAAAAAAAAAGAATACAAGGTAAAATAGATGCCTTTAAAGGTCATCTCTAACCTTGCTCTGACTCAACAAGAGGCAATTAATGAGTATTCGATCTTTGGATCTCTTTTTTTGGGGTCAAAAGTATATTCATTACAGCATAAAACGATTGAAAAAGACACAAAAAGGGGGATCATATTCAAAACAGGTTTATTAGAGAGGATAACAAGAGGCAGGTTCGTCGTCAACAAAGACAACATGCTTGACCAAAGGTGAACATACGATGTTTGTTTTTTGATGTCATAAGGGTAATTGGATAATACGCGTTAAACATTATAGTTGATTAAGTTGGGTATTCGACGTATTAGATTTTAATAAAAATAGAACTAACTTGATTTTACTTTATTTTTAGTTTTGTCTACCTTATTTAGTTTTATCTACATAGATATCATTGAACCTATCCTCAACCGTCATGCATGATCTGCTTATCTGTTTAGGTATATAACATGAGAATTTTATCACGATGATATCAGTTTCTGTGTTCAGTTCATCAGTGCTCATCTGTGTTCGTTAGTTTTTATTAATACAATACTAAAATTTTTTTTATAGATATTACAGGTTGTCTCAAAAGACTGAATCGCACTTTAATCTGTTAGTACTAGAGGCACATAGGCAATATAAATTGCCAAATTATACAGAATAAGATAGGAATAAAGATTGTGTTGATGAAATTGTTTGACTATTTAATTTAAAAAAAAAATTACATTTTTAAAGTTTTTATACGATGGTCTGGTTTTCATAAGTTATATTTAAAAAAAAAAAAAAATCTCTGTCGGACATTCCTCTCAGCCTATAACTTTGAAGAAAGTCCGTGGTAGTTATAGCTGCCACCACCGATATTATTAGGTGATATCGGTCACCCACTGTGAGGATTGTGTAAATGAACACTGACGCTGTCAATTAACTGAACTAACAGTTTATTTATACTATATGTACACAAGAAATACACTATTTACAATTATATACGATTACAACTCGGATATAGATGATCCGGTTCAACATTAAATTAAATACCGTAAAAGTTGGCTGTGTGCTGTTCAAATTACACTTTCTCCCTCACACTCAACGCACGTTAGATTCACTTTACTGGAGGTCAATTTCGCATCTCCCAACATATGGATACTCGGCCTTCGCTATTCGGCCCAGAGCACTACGCACCAGGACGTCTGTGTCCCTTGCTCTCCAGATACGAACTCAGCCTACGCACTCTAACACAGAGCACTCTCTACAAGAACCTCTGTCCTACACACTTCCAGGTACGAACCCCAGATATGAACTGCTCAAATCTCAGGCAAGACTTGCTCTTCTCAAATCACTGCTTTCCCCAATATAAACCCCCCTTTGGAGCTTATCCATTGGACACATCCCACATTGCTTTCTTGATTCGTGACATGTTCCTTGTTTGCTCATCACTTACATGCATCGCTGACGGATGAACACGCCTCTCAGCAATCTCCTCTTTCTCACACACCACTTGCACAGGATTCTCCTGTCAATTCTCCCTTCAACAAAGAAAGAATGTCACCTTGAAAATTCTAGTACACAGCCGGTACAATACATAGAATATTAAGATAGAGAAATAATGGAAATTCCAATCTGTAGCAGATGTTTACTTAGAACCTGACAATCTCTATGCAATGACATGCCAGATGAGTAAAAAAAATCCATGACTCTACAACGATAATTCATCAAGTTGTGAAACTTTCTATTCTGTGAAATGCCGGAACTTTTGGTAGTAAAAAACAGAGAATGCGATTTTAGTGCTAGAAAGCTCCAAGATTTCACAGTTTCGTTACTCGGTGCTAAAAAGTTCAGCATATTCTTCTCTATTTCTCCCCTAAAATACACTGAATTGAACCAGAATGACTACAAAATAAAAATACGTTTTTGGTAGACAACAACATTACCTTATTTGGAAAAAAAATCCTATATTTTCTCTACACTGTTAACCATTTAACTGATCAATATTTTTGAAAAAATCCTCAGATAATGCCTATTTTTTTTCCATGTCTTTTACAGAATATTTAACCTTTTATCATTTGTTTCGAAAACAGAAATTTTTGATTAATTGAATCAGAATAATACTCCAATTAAATAATGCAAAATTTACAATAAAACTTTATTGATGAGAATAATTGGAGGATAAATTATGATTGTAATATGGATGCCCATACGTGGTACGAACAAATCATGATTGACAAAAACATGTACGGGCAAATCAAGGAAGCGGTTAAAAAAGAAACTTACGAAAACGTCCGATTATCACGAACTTTCGGTTGTCAAGCTTTAGAGCTTTTTGTATAATGTTTTTGATAGCAAAAACGTTTTTTATTAGTAGTTCTAAAACTTTGTAATTTCATGGACTGATTTTCATTTTCTGGATATCTAGCAGTATTTTTTTCATCTGAAGTAAGAGACTGTTTATACACTATATGGCCGAAGGTGACCGGCCACTTGCGATTTTAGACTTTTTTCTTAAATATCTAGAAAAATACTTGAGTAATTATTCTGATACTCCAGGGCGCATAAACAGATAGTACAGGTCATATATTTCCGTAAAGATTTTTGTCGAAGTCCCATAGGGGACCGTCAACAAATTGAAAAAAGAACGAAGATCTTTTGTATAACCCTATCAAAACTAATGCAGCAAAAGCGTCCAAACTGTGTCCATTTACATTTAAGAGGTTTTGCATATTTAATTGTTCTTAAACCTCTGATTGATGCACAACCTCTTAAATGTAAATGGACACAGTTTGGACGCTTTTGCTGCATTAGTTTTGATAGGGTTATACAAAAGATCTTCGTTCTTTTTTCAATTTGTTGACGGTCCCCTATGGGACTTCGACAAAAATCTTTTCGGAAATATATGACCTATACTATCTGTTTATGCGCCCTGGAGTATCAGAATAATTACTCAAGTATTTTTCTAGATATTTAAGAAAAAAGTCTAAAATCGCAAGTGGCCGGTCACCTTCGGCCATATAGTGTATAAACAGTCTCTTACCTCAGATGAAAAAAATACTGCTAGATATCCAGAAAATGAAAATCAGTCCATGAAATTACAAAGTTTTAGAACTACTAATAAAAAACGTTTTTGCTATGAAAAACATTATACAAAAAGCTCTAAAGCTTGACAACCGAAAGTTTATTCGATGGACCTAGAGAAGGATCATTCTCAGATAAAGGGAAATTTTATGTCCTTGACTAAAAAAAGAGAAATTTAATGAGTCTAACATGAATGTTTTAATTTTATTTTTAAAAATAGATAAAGAACTACATTGTGCAACAGGTTAAACATGGGAAAAATAATAATTTGAATATTAAAAAAATTAAAAAATTACAAATGCCATTACCATGGCATGTCCCTAACTTCAAATTTAATAATTAAAAATTATATTTTGAAGTTTTGGAAAGCCTTTGAGCAAAAACAACAACAGTATAATAAATTTTTATCTCTCTACATATAATATAATTTATATTTTAACTTCAAAAAAATTTTCCTCTGAATTTTAGTTAATTACACTTTGTCCCCGGAGTTAATGGTCAGTGCCATAGTGCAAAGTGTTTTCATTCATAGCTCATCACTAGTGATGGGCGATTCTCCAAAATTTCCTATTCGATAAAAATCGTAATCGTAAAAAAGCGCATTCGATAAAGTCATCGATTAATTTCGAGAATTTACAATCGAGATGTTTTTACAATCGATTATTAAAATCTTTGTTATTACATGTTTAAAAAGCATAATTTAATAAATACATGGAAACTGAAAACAAATGAATTTAAAAAACAACAACAAACCAAAAGGATGTTATAATGGAGCCGCAATAGTAGAAAAGTCATGTAACGGCGTTCCTTGGTTTCAAAAAGTTGGTAAAGTCGCGAGTAGCAAAATGGCCAAAGAAAAAGTAATCAAAAGCACTCCTAGTGAAAGAACATGAACTAAAAGTGGATATTAAAAGTGATCAAAATCTTTTATTGATTTTTGTACATCAATTGAGATACGATCTACAATTCTCCCATTATTAGAAGACTTTCTATTGAAATTCATTAAACGGACGGCAAAGGGGGCAAATTCGGGGCCATTCGGGGGGCAAAGTAGTACAGGAGCAATGAAAATGCATAATATGAGTAAATGGTCATTAGGCTTTCCAACAATACATCACATGATGGGTGTCAATTAAATTTATTAAAGAGTTTCCAGCGGGGGCAAAGAGAGGAGGGATGAGCGCGGGAGGTATGTAAAATAAAAAGGTAATTACAGAGCTTTCTAATGATATATCACGAAAGAGGAGTCAACAAAAGATATAAAAACACTCCCCTTAGAATTCCAAATATTGCAACACACGGAATACAGCCTGTCCTCACAGTTTGTGAATTTTTCATACATTATAAATTATATATTGGAAGTCTCCATAAAAAAAACCAGATCTGAATTCACAAAAACGAAATGATTTCAAAAAAGTTTGAAAAGCGCTTCTGTAAGGAGGCCAAATTGAGGAAAAGAGAAGAAAGATTCGTAATATGAAAGAGCGGTTTGAAAACTTTCCGTTGATGTATCATATGACGGGTCCATAAAAAGCTTCAAATTTACTCCTCACTACTCCACTATATTTTCTTTCCTGAATATATCCGGAAATCACGCAACCTCGCTTTAAAATGTTTATATTTAATAAAATATTTTTACCAAAGGGCTCCATCAAAAAATCATATTTAAAATGAAATTTATTCTCAAAATAGCTACGATTTAAAAAATTCACCCCTCATCGCTCTCCTTCCCCCTGCGGAAATTCAACCCTAGGAGGAGAAACGTTCATAATGCGAAAGAATGATTCGAAAAACATTCCAATAATCAATCACATGAAGGGTCCAAAAAAAGTTTGGAATTTACTCCTCAATCGCAGGTTTACTTTTTCTTAACAGAATACACCCGGAAATCACGCATCCCGCAGTTTAAAATGTTTATAATTAGCAATTTTTATTAGATGGTTCCATCAAGAAACCACTTCTAAAATGATAGTTATTCTCGAAATAGCTATGATTAAAAAAATTCCCTCCCCGTCGCTCCCCCATCCTGAAATTAAACTGCAGGAAGAGAAAGGTCCATAATATGAAAGAGTATTCCGAAATCTTTCCTATGACATATCACATGACGGATCAAAAAAAAAAAGTTTGAAATTTACTCCTCACCCGTGGCCGTAATGTTACTTTTTCTTCCCAGAATGCACCAGGAAATCACGCAGTTCCCATTTTAAACTTTTGTATTTATGAAATAATATTTATTGAGCGCTCCTCTGAAAACCACATCTAAAATGATATTTATTGTCGAAATAGCTACGATTTAAAAAATTCACCCTCTTATCGCTTTCTCTCCCCCCCTCCCCCCTTCCTCCTGAAATTCAACTCCAGGAGGAGAAAGATTCGTAAAATGAAAGGGAGGTGCCAAAACATTCTGATGATATATATATAACGTGACGGGTTAAAAAAAAAAGGTTTGAAATTTCATGTCACCCGTGGGTTCACTTATTTTTCCTAGAATACATCTAAAAATGATGCAGCCCCCACTTTAAAATCTTTATATTTAATAAATAATATATACCGGAGAGTTCCATGAAAAAACCACGCCAAAAATAACATTTATTGTCGAAATAGCTACTATTTAAAAAATTCGCCCCCTCATCGCTCCCCCCCTGCCCTCCTCCCGCCCTTAAAATTCAACTCCAAAAGTAGGAAGTTTCATAATATGAAAGAAGAGCTTTCATATGTGCCTCTCATTTCAGCAAATCCAGATAAAGTCAGACATTTCGAAAAAATCATTTTTTGCGATGAAAATTAACCTCGATTGAAATAGGTTAATCGAAGGACTTGTAACTTCGAGATGAAATTTAACCTTGATAAAAGCGGCATTTCGAGAAGGTTGTTGGTTTGCTGATGAATGCCTTTTTCGATAAGGATGATTTTCGTTCTCGCTGAGATAGAGATGAGGAGCTATATCGAGGAGCGTTTTGTCGATGAAGCTTTGTGAAATGAAAGTTTTATCGAAAAACGAGGTACAGAAAGAAGCATGAGAATATACAAGTTATCTTGTGAAATAAAGACCTAATTTTCAAAGTTTCTGGTATTTTAGTCTTACCATGCTGTCACGTACCCACGTCACGTAAATATCATTTATTTAAAAAAAAAAGTTTCAAAGAGGGGGCTGGAGAACATATGTTTAAAACTGTAGCGATTTCTACAATACATATCAATTTAAGTGGTTTTTTTTTTTTTTTTTTTTTTTTTTTTTTTTTTTTTTTTTTTTTTTATGGAATCATTCGGTAAATATTATTTATCATTGTTACGGTAACCTAAGCACATTGTTTTAAAGTTCCCTCTTTGAGGGCCTCTTCCAAAGGTGAGGAGCACCCCCCCCCCCCAACATACACTTTAAAATATTGCTCATTTTTTTTCTACCAATTTTAACTTAAAAGTTTAAGCTATATGGCACAAGCGGGGCTATTGACCCCCCCCCCCCTCCCTGTTGGTTATTCACCAACATAATTTTGCTCATTTCTTCACTTCATTTCAATTTTTAAAAGGCTATAACTTTGCTTGTATGGGAGCTACAGTGGCGAGAAAAATTATAGCATAGCTAACTTTCCGTCGCCGCTCTTTTTGCAGTTTTACGGTTTTCACCATAGCACCGGGATTTTATATTGGGGGGGGGGGGGAGGGCGGGGCATTTTTCATTTTTTTATGTAATATGTTTATTGAAAGCTTATGCTTCATACATTACCAATTTAGCATAAAAAAGTTTCTCCCGTCAATCTGGGTCACGTTACGGACCCATAATTGGTTGAAAGTTAAATTTCTCAAACTTCTTCGAAGTTTTCGCTAAATCGGCATCTGGAAAACATCGAACCAATGTGGTGCGTGTATGACATCTGTATCATATAAATATTGTTCACCACTGCTGGGACTCTGGCCTCCTTTTACGGATTTTGCAATAAATAATATTTATAATATACATGGAATTTAGAAAAGCAGGAAATTGTTTTTTGGCATGTGACCACTTATTGATCTTATGCACCTCGATTTTACATACCCCCCCCCCCAACTGCGTCACCTTGGGGGGTGGGCAGTTTTCAAAATTTAATGTTCAATTCGAGAATACGTTCGGTTGTTCGTTCAATTCGAATTTGGTTGTTGTAGTTGTTGTTGTTTACAAGATTTTGCTGTGCTTGCACACCGTGTTTGGTATATGATGCCGTGTACAACGAGGACCCAGTTCGAGATTCCATATTACAAGATTGCGTATAAATTAGAGACACCAATGAAAGGAGGGTCTCACTAGCGAGTGAATCCGTCGTGTCTTTATTGTCACCTGTAGTAGACTCTTGATAAAATTGAATCCTGTATGGTATAAAAGCAGTTGCAAACTGGAGTCATCGAGAAAAATTTTACACAATCGAAAGTTATCGAGATGTTCATACAATCGAGAAAAACTTCTCGTCATCGCCCATCACTACTCATCACTAAAGGGTGTTAGAATATACTTTTAGGCACTTAGGGTAGCTCATGTTCTTACAACCAGTGGCGTCTAACTTTTTTGAAATAGGTACATACTGTTTCATTTTGATACTTTTATTCAAAAACTGAGAACAGTGTGTTTTTTATGTGTCAATACCATGTTTTATTAAAATATATTAATACAAATTATTAACTGCATAAATTGAATTATATAGATCTTTAGGACTATTTTGCAAGTAAATGTACTGTAAGTACTGTATGTACTGTAATGTAAGTAAACTTAGCCTAAAATGAGGTTAAACATTATAAATGTCACTACCATGGTAGTCATTGCCATGCCTTTTCACAAACATAGTAATGGCTAACAGGCCATGGAAATGAGAAATTTCAAGCCTTTTTGTATTTTCTAATATTATTTCACAAAAATTATCATCAATAACATAAATTTGAGTTACTATAAAGATTTAAACTTACTGACTTGTTGTTTAAAAATTAATTAAATCCGATTTTACAAAACAATCATTTTCATTTATCTTTATGAACAAAAATGATTTTTCTTTTACATTATTAATGTCTATATTTATTTCATGAAAGATAATAACAAGTGGGTCAATGATTAAATATAGATTTCTTAATTTTTAATGTACTTATACTTTATGAAATTGAATTATAAAGTAATTAAATTAATCTTCCAATTATTAATTTAGATTTCTATAAATTAAGGCCATAAATAAGGCTAACGATTGCTGCTGATATTTTTCTCATAATGTCAGACATGCAAACATTCCATTATTACAAAATAAATAAATAAATAAAAAAATAAAAAATATTGCAAGTATTTTAAATATATTTGTAAAATAAGTGCATTAAAATTTTCTCATGTCAGTGGCATATTGGATTTGTTCGCAAGCTTGACTGTTCTGAAAAAAGCACTTCAATAGATACATTAAAGTAAATAAATAAATAGTATCTAAAAGCAGATAAAATACACACATGAGTATTTTAGCCTTTAATGCTTCACGTTGTTTGCTTTCTGCTCCAATTACATAACCCTTCCAGTTATAGAATCTAATAAATGCATGCCATGAAATAAGGAAAAGTTATGTTGAATGTTTCTGAAATATTTAATGGAAGCAACAAACAGAAACAAATTAAGATGTTTCTCTATTTTGGCATATGTCATAATTCTACATATCTCTGGACTGTACTGTAGCTTTATTTATCTCCAGAAAAAGATTATCCACGATGCAGATAATAATGTTGTTTCAAAGTAGAGGAAACATATCTGTAACTTCTTTCATGCAGTAATTATATGATTAGATAATAGAAAAAGGTAGCAATATATAATAATTTAATTTGTCTTATTATTTCCATTTGACACTCAATGGAAATTTTGGTTGCGATTAACAATTGTAAGTTATCTTTATCAATATTCAATTACAGTTTAATTATTTTTCTAATATTTTTTCCTTGAAATAGTTTTCCTATTGCAATTATGATTTTCAATTTAATTTAATCAATGTTAATTCAATTATATTATTTTCTTTTTCCTGTTTTATATTGATAATTCTATTATGGTCTTGTTATTTTTCTTATATTTTTCTTTGAAATGAGTTCTCATTTGCGATTAATCGGGCAATGTGGAAATTATTTTTAAGTCTATCCTGATTTCCACTCAGAAATTAATCGCAATTAATGTGGCTATTTAGTATTGCCCTTGATAACGAGCTAAATACCACATTTCCAATTTTAATTCTAATTCTGACAACTCCTCTGTATGATATAATTTGGCATTAACAAATATTTACAGTAATTGATGTTGATTTGTAGTATTATCTAATGGTTCTATATATATATATATATATATATATATATATATATATATATATTCTTGCTGCTCTTATTCAAAATTCTTACAAACCAATTTTGTGCGAAAAACATTCAGGTTTTTGAGTACATGCATTCGAGTCAATGTTAGAAATATAGGTTGAATCAAAATTGACGTTATAGGCAATTACTTTTTAAAAGCTCATGATGGAAACATTTTCAGTTAAAAAACAAAATCAAATTAAGTATAGATTTTAGATATAAGCCTTTATTTTATACGGAACTCTGTCTCTCAATATTAAAATATAAAATTTCATTTTTTTTATTTTTCTTTTTTTTTTCTATAACTTATTTTTAGATAAAATGTTGCTTTGAGTCTAAGGGATATTCAAAAATCTACTTCCTTTGAGACCCAATTCAGTTATGATATTTTGGATTTTATAAACTTTTGTTGCGTTCTGGCGCTAAAAAAGCGTCTTTCCGTGTTTAGAATGATAACATTACTAAAAGTTGTACGAATAAAATTTTTGTTCGGACTTTCTTAAAACATAATGTTTGAATTTTTAACAGGTTTTAACAGTTTCAATTACTATTTACTAGTTTTACCAATATACTGCAAGTTACATTTAATACAATAAATAACAAGTGCTTTACAGAAATTAATATGGGAAAGTTATGAAAAATTTGTGATGGATCTGCAAGAGGGCAGGTTAAAGAACGAGGAGAAAAGCATTTGCTAAATTGTAAATGTGGTGAGGGAGAAGAAAATAGGTAGCTGGATAACGATCCGTGGTCAAGCCTATAATTAAGCACGTACCGGGCCTTAAGCTCAGGCCCTGATTACTGAATAAGCACGAGAAGCATGTGCTTCCTATAAGATATATCTGAAGGGGCCCCAAATTTTAAATTGAATTTATTGATATGTAATTTTAATGTTAGATTGATGTCTGTTTTAGATATTGGATTTGAATGTCATTGAATTTGGTTTGTATGCATAATATAAAACATTAATAACCTAAGCTGACACAAAAATTGAGAGCAATATTTCAGAATATTGATATTTTAGGTTGAATTACACCTTTTTATCAAACTAACATTTTTATTAATAAATCCTTTTTGCATATTTTCTTGATTGTATCCAATTTTTGTAAGAGGAACATAAAAAAGTTGTTTAATGAAATATAGATGAACTTAACTGAGCCACACATTGAAATAATATTTGTAGCACTGGTATTCTTTCGGATTAAGTCGAATTTAGAAAACTCCTCCCGAGTGAGAGGGGGCCCCAAAATGACACTGTGCTTCCCATAGTTTCAAAGGTTAATCGGGCCCTGCATAAGCTGCGAATTAACAAAATCTAATTTGCCAATCACAACTGCCATGAAGATGAAAGAGACGCAATAATTAACTATCATGAATATAATGAAAAAAGTAAAAAAAATAATTGAGATAGATACAATTTAGATTATATATATATATATAATAAAGATAGGATTTAGAAGTTTAATGTGTGCTATATTTTTATTATGTTTTTATTTTAATATTTTTAAGTATATATAATTTTTTTAAGTTTTAATATTAAGTTTAGTTAAGTTAAGTTTTCAACTTTATAACATTTATAATTGTTATATTTTATTTTATTGTTATTTATTTTTTCTTCTTATTATTTTTTTAATTATAAATATTTAAAATACCTCCCCCCCCACACACACACACATATAAAAATGATGAAAATCAGAATCAAAAGACAATTATCAAGTTCTCTTAACAAAACCTGACCAAATCTCTACTGTTAAGATTTCATATTCGTGATTTATACATAGAATACCTTATATGAAGTAATATATATATGCATATACTCGAACAATAAAATGCCCTAAACCTAAAATTTAGAGATAATAAATAATTGTTACTATATCCTAAACTAAAATAACTCTAACATCAAATAAAATAATGGTACAGAATTCTATAGAGATAATATTGATTGAACTTGAAAGAAGATGTTATAAAATATGCTTTTGAATTTACAAAGGATAGAGAAAAGGCTGTATTGATACTTGGAGCAAAAATAATTGTAAAAAGATTACGATATGTATATATATTTTAAAGCAAACTAACAGACAACAACAACTCAAATGTAGCAATGTTTACTGGATAATCGAAATTTTAGAATAACTTATTGCATATACATATGTTCTAAGCAAAAGCCACACAAAATGATTATATATATATTTTTTACCTAACACCACATTTTATTTATATTTTATCCCAATAATGCTTCCTTCCAGCTACAGAATCTAATAAGAGTACGCCCATGAAATAAGGATAAATCAGGTTCAATGTTTATGCTGTATTTATCGATAAAGTTAATGGAAGCGACAATCAGAGACAAATTAAGACGTTTCTCTATGCTGGCATATGTCATGATTCTACATACCTTTGAGCTGTAGCCTTAATTATCCCCCCAAATTTTTTATCTACGATGCAGATAACGGCGTTGTTTGAAAATACATTAATCATGTCTGAAACTTCTCCGCATGAAGTATAATTATTTAGTGAGTATAATGATAAAGTCTAATAGCTTTTATGTACATCGAAGATAATATTATATCATTAAACTGATCATTAAAAAATATTCTAGAAAGGCGAATCACAGAAAAAAAAACTCCAGTAAATAAGAAGATAACGACATAAATCTTTCAGTTACGGTGTATGCTTTAGTTCAAGTTAATATTTATTAATAAACATAAATCACTAATTTTGCCCTTGTTATTTTTTAAATTTACGTAGGGTTTTTAAATGATTAAAAATGGACAAAAATACGGATTTTAATTTTCTTAAAAATAAATGTATACATGAATTTTATGTACATATATGTAAAGAAAAAAAATTCGCCTTTAATTTTTTCCAAATTTTTATAATATGTAAATATTCCCAACTTTCTAATCATATCTTAACATATTTATTATATTTTAATTTCATATCTTTAATCAACGCTTTCTTAATCTTATTTTATTCTTAAATAATAATAATAATAATGATAATAATCTGTTTAAGCAACACTTTCTCTAAAAACCCATCACTTAATTTTATTTTTTATCTGCTTCATAATATCTTTTATTTACACTCTAAAAAATCAATCTATTGCACACAATTCCACACTAAGTGACGCGCGGACTGGATAGCGCAATTTATTCATCCAATAAGACTGAAAAAGTTTTTCCTTTTCGTCGGTTTTAAACTTTTGCATTGGGTAAATATATAATTTCGAGTAAAGTTATTAGTAACTTAGAAAGTTATTGTAAAGTCTTGTATTCGTACGTACTTTGGGATGTAACGTGATTACTTGGACTCGAAAAACTGACCATTAAAAAATATTCTAGAAAGGCCAATCACGGAAAAAAAAAACCCCAGTAAATAAGACGTTAATGACACAAATCTTTCAGTTACGAGGCATGCTTTATTTCAAATTAGCATTTATTAATAATGTAAATCACTAATTTTGTCTTCGTATTTTTTTAAGTGAACGGTGGACTTTAAAAGAATTAAAAATGGACAAAATGGTGAAACATCTCTATGGACTCCGACAGAGATAGGGTTTCATCGGATGAAAGAAACCCTATAAAACGGGGCCACCGTAATGCTTACCCATCATTGATATGCATGCTGTAAAATATGAAAATAAAACACGTGTAAAATATTTATAAAATGCATTGCAATTCCAAAATAAAATTTAAACGCATATTTAAATATTTTTAAGGGAACGAAGGACATTATTTTATTATCTTTTTTAATTTCCATCATAGCAATATGAAATTTTGTGTATATATACATTTCACTCAAAGCATATAGAACACCTTCAAACAAATTTCCAATCTTATTAAAATTTTTAAATCTTTTCAAAAAAATTAATTTTTTAAAAAAATTTAAATTTTTGAACGAGATTTTGAAATGCTCCTCGTGTCTTAATTTCTGAGACATTTTCTTGCTTTTGCATTTTTATCACTTAAAACTCTATTATAAACAAATTTGAGTAAGATTATTTTAATCTCTTGATTAGTTAATATTTTACAGATTTTTTTTTCTAAATTAAATATCGATTTTCATAATTTTGCCTTTTAATAAGTAAAAAATCAAATTTGACTACCTTAATGAATACGAGTTTTAAAAAGCTTACACAATTTATTTCTAAACAATATCAGGATACATCCTTATCAATTTTATAAATATTGATAAAAAAATTACGTCGCAATTAGCATTTCAAAATCTAAGAGCGCCGAAAAACTAGTTTTGAGAATAACAGATTTAAAGTACATAAATACACTTACCTTTATTATTTACTTCTTCTTGAAACCTTCATAAATGATATTTTAATAAGAAAAAACTGTTTTGGTGCTATTATACTACAGAAATAGACCTTTTTTGTGACGATTTTGCTATAGACGATTTTGCTCAAATAAAGGTTCACTGTCCCCTTACACAAATTTTAATTTTTGCAACTTCTTCATAAAAAACGGCTTGAATTCAATAATAATAATTGATATCTATATATAATCAAATATTTTACAAGAACTTTTCGTCTTAAAAAGGCAAGAAAAAAACTCTTAAAATTCAATCTATTTAATGATGAAATAGATTCAGCGGGAAAAAAATTAAGTTCTTACCTTTTGATTAGTTTGCAATTCAATATATTTTTAGCAAGCGTTCATTAATCAGACTAAGTATCTGAATTATACTCTCAAAATAAATGCTTTGAAAAGTGTTACTGAACTTTTTCATCATCTATAGATTGAAAATGTAAGCAATTCTTAGCTCTGAAACTGTTTTCTTCTCTTTAAATTACCTTGTCAAATTATTTCGTTTCTGTTATTTAGAATATTGTCTAAAATCAATGAGCAATGACATATTGAGCACGCCGGCCGCAAATAAAGAAATTCACCCGTTTGTGTTTGAATTTTTTTTTCTCAACTCCTCAACAAGACTTTGCTACTCAAAAAGTTTTGACAGCTCTGTACGCAAAACCACATGATTTTGTAAATTTTTCTAACTTTTTTTTTTCAGAAAAATATGTTTTTAGTCCAGTGTCTGAAACATGTAAATCCGTCAAAATATTTTTTTACGATTTTCAAAACAATTGCAAGACTTACCCTATGCTACATATGATGGGTAAATTATAAATAAATTAATAAATAAAAGCTTGACTTAAAATAAAATAATTGATAAAATATTTTGCAACTACTTTTAGTCTTAACATGACAAGAAAAAAAAACGCTGAAATTGAATCAATTTGATAATTAAATCTATTCATTGGAAAAACATTTAAGCTCTGACGCTGAAATTTGAACCGGGAACCTTTTGATTAGTAGGCAAATGCATTACCATACCCATATAAAATTGAAAAATCAAGCATATTCATATTATTTATTTCTGAATAAATTCTATTAATCAATATATCTTTAGCAAGTAGTCATTAATCAGATTTTAAGTATCTAAATTATATTCTCAAAATACATGTTTTGAAAAGTGTTACTGAACTTTTCCATCAAGCTATAGACTGAAAATATACGCAGCACAATTCTTAGATTTGCAACTGTTTCCTTTTCTTTAAATTATCTTGTCAAATTATTTCGTTTCTGTTATTTAGAATATTGTCGAAAATCAGTGAGCAACGACAGATTGGGCAAGCCGCAAAGAAAGAAATTCATCACGCAGTGAACCCATCAGTGTTTTAAAAAAATTTTCATTCAGATCTTCAACTAAGCCTTTTCTGCTCAAAAACCTTTGACAGCTCTTTGATTATAAATCTTCGTACACACTTCATGATTTTGTAAATCCATTTTTTTTTTCTAAAAATATGTTTCTTGAAATTTTCAATGTCTAAAACGTATGTAAATCCGTCTTTTTTTTTTTTTTTTTTTTTTTTTTTTTTCTTTTTTGATTTTTGAAATGATTGCAAGATTTACCCTATCTAAGTAAGATGGGTAATAAATAAATAAAAGCTTGAATTAAAATAAAAGAATTGATAAAACATTTTACAACAACTTTTAGTCTTAACATTGTCAGGAAAAAGCACTAAAACAGAATCTATTTTATATTTCAATCTATTCAGTGGGAAAAAATTTAAGCTCTTACATCGGGATTTAAATCGGAAACCTTTTGATTAGTAGGCTTGGTTGGTTGGTTGTATTGATTTTTATGGCACAAAATCTCTTAAGGGACATGCTGCGCCAATCGAGGAGTAAAAAGTAATAAATATGAATTTAATAAAACAACAATGGATAAGGTATCTGGATGGGGTATCCCATCCAGATGTCAAATAGGTAATACAAACAAATAAAGGATATAAAACCTAAATCTCTAAATAAAAGCTAGTCTGTTTTAAAAAATCAAAGAGTGCTCCATGAGGCGTTTCCCCAATTAGGTTTGTCAAGGTAGGTGAAGAAGAGTTAAAATGGATTCTGTACAAGTGCCGGAGACCCGGACAGTCAGTTAAAACATGCTGAATAGTCAGATAGTCAAAATGACAGTGAGGACACATGGGTGCATCCTCCCGAAGTAAAAGATGTTTATGAGTGATTCTTGAATGTCCAACTCTCAGACGAGTCAGAATAACATCGGATTTCCTAGGATATATGGTAGGCCAGGTCATGATTGTTGGTTTTACATGATGCAGTTTATTAGTGTATTCCAAGTCCCAACTTTGTTGCCAGTTATTCATTATAAGATGATTGATAAGTAGTTTAACGTCTGAGAGTGGGACAGTATGATATAATGGAATTAAAGCACGCTTTGCCGCCTCATCTGCTTTCTCATTACCAGGAATACCCATGTGTCCCGGTACCCAACAAAATAAAATATTATAGCCACGATTTGTCAAATTATTATAACGGTCCAATATGGATGATACATAAGGATGCTTTTTAAAATATTTAATTGCGTCAATAGAACTATTAGAGTCTGTATAGATGATGAAAGATGTGTTATGATGATGAGATATATGTATCATGGCTCTCTCTATTCCTATCAATTCCGCAGTAAACAGAAATACAAGAATTAAGCCTATAACTTAAATAAGTATTATCAGAAAAAATTCCACAGCCAACAACATCCCCTCTCTTGGAGCCATCAGTGTAAACACCAGTATAATTTTGATAATTTGTACGGTGTGCTGTAAAAAGCTGTTGAAAGACAGAAGGGACCAAGTTGTTTTTATCATATCCTTTAAAAGGATGAAGGAAAGTGATACTAGGAGGATGCCAGGGAGGTATAGTATGTTGATGACAAGAACTAATCTCTATATTATTCAGAGGGTTATTGTCAATAAGGTTTCTTATTCTAACACCAAAAGAAGGGATGCAGGATGGGCGATGCTGATAAAGCATATCATTGTCTGTATTTAAAAGAAATGTGTGAAGTGGATGACCATGATGTGAAAGGATACGATAATAAAGGTTAAGTGAGAGTTTATCAAGAATGTTGTATAGTGATGGCTCGTTACACTCAACATACAAGCTTAAAACCGGAGAAGTACGAAATGCACCAGAGCAAACACGAAGTGCGCTATGGTGTTGATTAGTAGGCAGATGCGTTACCACAAACATATAAAATTGAAAAATCAAGCGTACTCATATTGTTTATTCCTGAATCAATTCAATTAATCAATATATTTTTAGCAAGTGTTCATTAATCAGGCTTCAAGTATCTAAATTATACTCTCAAAATACATGTTTTGAAAAGTGTTACTGAACTTTTCATCAAGCTATAGATTGAAAATATAAACTGTTTTCTTCTCTTTAAATTACCTTGTCAAATTATTTCGTTTCTGTTATTTAGAATATTGTCGAAAATCAATGAGCAATGACATATTGAGCACGCCGCAAATAAAGAAATTCATCATGGAATGAACCCATCTGTGTTTAGAAATTTTTCATTCAGATCCTCAACTAAGCCTTTGATGCTCAAAAACTTTTGACAGTTCTTCGATTACAAATCTACGTACGCAAACCTCACGATTTTGTAAATCCACTGTCATAATGAAAAATGAACATATGATGCTTCATAAATTTAAAAGCTGCACCCTCGAACCAAAACCAATAGAACTGACTATCTAGAAATACAAGAGATGTCATTATGCCATGCTGAATGAAGCATACAAATATGTCCATCGAATTCGAAAATTTTGGTAGCTTCATAAATCATTACTTTATGATAATGATTTATTAAAATTTACGGAGCACGTTTCGATAATGATTAATTTGTCTGTTTTGACCAGTGACTGAAAGACTGCATTTTGAAGTTTGGTCTCTGAATAAAATTAAGAAAATTGGCCACATGGAATTCATGTTTATTGATTTACAAAAAATATTATTTTATAACAATCACAATCGAAATTTGTAAAATAATTAAAGAAATATATATTTTTTGAATGGTGATGACGATTGGAATCAACATCAAGAGATTTCGGATAATTTTTTAATGATTCTTAAAAATCTTAATTTCGGAAAGTTTTTAAGAATGAAAATATTTTTTAATAACATATTTTCTTTCACATTTTTACAGAACTTGTTAAAAATCAGTAAGTAGTGACACATCAATCAAACACTAATCATAAAAAAATAAATAAATAAATAAATAAAAAATAAATAAATGAATAGAAAAAAAGAAAGAAAGAAACATAGTCTAGGTAAATTACTTGCTCTTGAATAAATTTTTATGCATGCTTCAATAAAAATATACAACTCTAGAAAAAAAACAACCATCCCTTAGTAATGAGCAAGTCATCATGGAAAAAATATGTTACAACTGAAATACCAAATATAAATCACTGAATTCTTCAATTTAAAATTTTATCGATTTTATGTTGTTTAATTGTGTGCTTAACTTATTCTTTGAACTTAACTTACACTTGTCTTCATTGGAGAGTAAAAATTATCATCGATTTTTAAATTTTTGTAACAATGCCTAATATTGTCAAAATATTCTTATTCTACATTTAAATATATGTCTTTATACTAAATATTAAACATTTTTTATTTATTTATTTATTATTGTGGACTACAAGTTTTTAATTATTTGTTTTCAAAATGTTTTGCACTTCTAAACTTATACGTATTGAAAAAATTCCTGTCAGAGGCGTTTGAAATGTGAAAACAAAATTGGAGATGAATTATTACTTCAAAACGTAAAATTTAATTTATCTTGAAGTAAATTGATTCAAGACTTTTGATCAGTTCCCTAAGAGATTCTCTTGTGTTAACTTCTATCCCTAATTTTCCCAGAAAAATCTATCCCAAGTGAAACTTTCACATACATTACCAATTTCTTCTTAGGTTCTCCATTATTAAATTCTAACGGTGGGAGACTACAGTGTAAGTTCCGCATGAGTAAATGTTTCCTGAGCATTAATTCTCACAATAATTTTCTTTCCGTCAACTTTCCAACATTTTTATGATCGTATTTTTTGCAATCCGTCACATAATATATTCCGACTTTCTCTGTATATTCATGTACCTCTGCATCTTTTATCGAGCGAATCTAACAGAGGTGGCCACATTCTTAGCATAGTAAACGCTTTAATAGTCTCGAAAGATGATACTGTTGCCAAAATAACTATTATTATCTTTTCTAGAACCCGTAATTATTAGCATGGAGATCGTTATTCTTTATATAAAGAATATAATTACGCAATCGAGTCCCTACACGTACTGCTTATTCAGTATGCGACCAAGCCACGTATGGTCTTAATATTTAAAGCAGAGCCAATGACAGCTATTCTTCTGGTTAAGTAAGACATTTTAGGTTTTTCATGTCATGTAAAAACGATTACCGGTCTTTTTTTTTTCATGCTAGTCCTTTGTTACTTTTTTTTTATGTTCTTGAAGCAGACATTGAATAGTGTTCATGCTTCTTTTTTTTCTTTTGCTTTATCCCAATTGCATATGATTAACTTTGAAATATACTGTCATAACAAAAATTGAAAAGTAATTAATTATAAACAATGAATTGAGGGATACAAGTTACCAAAATATGTTTCCTAACTTCTTTTTTCCTTTTTTTTTTTTATTTATTTTTTTTTAATTTTCAAGCTTATTTTGCATTGAAATACTTGGTTTGATTAAGAAATTTTACTTTAAATAAATAGAACTTGTAATAATTAGTATGGCGATCGTTATTCTTTATATAAAGAATATAATTATTCAATCGAATCCCTACACGTATTGCTTGTTCAATAGGTGATCAAGCCATGTATAGTCTTAAAATTTAAAGCAGAACCAATGACAGCTATTTTTCTGATTAAATAAAACATTTTAGGTTTCCCATGTTATGTAAAAACGATTGCAAATCATTTTTTTTCCCATGCTAGTTCTTTGTTACTTATTTTGATGATCTTGAAGCAGGCATTGGATAGTGTTTATTCTTATCTTTGTTATTTTGCTTTATTCTAATTCATAGATTCCCAACGGGGGCGGTACCGCCCCCCAGTGGGCGCTGGAGCCTTCCAGGGGGGCGGTAGCGAGTCTAGAGAAAAATGGGGGGGGCGTTAGGACAATCAAAGGGGGTGGTCATGGTGTATCCACCTATTTAGAAACTAATATAATGAAAATAGTTGATCCCCTCTGCATAGCCCGATCCGTCATAAAAACCTTAACTGCACCTTTAAATGGAAATCTATACAGACGAACTTAGATCTAAGGGGGCGGGGATTTAATTTATTTTACTAATGTCAAAAAATCGCCGTGGAACATAAAGAAGGGCTAAAATCGTGGAGAACAAAATTTTATTATATCAGGCTAAAAATATTGTAGCTACAATTCTTTCATGAATGTCACGGAATGTCAGCGGAGCACGAAAAATCGCTGTAATTCGCATTAAAAATCATGAATTCAAAAATTGTGGAGTATAAAATTTGTGATAATAGGCTGGCTAAAAGTTTTAAACATAATTCTTTTTTTATTAACCTGCATTTCGAAAAATTTTAAAGTATGACGATGCATGTCTAAATAGAGATTTTTAAACAAACCAGTGATTTGAATCAATTTAATAAATTTATTTATTCTTAGTGAAAGTGATAAAAATCATTATATCTATAAATTTGTTCAAAAGTAAATTTATTTAAACTTAAATAGAGAAAAATTTTATATTTCAAAATATGTTGATGGGAGAAAAAATGCCGGCAGTACAATATTGAGTATTTGAAATATGGATTTACACAACAAATCAATCGTTAGCTATGTGCTTAATTTGCCAAAAAGTTTTTTTTTTTTTTTTTTTTTTTTTTTTTAAATAAAGGCATGAAGCCTTCTATGCTACAAGAGCATTTGAATAAATGCGTGCTGATAGAAAAGACAAGGATAGGTCCTATTTTTCAAAGTAGGAAAATAAGCATTTAAAACAGTCAATTATATCAAACCGTTTTAAGTCATCTTCTAAACAAGAAGATGACGGACTACGAGCCAAATAAAATATTGTAAAGACAAATAATATATTGTAAATCGCAAAAGTATGAAGAATCGGTGAGAAATTTACCGGTAGTCAGAGAGATAATAAAAACTGTTCTTCATCACAAGAAACCATCAGATACCACTTGAAAAAATCCTGAGTAATAATTCGGTGCAAAGAGGAATAGATGGCTAAAGGCATTTAAATATCATTATTCTATTACTTAAAGACCTGCAGAATTTCCATTCAACTCGATAGATTACCATTATCAAATAACGAAACCTCATAAAATATTTTTAAAAAAGCCAACAATTATTATTTTCTCAAAATTTGGAAATTGATACAAAGAGAGAACCAATATTTAATACCACAAAGTTAGTCCAAAATAAATAAATTCCTTTTCATAATATTTTATCACTTGCTACTGATGTTGATCCAGCAACGACGGGACATGATAAGGGTTTCATCAACGCATTTGAAACAAGCATTATTAAATGCACTCTCTGTACATTCCGTTACGCATCATTAGCATTTGGTTTCAAAAAATTGGAATGAACACCTGTAAACGTCGTTTCTTTACATTATTAGAGCAGTCAATAAAAATAGAAGCAATGCATTGAATTTTAGGAGGTAGGATATTTAGCTAACTTTATAGTGAAAATCATTTCATAACTAACAAGGAAGGTCTCCATTGGGAGCATACTCAGAATTTTTTGAAAAAAATACGAATTAAACTACTCATGTAGGTAATAAAGGATCAGTGAAAATTAGCGGCGGAATTGTATTATTAGATATGTAAAAAAATAAAATAGTCTGGAATAATTGGCGTGAAAAGCTGAAAGCGACGCGGGAATTGGCGAGCAGTGCATTTCCTCGCCAAAAGCAGACGACTTTAACGAATCTGAAAATTGATTTTAGTTGACTTCACTGTTAAAAATCTGCAGCATTTACTGCAACGTCACTCCACTACTTTTATAGAATATCTCTCTTCTGACCAACGAGAATGCTCCATAGCACGGTGAATTGACCGTTTTCTATAAAAGCGGTGGAGTGACGCTGCAGAAAATGGTACAGATTTTTAGCGGTGTTGTAGCTTGTGCAACACTGTTAAAAATCTGCTGCATTTTGCTGCAACGCATTCCACCGCTTGTATATAATATCTCTATTCCAACCAATGAGCAAGCTCCATTTCACGGCCAAGTAACCGTTTTCTATACAAGCAAGGGTGTGCGTTGCAACAAAATGCAGCAGATTTTTAAGAGTGTATTTTTCAATTTGGAACAATTTTAATCAATTTAAATTGTGTTTTAAATGATAAAATATATTAATTTCATTTTGTTATAAGTACATATAAACGTATATGACAAAATTACACTTAAAGTAAAGTAAAAATGCGAAAAACTAAACTTATTTAAATAAATTGAACATAGAAAGTTTTTTCTTTAAAAAGTATTCGAAGCGTAAAAGCGTATTTTTCAAAATTTCGTTTTTTCGCCAACCGGAGATAAATCGCCAAATAAATGAAATTTTTATTATTTTTTTACGGACGTTATAAGGAGGTTCCGCCGAAATTTTTTTTATAAACATATATAACTATATGAGAAGAACATTCTGTAATTTTTTCAGATTTTTCTGAGTATGCCCGTATGGAGACCTTCCTTGTAAGTTGTGCAGTTGTCACAATCACTTTGCGTCAGACTTGCAAATGCAAAATATTACAATCGCTTTCTGTTGCATACAGATGTTCGTTGTTTCTTAAAATACATTTGTCTGAATCGTTTTTCGATATATTTGATTCGGTATTACAACACTTAAAAACAGAGGTATAAAAATATACTAAAACCTGATTACATTAAAAAATGACAAATTATTTGACAGATCTGTTTAGAATCTTCAATTAAATCAATTTAAATATTCTAAATATTTATAATAAGGCATAAGATGATTGCAAGATGAAGAGTTGAACTTAATTAAAACAAAAAACCTCATACCTGCTTATGTGGGTAAACCTCTTATGTTCAAACGAAATTTCTCCACACAGCTACAATTACAGCTACTTTGTGACATTATTCGCAGTCTGTGAAAACAGAAACATTTATTTGCTTATTGTCAACACTTGGACGTTCTTTGTGAAGTTTTTTCAGGGCGGTTTCAAGATATTATGAATATAACGAGTTTTTTTTTTTAATTCTTTTCGCAAATCCAGATACAGTAGTACCATTATATTTCGAGGTGGAAATCGTGGAACTAACAACGTTGAACTAAAATTCAGAAATTGATACTAAGAGTTCTTATTGCAAAAACATATCCTGGATTGTGAGCGAGGGTGCATACAATTTTAATTGTGTTTCCTTCATCAGATTTGGCTGAGAGTGGATTCTTTGAATCCACTCTCTCACTTTGTTGAGCTCACACTTTGTTGAGCTAATTTACTGTCTAAGAAAATGAACATACATCTTTTAGCCTGGCAATTTGTGACTGGTGTTAAGCCCTTAACAGCCACGGTCGTATATATAGGTCTCGCTCAGCCAATGAGTTAACTAGCACGAGCGTATATATACGGTTTTATGTAGTCCGACTCTTTGCATCGTACTGCTACCAATAAAACTACTCCCAGGGCTTTGAAATGCATTAAAATGACCTTAGCAGTGTTTGCAGAAGATTTAAATTTTATATTTTTGCATTTTCTGTAATTTTTTTTCTGTATAAGTAAACAGTTTTCCCGATTGCAAAGCCTACTTCTTTTTCCCAATTCACTGCATAACCACGCGCACCTGTTTGAAAAACGGCGGCAGTGGAGAGCAAATCTCATAAGTTTTCCTCGGCAGGTAAGAGGTTAAAAAATTTGGATTTCGTCATGAGCAAATTGCTAAAATTCCATCAGCATCAACATTCCTTTTTTTTTTTTTTAATCTTATTCGTTTTATGTTTATTTTTCAATTTTTAATAAACTTTTTTTTACTACATTTAATAGTCGTTTTAAGTAACTTCTACTTTGTGACTCTTAATAGATAGACAGATAAAATATAGATAATATGCAGCAACATTTTAACATTTTGCATAATTAGCTATTATGGAAGGGGGAGGGGGGGGGGCGTTCATATTTTTTCCTCTTGTAAAGGGGGCGGTGGTCCAGAAAAGGTTGGGAACCTATGTTCTAATTACATATGATTAACTTTTTAAAATACTGTCACAACAAAAATTGAAAAGTAATTAATTATTATAAATAATGAATTAGGAGACACAAGTTATAAAAAGGTCTTTTTTTTCTAATTATTATTTCAAGTTCATTTTGCATTGGAATATCTGGTTCAGTAGATTAAGAAATTTTACTTTAAATAAATAGAACCCGTAATTATTAACATGGTGATCGTTATTGTTTGCATAAAGAATATAATTATACGCTTTCGAGCCCCTATACATATTGCTTATTTAGTATGCGACCAAGTATGGTCTTAATATTTAAAACAGAACCAATGAAAGCTATTATTCTAGTTGAATAAGACATTTTAGGTTTTTCATGTCATGTAAAAACGATTACCGGTCTTTTTTTTTATGCTAGTTCTTTGTTACTTTTTTGATGATCTAGAAGCAGACACTGAATAGTGTTCATGCTTGTTTTTGTTCTTTTGCTTTATTCCAATTACATATGATTAACTTTTAAAAATACTGTCACAACAAAAATTAGAAATTAATTAATTATAAACAATGAATTGAGAGATACAAGTTATCAAAATATCTTTCTTTCTATTTATTTATTTATTTTTATTTTTTTTTTAATTTTCAAGCTTGTTTTGCATTGAAATACTTGGTTAAGTGGATTAAGAAATTTTACTTTAAATAAATATAATTTTGTAATCATTAGCATGGTGATCGTTTTTCTTTATATAAAGAATATAATTACGCAATCCAGTCCCTACAAGGATTGGTTATTCAGTATGCGACCAAGCCACATATGGTCTTAATATTTAAAGCAGAGCCAATGACAGCTATTCTTCTGGTTCAGTAAGACATTTTGGGTTTTTCATGTCATGTAAAAACGATTACCGGTCATTTTTTTTTTTTTCATGCTAGTTCTTTGTTAATTTTTTTGATGATCTTGAATCAGATATTGAATAGTGTTCATACTTCTTTTTGTTCTTTTGCTTTATTCCAATTACATATGATTAACTTATAAAAATATTGTCGCAACAAAAATTGAAAAGTAATTAACTACAATCAAGTAAGATATATAAATTATCGAAATACCTATTTTATTACACAGTTTCTTTGATAATTTTAATGCTTATTAGAAAAACAAATTGCTAAACTTGAAATAATTGTGATAGATCGAATATTAAATTGTCTTAAATATTCTCATTTATTGCAACAGAACAAAATATATCAAAGATTAAAGTCTGCACGGCATTACATTTTGATTTAGCAACTTTCTTTTGGTACATTCTTTTTATAGCAGCTCCCAAGTTTTAATTGAGATGTATCGCCAAAGTATAATAAAATTATAGATGTAAGTGATTTTACACTACATAACAATGTTCATAACTGTATAATTGTGTCCCATTGTGACTTCACAACGATGACAATGCTGCCACCGTCATAAAGTAAGTGACAAATTTGTCACAAATCAAAAAATATTCGCAAACTGTCTTCACAACCTTGTCACTATCGTCACAAAATAGTCACAGTTTTAATGACAATTTTGTCACAAATGACACATTTTTTCACATTTTGGTCACACCGTGACTTCACAAAGTGGTCACAATGTAACGTCACAAACGAGCTCTAAAACGGCCATAACGACTTCACATTTTAGTCACTGTGACTTCACAACGACGTCACTGTGACGTCACCATATCTTACGGGTGAAAAGTAATTAATTATAATCAATGAATTGAGAGATACAAGTATCAAAATATCTTTCTTTCTTTCTTTTTATTTATTTAATATTATTTTTTTAATTTTCAAGCTTATTTTGCATTGAAATACTTGGTTAAGTAGATTAAGAAATTTTACTTTAAATAAATAAAATCTTGTAATTGCTAATTGAACAGAAGTTTTTTTTTTTTTTTTTTTTTTTTTTTTTTTTGGATAGTCTTTAGATAAATTTTTTTTTAATAAAAAAAGACAATTTATATTCTTCATGCAATGCACAAACAGTAGAGCAATTTCCCTTTTTATACGGATGCTAATTGATAAAAAGAAAAAAAAATACATTTAACAGCTGTACCTAAGTTTGTTTTTTATTAAACTGTATTTGGAAACCTCTTTTTAAAATTTTTGATTTTAAAGTAGAGCCAATGGCAAGTATTTTTCTGATTAAAAGATATATTTTGTGTCATTCATGTTGTATAAAAACAACTAGAGACAGTTTTCTTTTTATTCTGTCATCAGTAGTTTAAGAATATTTATTTAAAACAAGTGTGACTTAATTGCTTTTTATTAAACTGAATTTGATAATTTTTTAAAAACCCTTTTGATACTTAAAGAAAAGCCAATCGCAAGCATTTTGTGTTTTTTCATCTCGTGTAAAAATGACTATAGAAGCATATACTTATTTTTATAAAATCATCATTAAATTAAGAAATTGTACTTTTAAGAAGTATTCTTAACTTGATTTTACTAAACTGTAATTTGGATTTTTTACTAAACTGTAATTTGCTTTTAGAACATATTTTAAATTCAAAACAGAACCATTTACAAGCATTTTTTAAAAATTAAACAAAGCATTTTACATCTTTCATTTCATGTAAAAACGACAAAAAGTATTTTTCTTTTGATGTGGTCATCAGTAGATTACGCCAATTTATTTTTAACTAGCAGGCTATGCCCGCTGCGCTGGTCAATATTTCAAAATCAACCGTGAATGAAACGAACTGGTGAATTTAAATTTGTATTTTAAATAATTTGGACCTCTAGCAGCACCTTGCTCATTGCTGAAAACGATTTAGACAACATTGTGATATTAATTTATCTTAAACGTTGGACAAAAATCAGCTATTTAGAAGTAACTATTTTAGTTTATTACTAACAGCGCACGTTTGGAAGCGAAATGAGACCATTATGGCAACAGGATTTTCCCTTTTCTGTAGAAATATTAATTATTACAGTCGTTACCTACTTAACCTACCTACTGTAGTTACCTACTACAGTCGAACAACTTCTGAAAAATTTCTTCACAACTTTTCATTATGTGAAGCCAGGAATCCAAAAGCTACTCCCACCTAAAAACTTTATATATATATTAAATTTTGTCCGGCCGATAAATGCAAGAATCATCTTCAAACTCGTCAAGTACATTGAGATGGTTAATATCTCAGTGGGAATTGCAAATGAGCAAAATCGATCCAAGGGGTGGTAATTGGGAAGGGTTCAAAAATTTGAATACCACCTTAACATGGCTTTGACAAAACCAGCTCTTACAAAACAATGGCAGGAAAAAAAATAAACATTTTTCGTTACAGCAAGTTGCGAACGATAAAAAAAAACACACATTAAAATTCTCACTACAACAAATACTTTATTATAGCAAAATTTCCTCCTGAAAAATGAAAACAAAATTATTTGCTCTTTCGTATTTAAGAATTTGCTCTTTAGTTATTTAAGATAAAGTTATGTAAATTTGTATAATTTGGCAAACGATTTGGCGAAATTGGTTGACGTGATAATCAAGTAATAGCCAATTTACACTTTTCATATTTCACAAAAGATTCCTACACAGACATCATATACGCAATAGGTTTAGCACGATTTTCTTGCAACTACAATGTGCCAAAATACTCGTTTTAGAATACCAAAGAAATTTATATATATTTTATTATTTTCTGTCATTTTAAACAGCAATTAACAATAAATAAAAAAGTAACTGTAGAACAAAACAACAAATATCATTTCAAAAAAGAAAATGAAAGTAAATATACAACTTATCATCAGATAAACAACTATAACTGGGTTACCATATAAGGCAAATAATGCCATTTTGGCGCCTGTGAGATACCTCGATGAGTATATGACCAAATCTGTGACAAAATTTCCATATTTGGAAAAAACTTTAATCGGTATTTATACTGCATTTTTCCTACTTCTGTATAGTGAAAAAACTTTGACACAGATGTTATGTATGCACCACATTGGCGCAATTTTTTTCTGGCGCCAATTTGGAGAAAACTTGGTTTTTAATAACCAATTTCATAAGTATTTTTTAATTATTTTCTATTATTTGAAAAAAAAAATAAAAAGGTTTAATTAATAGCTATAGAACAAAATGATTTTTATCTATATATTTAAAACACCTGGCTGTTTTTTTGGTCATCAGCCCTGAGCCTTCTACTGGCCCGATTTTGATAATTATTTTTTTAAATGAGAGCTGTTTATGTGTAGATGTGCCCATTCTGGCTAATTTTTAATTTATTTAAATTTTTATATTTTATTTTAATTTTAAAAGCTTTTTCATGACATTTCTTCAAAACAATGGCAACAGGTTAAGCTGTTCTCAAAATTTATTTTGTTTCATTATTTTCCACCAATCAGGAGCTTGATCTCATCGGTGAATGTATAATCGCATTTCAAACAAACAAACAAACAAAAAAAGAATAAATAAAGGTTTTCCTTAAATTTAATCATAATAAAATGATTGCACATAGTTATCCCCTGCAATACACAGATTATTTACTGAGTAATATTATTAAGTAAGTAAAATAACAGAAGATAAACTTATATAATATCTAAAGTGAAATTTTGTCGATGGAGAAAATGTCGTCATACAGAAACCAGATAAATTTATTCCATGAATATAATATACATTGTTATAGCTGTGTCAGTGATGATGTCATATTCACTGACTTTAATTCCTGCATCTAAATAAAGTGAACTTCTATTAATTTAAAGGTCCGTGGTGTGCACAAATGAAAATATTTCTATAAACTGCGCCATTTCTATTTAATTATATTGAATATTTTATGAAACTAAAGAATTCTTAAATAACTGCATAAATCACGCTTTTATTTAAGAAAAGATGAGTATTTCTGAAGGTGTATATGATGTCATGGTAGAGAAAAAAAAGAATAAAACCTGTGATATGGCGGTATTACTATATTTCTATCTTACGTAATATCAAAAAATAATTAAAATCATTTCATTGTATTAAGTTATTGTTTAAAATGGGAAAAAAATCTGCATTTCAGCAACAAATACAAAAATTTTATTCTTTTTAATAACAGAGATGTCTTTTTTTTCCGTTGCCATAGCAATAAAATTAATTTTTACAAGTTCATGGAGGATACAAACCGATAAATAAATTAAATTTATTGCAAGTGCTGTAAATGTGTACTGGATTGGTTAGGCAGTTTACTAAGTCCCTGTTTCTATTATAATTAAAATGTTTCATTGATATTATAATTATTGTACAGTTATCAAGCGATCTTTAAATAGAGAAAAAATAAACTATGCAGATATTTTTGAATTCGTCTTCCGGGGTATAATATTAACTTCCTAAATAGTTTAGCATTTAAATAATATTTAAGGTTTAGAAACCGCATTAAAAAAAGATTTGTAGCTGAAATCCAACATAATAATTTATGAGTTGTTTTAATGTTGTTTGTTATGTGTTATGAGTTGTGCATTTGTTTATTTCGCTCAGTATTTTACTGTCTATATAAGATTGATATATATCATACCTAATATATATTCTTTTCCGTCGAGTTTCGACGGGTGCAGCTAGTTATTTTAAAAAACAAAATGAAAGTTAATAAATAGTTTATTAATAAATAAACAACCATAGTCGGTTTACCATGTGAGGCATAAAATCGCCATTTTGTTGCAATCGTGCGAAAGTAATGCGTATATGACATCTGCGCCAAAACTTTAGAAAGTTGCAATTAAACTTTTTTACAGTTTGGATGAGGAAGACATTTTTACTAAAATTTAAACATTATACGCATTTTTTTTGCTATAACTGCTATTTATATATTTACAATTAAACATAAAAAAAATATCATAAAAATGCTCTCGCACATTTAAAAGAGAGTGAGAGAATTTAGTAATTGTGAACATCGCTCCGGTTTATGCCTTCTTGGTATAAAATCGCATTGTTTAAATGCAAAAGTAAATTCAAACACCCAAATAAACAAATAACATACAATTAACAGATAAAACCATTTTTAAAAGTAATTCTGCTATTTTGTCCTGTAAGACACATAATGGTAGAATTAGATTTTAAATATATATATATTTTTTAAATAGAAAAATGTTATTTACGTTTTATCTAATAAAATATTTAAAATACATTTTTGTTAGCCTGCGCGAAAGAGAATAGCGAAAGTTTGATTGAAGAAATATTAAAGAGGAAATGGTCAATTAAAAAAGACTTGTACATTTTATTCAGCGGGAATTTTTCATTTCAAAATGTTGAATTTATCTATAGTAATAACGCGTAATTGCATAAATTTACTTTGAATTGCAAAATTTTTCCTTCAGTACTACTTGGTTATACCGTTGACCAATTTCGCCAAATTATACAAATCGCCAAACTATTAGTCAGATTATATAGATTAGCATAAATTTTCATTTAAATAACGAAAAACAAATTAGCAGAACATAAGGTACCCTGGGGTAATAACGCCACGTTAAGGTTCCACCAATTATCACGGCTTAGTTTTAGATTGTATTTTTCAAACAAATATAGGATCTGATACAGCAACTCATTGACTATCTATATAAAATAAAATAATTTAACACATATGTATTCATAAAATGTAATGGCGTTTTTTCTTGACCAATGCTATTTGGCGTTATTACCCACCTATATGGGTAATAACGCCATGCAAACAAAAGTATGAAATAAGATGAAATAATTGCATGTAGATAGCCCAATTCTAAAAATACAAACTCTGCAAACTTAGAAATTGACAAATTGCATTCTAAGCTATTGAAAATGTTCAATTTTTTGTGAAAGTGTAAGAAAAATAAAGGTGTGGTGTGGGAGGGGGGGATGAGGCAAAAGAATATCAGACCGTGAGCTTCTTTTTGCTTAAAAAGGACCGCTTAAATAGGAATATGAGAAACATTGCACAGTTTTAACTGTGTTTATTTGAATCAGTATTTAGGATGTAGCTCGGCCACTGTAGGGAATCAACCGGGGTATTAATGTCAAGGATTGGCGTTATTATCCCGATATAGTTATTGCGCAGTACATTTTAAATTACAAATTATCTCGAGAAGATATCCAAAATCGTCAACAACATTTTAAAAGTACATGAAATGCACTACAAATTTATGTAATTAACAAAGCATTTCCGGATAAAAAGATAGTCTTCACATCACAAAACGTATGTCGCAAATTTTAGATCAAGCGTTAATTTTAGTTGTTTGTAAAAACAATAAGACCTAAAAATGAAACAAATTAACTTGAAGCTGTTTTTTGCGATTTATATGACTCAAAACCCTTTTGCGCAGAGCACATGGGTGTCATTTACCTGATTATTTCATAATTATGCAAAATATAAGCACTTGGCGTTATTACCCCGCCTGGCGTTATTACCCCAGGGTACCTTATATAAAAGCAGAAATAAAATGTCGAATTAAAAATCACTTGATGACATAATTAGTATTTATATTATACTTAATGTCAAGTGAATGTGACATTTACGATCATCCATTATTGACATATAATCTTGGAATTTGGGGGTAGATTTTTAATCGATGGGGTGATCTTTCCTTCTTCGGTTTTTAAATTTTAAAACAAATTTTTCCTGTAAGTAAAATTGACGAAATGGTGCAAGAAAAATTAAATTAACAATAAAAACATTTGCAAAAAGAAATAAAAGAGTTATACTCATATCTATATAATTTACGATTGAATATTAAAATATACTCTAAAAATTATCTTCACTTGAAAAAAAAAAAAAAAAAAAAAAAAACATTATTGCGACCATTAAGAACCTAAGTCAGGCATTAAGTCAGTAGTGCATTTTCGGCTTAAAAACACATTCTTTGGTGACAAAAGCAAGATGAAAATGGTATAGAAACGAATAGTAACTCACAACTTACAGTGTCTTTTACAATCAGATCTGCTTTTTTCTGCTGTAAGTTATATTATACGGAAATTCGATAAAAAAGAGAAAGAAAATAATAAAAAGGGAAATAACTATCATTCAAAATTCTTTTAATCAATTTCTGAAATTCATGTTTTTATTCTAACACCAGAGATAACTCGCTAAAAGTTGAACCAATTGTTATATTTCGCGTTAATTTATTTTTTAAGCATTACAAATATTTTTTTCATTTTCAAGATAAATATATTTTTATAATATTACGCCTCATTTAAGCGGTCTTTATTTATTATTATTATTATTATCAGTGGTTATTTTCTGCTATTATTTGCAAGATATTTGTAATATTTCTAATATATATAGCCATTTTAATTCTTTTAGCAATTATAATTTTCGCCAAAAACAGCTACTGGCAACCCTTTTGTCAAAAAATAACCGAAAAATACGAAATTTACTACGAAAAATCAGAGTTATCCCTGTAAATTTGAATCATAAACCTTCGGAAAAATATTTCCTATCGAATGATACAATCGGCAAAAAAATTCATCGGGTAGTTTTTGAAAACACTCGTTTGGAAGTTTTAGAATTTCTGCTTTATAATATACTAGCAGGCTATTCCCGCTGCGCTGGTCAATATTTCAAAATCAACCGTGGATGAAACGAACTGGTGAATTTAAATTTCTATTTTAAATACTTTGGACCTCCGGCAGCACCTTGCTCATTGCTGAAAACGATTTAGACACCATTGTGATATTAAATTATCATAAACGTTGCGCAAAAACCAGCTATTTAGAAGTAACTATTTTAGTTTATTACTAACAGTGCACATTTGGAAGCGAAATGAGACCATTATGGCAATAGGATTTAAAATTTTCTCTTATCTGAAGAAATATTAATTATTACAGTCGTTACCATGGTACAACTTCTGAAAAATTTCTTCAAAACTTTTCATTATGTGAAGCCAGGAACCCAAAGCTACTCCCACCTAAAAAGTTTATACATATATATTAAATTTTGTCCGCGCGATAAAAGGCACAATTATGCAAGAATCATCTTCAAACTCGTCAAGTACATTGAGATGGTTAATATCTCAGTGGGAATTGCAAATGAGCAAAATCGGCCCAAGGGGGTGGTAATTGGGAAGGGTTCAAAAATTTGAATACCATCTTAACATGGCTTTCACAAAACCAGCTCTTACAAAACAATAACAGGGAAAAAAATTAACATTTTTCGTTACAGCAAGTTGCCAGCGATAAAAAAAGCACACATTAAAATTATCACTACAACAATTACTTTTTTATTGCAAAATTACCTCCTGAAAAATTAAAACAAAATTATTTGCTCTTTCGTATTTAAGCATTTTCTCTTTAGTTATTTAAAAAACTTTTATGTAAATTTGTATAATTTTTGCAAACGATTTGGCGAAATTGGTTGACGTGATAATCAAGTAGTAGCCAATTTACACTTTTCATATTTCACAAAAGATTCCTACACAGATATCATATATTCAATAGGTTTAGCACGATTATCTTGCAACTACAATGTGGCAAAATCCTCGTTTTAGAATACCAAAGAAATTTATGTATATTTTATTATTTTCAATAATTTTAAACAGCAATTAACAATAAATAAAAAGTAACTGTAGAACAAAACAACAAATATCATTTCAAAAAAAAAAAAAAAAAAAAAAAAAAAAAAAAATGAAAGTAAATAAACAACTTATCATCAGATAAACAACTATAGCTGGGTTACCATATGAGACAAATAATGCCATTTTGGCACCAGTGAGATACCTCGATGAGTATATGACCAAATCCGTGACAAAATTTCTATTTGGAAAAAACTTTAATCAGTATTTATACTGCATTTTCCCTACTTATGTATAATAAAAAAACTTTGACACAGATGTCATGTATGCACCACATTGGCGCAATAATTTTTTTCTTGCGCCAATTTGGAAAACTGGGTTTTTAATTACCAATTTCATAAATATTTTTTAGTTATTTTGTATTACTTGAAAAAAAATAATAAATTAAAAAGTTTAATTAATAGCTACAGAACAAAATGATTTATATTATTTTAAAAAAACAAAATGAAAGTTAATAAATAGTTTATTAATAAATAAAAAACCGTAGTCGTTTACCATGTGTGGCATAAAATCGCCATTTTGTTGCAATCGTGCGAATGTGGTGCGTATATGACATCTGCGCCAAAACTTTAAAAAGTTGCAATTAAATTATTTTACAGTTTGGATGAAGAAGACATTTATACTAAAATTTAAACATTATACACTTTTTTTTTTGCTATAACTGCTATTTATATATATACAATTAAACATAAAAAAAAAATATCCTAAAAATTCTCTCACACATTTAAAAGAGAGTGAGAGAATTTAGTAATTGTGAACATCGCTCCGGCTTATGCCTTCTTGGTATAAAATCGCATTGTTTGATGACAAAAGTAAATTCAAACACCCAAATAAACAAATAACATACAATTAACAGATAAAACCATTTTTAAAAGTAATTCTGCTATTTTGTCCTGTAAGACACATAATGGTAGAATTAGATTTTAAAAATAATTTTTAAAAAATAGAAAAAAATGTTATTTGCGTTTTATCTAACAAAATATTTAAAATACTTTTTTTTTTTAGCCTGGCGCAAATGAGATAAATAGCGTAATATTGATTGAAGAAATATTGAAGGGAAAATGGTTAATAAAAAAAGACTTGTAAATTTTATTCAGCAGGAATTTTTTATTTCAAAATGTTGAATTTATCAATAGTAATAACCAGGGATGCACAACCTTTTTACCAGAAAATCGTTTGCCACCAGAATATTTGAAAAGTTTAGTTTCTTTTCTCTAATAGCAAAGTTTCTGTCATTACTATAAGGAAAATTACTCTGCATAAAAATAGTGGTATAATTGTTGCCCGCGGGCCAAAGGTTGTGCACCCCTGGTAATAACGCATAATTGCATAAATTTACTTTGAATTGCAAAATTTTCCCTTCAGTACTACTTGGTTATACCGTCGACCAATTTCGCCAAACTATTAGCCAGATTATATAGATTAGCATAAATTTTCATTTAAATAATGAAAAACAAATTAGCAGAACATATATAAAAGTAGAAATAAAATTTCAAATTAAAAATCACTTGATGACATAATTAGTATTTATATTATGCTTAATGTCAAGTGAATGTGACATTTACGATCATGCATTATTGACATTTAATCTTGGAATTTGGGGGTAGATTTTTAATCAATGGGGTAATCTTTCCTTCTTCAGTTTTTAAATTTTAAAACTGAAATTTTTCCTGTAAGTGAAATTGACGAAATGGCGCAAGAAAAATTAAATTAACAATGAAAACATTTGCAAAAAGAAATAAAAGATTTATACTCATATCTATATAATTTACTATTGCATATTAAAATATACTCTAAAAATTATCTTCACTTCAAAAAAAAAAAAAAAAAAAACAACATTATTGCGACCATTAAGAACCTAAGTCAGGCATTAAGTCAGTAGTGCATTTTCGGCTTAAAAACACATTCTTTGGCGAAAAAGCCAGATGAAAATGGTATAGAAACAAATAGTAACTCACAACTTACAGTGTCTTTTAAAATCAGATCTGCTTTTTTCTGCTGTAAGTTATATTATACGGAAATTCGATAAAAAAGACAAAGAAAATAACAAAAAGGGAAATAACTATCATACAAAATTCATTTAATCAATTTCTGAAATTCATGTTTTTATTCTAACTCCAGGGATAAGTCGCCAAAAGTTGAACCAATTGTTATATTTCGCGTTATTTTTTAAGCATTACAAATATTTTTTTCATTTTCAAGATAAATATATTTTTATAATATTACGACTCATTTAAGCGGTCTTTCTTTATTATCATTAATATTGTCAGTAGTTATTTTCTGTTATTATTTGCAAGATATTTGTAATATTTCTAATAGATATAGCCATTTTAATTCTTTTAGCAATTATAATTTTCGCCAAAAACAGCTATTGGCAACCCTTATGTCAAAAATAACCGAAAAATACGAAATTTACTACGGAAAATCAGAGTTATCCCTGTAAATTTGAATCATAAACCTTCGAAAAATATTTCCTATCGAATGATACAATCGGCAAAAAAATCCATCGGGTAGTTTTTGAAAACACTCGTTTGGAAGTTTCAGAACTTCTGCTTTATAATATATACTAGCAGGCTATGCCCGCTGCGCTGGTCAGTATTTCAAAATCAACCGTGGATGAAACGAACTGGTGAATTTAAATTTGCATTTTAAATAATTTGGACCTCCAGCAGCACCTTGCTCATTGCTGAAAACGATTTAGACATCATTGTGATATTAAATTATCTTAAACGTTGGACAAAAACCAGCTATTTAGAAGTAACTATTTTAGTTTATTACTAACAGTGCACATTTGGAAGCGAAATGAGACCATTATGGCAACAGGATTTAAAATTATCCCTTATCTGAAGAAATATTAATTATTACAGTCATTACCACGGTACAACTTCTGAAACATTTCTTCACAACTTTTCATTATGTGAAGCCAGGAACCCATAGCTACTCCCACCTAAAAACTTTATACATATATTAAATTTTGTCCGCGCGATAAAAGGCACATTTATGCAAGAATCGTCTTCAAACTCGTCAAGTAGAAGTACATTGAGATGGTTAATATCTCAGTGGGAATTGCAAATGAGCAAAATCGGCCCAAGGGGGTGGTAACTGGGAAGGGTTCAAAAATTTGAATACCACCTTAACATGGCTTTGACAAAACCAGCTCTTACAAAACAATGGAAGGAAAAAAAATAAATATTTTTCATTACTGAAAGTTGCCAATGATAAAAAAACACACACACATTAAAATTCTCACTACAGCAATTAGTTTATTATTGCAAAATTTCCTCCTGAAAAATGAAAGCAAAATTATTTGCTCTTTCGTATTTGAGCATTTTCTCTTTATTATTTAAGATAAAATTATATAAATTTGTATAATTTGGCGAACGATTTGGCGAAATTGGTTGACGTGATAATCAAGTAGTAGCCAATTTATACTTTTCATATTTCACAAAAGATTCCTACACAGACATCATATACGCAATAGGTTTAGCACGATTTTCTTGCAATTACAATGTGGCAAAATCCTCGTTTTAGAATACCTAAGAAATTTATACTTTATTATATACTTTATTATTTTCTATCATTTTAAATAGCAATTAACAATAAATAAAAAAGTAACTGTAGAACAAAACAACAAATATCATTTCAAAAAAGAAAATGAAAGTAAATAAACAACTTATCATCAGATAAACAACTATAGCTGGGTTACCATATAAGACCATATAATGCCATTTTGGCGCCAGTGAGATACCTCGATGAGTACATGACCAAATCTGTGACAAAATTTCCATATTTGGAAAAACTTTAATCGGTATTTATACTGCATTTTCCCTACTTATGTATAGTGAAAAAAACTTTGACACAGATGTCATGTATGCACCACATTGGCGCAATTTTTTTCTGGCGCCAATTTGGAGAAAACTTGGTTTTTAATTACCAATTTCATAAATATTTTTTAATTATTTTATATTATTTGAAAAAAAAAATTTAATAAATAAAAAAGTTTAATTAATATCTATAGAACAACATGATTAATATCCTTCTATAGTAAAAAAAAACTAGCCTTAAAAGGAATGACTCCTGGAATGATGCTGATGTGGAAGATTTCCGGAACTAACGAATCCGGGTTGTCCATTCCTTCCATGAGTTGAATAGACCAATCAGGAAAGGTCTCCGTCTATGCATCGCCATATGGGTTACCATAAAGAGAGGAAAGGTTACCATCGCCAACAATCGCCAAGTTTGTCGCCAACTTGGCGATATATCGCCAAATTTGGCGACCAAAATTAGTTGTCAAAGGTGACGCCAACTTGGCGATAACTGTAATATTTCGCCAAATTTTTAATTTCTTTACAACATCAGTCGTTTGATACATCATTTGAGAGGTTTGCAACTGCTTATTCATATAATGGATGTCTTGTGTGTTATCCCCCATTCTGCTCCCCAGGGGGGACGCATTTTTATTTTCTTTACAACACCAGTCGTGTTACACAAGATTTGAAATGTCTGCAACTGCTTATTCATATTATGGATGTCTTGTGTGTCACCCCCACACTCTGCTCTCCCCAGGGGGGGGGTCACATTTTTAATTTCTTTACAACACCAGTTGAGTGACACATCATTTGAAAGGTCTGCAACTGCTTATTCATATTATGGATGTGTTGTGTGTCATCCCCCACTCTGCCCCCCAGGGGGGCACATTTTTAATTTCTTTACAACACCAGTCGTGTGACATCATTTGAGAGATCTGAAGCTGCTTATTCATATTATGGATGTATTTTGTGTCGCCTCCCACTCTGCCCCCCAGGAGGGCACATTTTTAATTTCTTTACAACACCAGTCGTGTGACACATCATTCGAAAGGTCTGCAACTGCTTATTCATACCATGGGTTATTGGCGAGCGCAGCAAGCAGGGGTAGACAATAATTTGGAATCGCGAAGCGATTACGAGGGGGGTTGGCGAGCATAGCGAGCAGGGGGGCGGGGCCCCACTAGTTATTTAAAAAAAAACAAAATGAAAGTTAATAAATAATTTATTAATAAATAAACAACCATAGTCGGTTTACCATGTGAGGCATAAAATCGCCGTTTTGTTGCAATCGTGCGAATGTGGTGCGTATATGACATCTGCTTTAAAACTTTAAAAAGTTGCAATTAAATTATTTTACAGTTTGGATGAGGAAGACATTTATACTAAAATAAAAACATCATACGCATTTTTTTTTTTTTTTTTTTGCTATAACTGCTATTTATATATTTGCAATTAAACATAAAAAAATATCCTAAAAATGTTCTCACACATTTAAAAGAGAGTGAGAGAATTTAGTAATTGCGAACATAGCTCCGGCTTACGCCTTCTTGGTATAAAATCACAATGTTTGATGACAAAAGTAAATTCAAACACCCAAATAAGCAAAAAACATACAATAAACAGATAAAACCATTTTTAAAAGTAATTCTGCTATTTTGTCCCGTAAGACACATAATGGTAGAATTAAATTTTAAAAATATTTAAAAAAAAATAGAAAAATTTTATTTACGTTTTATCTAATAAAATATTTAAAATACATTTTTGTTAGCCTGCGCGAAAGTTTTATTCAGCGGGAATTTTTTTATTTCAAAATGTTGAATTTATTTATAGTAATAACGCATAATTGCATAAATTTACTTTGAATTGCAAATTTTTTCCTTCAGTACTACTTGGTTATACCGTCGACCAATTTCGCCAAATTATACAAATCGCCAAACTATTAGCCAGATTATATAGATTAGATTAAATTTTCATTTAAATAACAAAAATCAAATTAGCAGAACATATATAAAAATAGAAATAAATGTCGGATTAAAAATCACTTGATGACATAATTATTATTTATATTACGCTTAATGTCAAGTGAATGTGACATTTACGATCATCCATTATCGACATTTAATCTTGGAATTTGGGAGTAGATTTTTAATCGATGGGGTAATCTTTCCTTCTTCAGTTTTAAAAATTTTAAAACTGAAAATTTTCCTGTAAGTAAATTTGACGAAATGGCGCAAGAAAAATTAAATTAACAATGAAAACATTTGCAAAAAGAAATAAAAGAGTTATACTTATATCTATATAATTTGCGATTGAATATTAAAATATATTCTAAAAATTATCTTCACTTGAAAAAAAAAAACAACATTATTGCGACCATTAAGAACCTCTGTCAGGCATTAAGTCAGTAGTGCATTTTCGGCTTAAAAACACATTCTTTGGCGACAAAAGCAAGACGAAAATGGTTAGAAACGAATAGTAACTCACAACTTGCAGTATCTTTTACAATCAGATCTGCTTTTTTCTGCTGTAAGTTATATTATACGGATATTCGATAAAAAAGAGAAAGAAAATAATAAAAAGGAAAATAACTATCATTCAAAATTCATTTAATCAATTTCTGAAATTCATGTTTTTATTGTAACACCAGGGATATGTCGCCAAAAGTTGAACCAATTGTTATATTTCGCGTTAATTTATTTTTTAAGCATTACAAATATTTTTTTCATTTTCAAGATAAATATATTTTTATAATATTACGCCTCATTTAAGCGGTCTTTCTTTATTATTATTAATATTATCAGTAGTTATTTTCTGCTATTATTTGCAAGATATTTGTAATATTTCTAATAGATAGAGCCATTTTAATTCTTTTAGCAATTATAATTTTCGCCAAAATCAGCTACTGGCAACCCTTTTGTCAAAAATAACAGAAAAATACAAAATTTACTACGAAAAATCAGAGTTATCCCTGTAAATTTGAATCATAAACCTTCGGAAAAATATTTCCTATCGAATGATACAATCGGCAAAAAAATCCATTGGATAGTTTTTGAAAACACTCGTTTGGAAGTTTCAGAACTTTTGCTTTATAATATATATGATATGATATGATAGCAAAATCCATGGATTTCCACGCGTTATTGTTATAATATATCAAGTGGTATTTGTTTGCCTACTAACATTAAGGGTATGCAGCGACAGATAAATAAAATATTACTTATTGAGTCAGTTTAGGATCAATCTTCATTTTTGTATAAACTTGAATAAAAGAGAAAAGCTTCATTCTAATCCATTTGCAGTCCCACTTTCTCACAAACAGTTAGAATGTAATGTACTTGGAAACCTTGTATATATTAGTTATCATACAATGAAATAACTTTTAAAAGCTGTTCAATTATTTCAGAGATTATTTATACAAACATACCGATGTTCTTTTTTTTTTAGAACTGGCATACATGATTCGCCATAAAATAAAGATTAAGGAATATGTTGGCAAACGTTGACTTTTGTATATGTTAAGCACTACTACACGTACAAAATATTGCACGTATGTTTGGATAGAGCTCCTCATCGCTTTGCTTTCTTTTAAGAACAACGAACTTCGAGCTTATTCTATCGAAGATCTCTTTCATAATTTTCAAGTTATGTTTTTGTGATTTCAAAAATTTGATCTATATAATTAGCTAATACATTATGCACGTTTTATTTCAATAGCATTCGCGCATGTGCAATGAAACATTTAGTGACTCTGTCCTTTTTCATCCAATTTTTATTATTTTTATCATGATTTATTCTGATTGCAGGGCATTTTGTTTAATGTTGTTTGTCATGGTTTCTGAAAAGAACATTCTTTTATATTAAGAACGCTTCAAATTATAAGCAAACCACTTAGTGAAGTTTGGGATTGTTTTTATAAAAACTTTAATTTCTTCATGAGTATAGGCGCTATCCTCATAAAAATGAACACAATTTATTAAAAGAATCCTCTTGATCAAGTACTACAGTTTCAATAATTTTTCAAATTATTTCTTACAGGGTAATCCAAAAGATATTCGATTTGCTTCAATTTGTTTATAGTCCTCTATAAAATTTCGGAAATAAAAAAAATATTCAATGAAATATGTGACATCTATAATTCTGTTAACACACTTTAATTGAAATAATGATAACTGAAAAAACTTCAGCAGCATTTGGGAACCCCTGAAAATTAGAGTCCCTGGTACCGTGTCTCGAATGCGTGGCCGTAAGTGAGGCACTGTTTTTGATACGACTGTGTATTAAAATTCATAATCAAAGCTAAGCTAAATCTTAATTGGAAGTTTTATTTGGAGAATGAAGAAAAATTAAACTTTTTATTAAATTAGATTTGATATTTTCTAATCTTCTGACGAGACGATGAATAACACAGTACCTTGAAACTAGTCAACATATCGATTTTCTTTTTTAAAATATTAACTAAAAACTTATTTAATTGTGAATATTTTGATGCTTCATTTTTACCTATACGACAATTATATCGCGAGATATTGTAAATTTTGTAATAGATTCAGCGCTATTACATAACAAATGAAAACTCTAAACTGGTTTTTCACCGTGTTAGTATTTTTATAACTTGCTAGTTCGATAAACACCAAGGCTTCTTTGCTAATTTAGATAGAGGTTTGAATTTTTTTTTCTTGCCCATGGTGTATATAATATTTTTGCGTATGGATCTAACATTCAAGTTTATAGTTATTTTCTAAAAAAAAATTTAAACTGAGAGTTTGTTGAATTTCCTTCATTTTTTGATATAGAGGAAGAATTCCATACATCTAAAAATCCACACACAGCTTTACATAGTTCTAATAAATCTGGGAAAAAAAATTTGAAACCAAAATATTCATATTTATAAAAGTAGTAGGAATTTTAAAAATTTATTTTTTTATTAAATTTTAGTAAAATAGGTTGTTTTGGAATTTTTTTTTCTAATTTTTAGTATTAAATATTTTGCCACCCAACATTATTTAAAATTGAAGAGATAATTTCAAAGATACTGGGTCCCCTCCTTAAAGCTCATTTTAAAAGCTTTGAAAATTCTTCCTTTGTCCCGTTTCTTCCCAAAGAAAAAATATTACTATTGTAGAGCACCTTGACAAGCCTGAAACTTCTGTCAACTAGAATAGCACATGGTTCTTCTTTTCTTTCTTGAAAGGATGTCGTCAGTAATCTCTCGGCAAGTAGGAGATTTAGAACAAAATGGCGTGAACATCCGGGTACGAGATAATACAATGTCACTCACAAAATTAATTGGAATGATAAAAGAATTATTTTATGGCTCGAAATTCAAAACTGAAAGTTGATTGCATTTATGAATATCTCCATTGTTTTGTTTCTCTAACAAACTTTATTATGACACCATCTTTTTTCTTCGATTTTTCTTTGTAGTGCCAAACTTTGATTAGGGTATGTTGGAAATAGTTGCGAGCAAATACTTTTGTTCTGAACATTTTTAGAAATGAAAAAAATATTAGATTGTCTTATGTCATTTTATATAGGATATTTTTATGTAAAATAACAAAAAAAAAAAAAAAAAAAAAAAAAAAAAAAAATCAAACAAGAAAGTATAAATGCGTGATTTCTCTAACATTGTGTGATAAAAATCTTTTGCTTTTATCCTCATCTCTCTCATCGATAAAATTTAATTTTTATAAATATTATATGACAATAGTTTTATTTTTGCCTGATAATCATTTAAAACTACTTTCGTGGGATGGTGGATTAAGGAATCAGTAACCTGCCCCTCTTTTAAAAAGATTCTTTTTAATGCACAATGTGGCCATTTCGACTGCATGTTTTCCGATGATAAATACATTGATCTCACTTAAATAGACTTTATTAATTATACCTTGCTTACATTTGTTAGTTTTATAGTAAATGTACACCTGCTTCGTGATGTCGCATTTCCATTGTATTAAGGTTACCAAAAAAGTTCGTGCGGTTTTCATCAGACATAAAAAACGACCCACAAAAATCTCAAAAACTTATTTTATTCTTTGAAATGATCACCACTGGATTCAATTACTTGTTTCCAACGAGACACAAGCTAATAAATACCCTTTTTGAAAGAAACTTTTGGTTTAGAGTCCAAAAACTGGGTTATAGTTTTTGTGACATCATCTTGGGTTTGGAACTGCTGTTCCCGCAGGTGATTATCCATGGCCAAAAACAAGTAATAGTCTAATGGGGCGATGTCCGGGGAGTAAGGTGGGTGAGGCAAAACTTCCCAGCCTAATGTTTTTATCTCGTCCCCAGAGCCCGATCAAGCTTAAGTTGGGCCCAGGGCCTGTTAAAAAATTGGGCCCCCCTACCTACCCATTTTCGGCGATACTTTCACATAAAAAAGATTTATTTGATGAGTTGACAAAGTTGTTTGGGTTAAAAGTGCCTAGGATAAAAACTTCTAAAAATTTTATTGAATCATTCAGACTGTTTAAATTTTACGTTTCATATTTTATAAAAAAAAAATATTATTCGAAAAGTATTTGATTAAGGAAAAAATATCAGCCACATAATTTCTGGGCCCCTGAAATTGGTGGGCCCAAGGCCGAGGCCCCGGAGGCCCGTGCATTAATCAGGCCCTGCTCGTCCCTGGTTGCTTTGGCCGTATGAGGTCTGGCATTATCGTGGAGGAGAAGAACTCCTCTCCTGTTCACCAGCGCTGGCTGCTTTTCGAGCAAAGCAGCTAAACCCTTTTCAACTGCAACGAGTAGACTTCGGCTGTGATTGTTTTCCCGCTTTCTAAGAATCCATAATGAACTATACCAGCGCTAGTCTACCAAATACACAGCATTATCTTTTTTTGATGGATGTCCGGTTTAGCAACCAATGAGACGGAATCAGAAGTCGACCAATGATGTTTTCTCTTTCGGTTATCATACATTACCCATTTCTCGTCGCATGTCAATATCTGATCCAGGAAAGGCTTTGTTGTTGCGGGACAGCAATGACAAGTAGATGTTCAATCGTTGGAGCTTGTTTTCCTCGGACAAGACATGAGGAACCCACTTATCAAGTTTCCACGACATCCCAAGGCTATGAAGATGCGATGGGATGGTTTCGTCAGATACTCCAAACCTCTGCGCAAGCTCCTGGATGTTAGATCAGGATTCTGCTTGATTTCTTCTTCCAGCTGGACTTGGTCTAATATGGATGGACGATCAACACTGGTCTTGTCTGCTAGGCTCTCGTTTCCGGACGAAAATCTGCTGAACCACTTTTGAGCGGTCCGTTCACTCACTGAAGTCTCTCCAAACACGGAGCATATTCTTCTAGCGGCCTCTGCGGCTTTGTTTCTTAATTTGAACTCGTAGAGCAAAATAGGCCTCAAAATCTCCTTTGTCAACGACATCCTTTGTCAACGACATCCTTTGTCAACGATTGTACTTCCTACAAAACTGATAGCGAAACGTGAGATACGTTAAACAACTCTCTACTGATTGCAATTTAAAGGCAATGTACAGAAATTACGTCATCAGAATCAGTATGACCACGCCTACGCAACAAAAGTAACTGCTCTCAAAAACCGCACGAACTTTCTTGGTTACCTGATATTTCTTGTGCATTTAACCGCTTGTGTCCTAAACAGCGCGATCGCGCTGGTTATTTTTTATGTCGAGAAAACCCAGCACTTTTCGAGCCTTTGGGGTAGCACTGATGGTTTGCCGATTGGGACTTATCGGCATAAAATAGAAGAAACGTCATCTGCTGCTTGAGATTTATCGACAAGTGTCGTGATAATTTTTTTTTTTTTTTTGGATCACGACAAAAACCGAAATACCTTGCTTTACTAGAGTTATGGACCTGTTATAATGTTCCAAAAAGTATTTTTCAAGACTAAGGTCTGCGGACACCCTGGAAAACTTCGGCGGTGAACGGGCACTAGGTGACTGTCACTCAAAATTAGTGAGCTATGCAGCTCCCTTTTTTTTTAAATGTTTTTAGAGATAGCTGTGGGGCTTGGATAACTTATGCTCTGCCTTTTCTGAGCTCGTTGGTACCTTGCTGCATTTACATTCTCCTTTTTTTTTCTTTACCTACGCCAATTGATGAAATGACATCAAAGTGTGGGGTAACGAAATTTGTTTGGATTTCCTATGCGCCCCCTTTTGGAGGTTCTATTTAACCTCGTGCTTCCAACTCTGGAATGATTTTAGGATCTCACCAGAGATTCCAAATTATATCCTTTAGATATGCATTGTTTCGAAATTCATATTTATGTTCACAACTCAATTTAGATGGAGGTTGCGCGTGGCTATTTCACACTGCGTTGGCACGCCTTAAGCTGCTATCAGATTCACCAACATTTTGAGCAACTCTTGAGCCAACATTTGATTTCTTCCAACTTTTCGCGAAATATCCCTACAACACCCAGTGTCATAACAAACAGCAATGTCCCCCAACTTTTTTTCCGAAGTTCCAAAAACAACGAAGTCTCCGCTAACCGAGACTTTTCAACCAACATCGAACATTTCAACGAATCAGAGATAAGCGATTGATACAAATAGGCGATAAACATTAACGGCTGGTACTAGTAGTACTGGTTTTCCTGCTTTTCCTAAAACTTTTTTCCAAGACAATTGTAACCTGTTTATCTCTTTGAACTGGAAAAAAATTGGAGTTAAAATCGGCTGAAAAGTTTGTGAATCTGATAGCAGCTTTAAGCACCGCGATGTCATGACATAAAATAAAAGAAGGGTTATAGTGCTGCTTCTGTCTTTTCAGTATAAAATAAAAGAAGGCTATCGCGTTGCTTTGGTCGTTTCGGAATAAAATCAAACCGCAATCGCTCAGCTTGGGATTTTTCGACAGTGTTTTTACAATACCATCTGAGACTCAAACGGTTAAACTAATAGTAACATATAAAATATTGACATTTTAGAACTTCTTATAAAATTATTTTTGTATTAAGGCTGTTCTCAAATTCTAAGGCAACTTATGAGCTTTAGTTTATTTTTGGTCGGAATTGCGGAAAACTAACAGGTGTTATTCACAGAAACTATGTAATCAAAGACTTTTCCATTTTTTACTAAATGAAATAGATTTTTCAGAAAATACGATAAAGGAACGTGTTTTAAACTGAATTTTCAGACGAAAGGAAAAAAAAATGTTCAAAAAGGGATAAAAACGTCTTGTCTCGTGATCAAAATCGCTTGTAACTCGATACGTAATTTACTTATAAAAAATGGAAAAATCATTTCGATTCCAGATCGCTACTACAGTCAAATCTACCAATTTTGTACCTTTATGTTTAAAAATAAGTCAGTTTTGTGTCAGGAAATTTCGCGCTCTCTGAGCAGTGAACTTGAGAAAGCATTGTAAGAAATTGAACGAACTTGCGTGAGAAAACCCTCAAACAGTCTAAAATTTAACAAAGTCCCACATATGGTCGAAAAGTTAAGAAGAATAGATGCATCACAATCCATCTTCGCGATAGACAGTTGTTTAGACAAGCGAAGAATGAGAACATCAAGATGGCACCACTTTCAAATCACCGATCAGGTGAAATCAGAAAATCTCCCACGACCTGACCAGATATCGGAACATAGTATTTCACGGCACAAATGAAATCTGAGTCAGCCAATAAAAGGACAACTTATTAATGACATAAGAAAAGTAAGGTCTAAGTGGACAAAAAGAAAAAAAATAACCGATGTTTTTTTACGGGGGTCGGAGGAGAGGAAAATCCCAGGGAGAGAAGAAGCAGTCTGGACCTCGGAGGCAAAAGAGCAGGTTAGATACCTGGTTTAGGAGAAGAGATTTTTCTCTCCTGGAAACAATGATTGACATTTCAGCGGCTTAGCTGAGAGTCAAGGCATCTTACTCCGGATACTGGAGTGTAAGGAAAGACCGAAGTCAGGTCAATTGAATTGAAAGATTACCTCGCCACGAAAAACGATTTGGTGTGGACATTTGAATAAGCACTGTGAGTCAACTACAGAGACTGATAAACTGTTGTCAGGAACTAGGAACTTTATTTTATCAAACAGACTTTACTAAGAAACTTGAACCCTTCTTAATCTATTTCAAAATGTTTGTGATCTCAACTTATGTAGCCAAGAATTATTATTTCATTTAATAAAATGTTTCTTTTAATTATACATGAGTCGGCGCCTTATTGAAAAACCCACTCACGCTACCCGATCTTCACTGAAGGCTTTACAGAATTAAGACATAAAAACATTTCATCAAGGATGCTCTTTAACTAAATCAAGGATGGTCTATAATTAAATCGAGGATGTTCTGTAACTTTGTAATTGACTTTTCCCTGTATCCCTTAGCCTTTTTTAAGATAGGAAAACTAATTCTGTAAGTATCCGCTAGGTAACGCAGTAATATGTTTTATCGTACATAGTGCATTGTCTTTTTAATACAATCTGAACGCCACATGTATGGCTGTAATTAATGCCATCCGGAATATAATAGAGGTGTGCAAGGTTTTACTGGACACCTTGTGTCATGCTCAAAAACCAAAGTATTTTAATGAATATCTAAATTGGTATGAATTATTTTCGCGAAGTAAACTCCATCTTTACAAATCTGGAGCACAGAGCGTTCCACCAGGCTCAGCAACACTCGATTCGGTGGAATACTTCACTTTCGCCGCGTTCATGGTGAGAGAGATAAAAATGTACTCAGTAAATACTGAGTATGAAATTTCCATGCATTTTCATACTCAAAGAAGATTGGGAATGATCTCAGGGCATTGGCTGTGTAATATTAACTTATTCAGCAGCCGAAATAAGGTAAGCTGCCCAAGCAACAATTTCCTCTTTGTTAAAAATAACCCACTTTGTCAAATTTCCAAAATATATAAGTTTAAACCAGAGCTTCTTGAGAGGAAAATTTAGAAACAACTGAATAATCAAACATAATTTTGACACCCCCCCCCCCCCTGAAATCCGATAATAGATTACTATAACACTTTAATACATACATATAATGTATTTTAATACATGATTACTATAACGCATGCATGAGCGCTTCGCGTTTAAACAAAACAAATAAAACAACAGTAACAAAAAAATCGACACTAAGGATAAAGCAATGTCGTTGTGCTCGAATTAAAAAAATAAATAAATAAATAAATGGAATTTGATAATACTGCTATCAGTATAATGTTAATTATCACTAAATTTAAACTTTTAGTAGTAGAAAAAAACTCGTTTTCAAGTGGTATTTCCAGACACGAGTTCATACAGGACTGTGACAAATTCATCAAAGTAACTGGACAATTTCTGCTTGCGAACTTCCAGGCCAATTTACCTTTTTTTAAAAATCTCAATGCCAGGCCAGTTGAATTATATTCCATAGTTAGCGTACTTTAGCGAATGTTGTTTGGTGTAACAATTTTTCTCTTTTTGTAGCTTTCTATAAACATGCTTTTGTTCATTTTAATAGTGTTGTTGCCAACATCGTTTATTTTTAGTGCCAACTCTTCGCATGCAGCCCGATTATGGAATATTAAACTCATATAGTCACAAAAAGGTAAAAAACCCTGTTTTTTTTAATTGTATGAACTTGCTGTATACGAACGAAATACAATCCAAATAAATTATTCTACAAAAAGGAAACAATTTAAACTAGACGCACTTAAAAGGAATGATATCGTTCTTCCGTGACCTTATCTCTCTTTCTTTCACCGATTTCGATTGTATACGATTCAGAATAATCCGTTCTGCAAAAGAAAATGGTTCGAAATCTTATATACGATTCATTTATTTCGAATTTCTGTCACTTGTTCTGTCACTACTTCTGATTGTGCATTTAGACTGAGTTAACTTATTCCGTTTATTGAACAACACAAAAGGAATATTGTACCAGAAATAACATAGAATGAACTATACTGCTCAAAACAATTGAAGGATATTGCAGTTTTAGGTGGATTTTGTATCTGGGAAACTTTTTAGCTGATTGATACATGGTCGACAGACATAGTAGGTTATATGAGAATAAATTACACATGTTTGGCAGAAAAAAATGCATTTTATTGTGCATTTGTGTACAAAAGGAAAAAAACACAATTTGTGCATATGAGAAAAAAAGAATAAGAAAAGGTGTTTTCTTCAAAGAACATTTTCAGTAGAGGGTATGGTTTCCACGGGCGGCCAGCAACGTTGAACACCTTTGAGGCATGGACTCAATGAGGCTATTAATGACGAGTTGGGGTATTCTGCTCCACTCTTCCAGAAGAGCTCTTTCCAGTTCTTGGAGAGTTTGTGGGGGTTGTTGGCGGCCAGAAACTCGTCTTCCTAGAACGTCCCAAACGTGCTCGATTGGATTCATGTCTGGAGAACACGCTGGCCATTCCATTCGAACGATTCCTTCTTCGAAAAGGAAATCCTCCACCAGGTTTGCACGATGTGGCCTGCAGTTATCGTCCATTAAAATGAAGTTATCTCCGATTGCTGCAGCGTAAGAGACTACAATAAGTCTGAGGATCTCATCCCTACATCGGCGACCAGTCAGAGCTCCATCTCGAATGATGTAGAGGTCAGTGCGCCCGTCAATGGAGATGCCACCATACACCAACACTCCTCCACCGCCAAATCTGACACTTTCGTGCAGGATTATTCCTACGCAGGATTATTCCTACTGCCACGGTCCCTCCAGATGAATATACGCCTATTATCCGGATGCACAGAAAAACGGGACTCGTCAGAAAACAGAATATTGCTCCATTCATTTCTCCTCCAGTTGACATGCTCGGTTGCCCCCTCCCTGCGGTCGCGACGATGCCTTGATGTTAATATAACACATACCATCGGTCGGCGAGCATACAGACCTAGCATGGAGCCGGTTTCGGACAGTCTGAGTTGAAATCGTGGTGCCTGTAGCCGAGCAAAGGTGTTGTTGGAGAAGAGTAGCGTTCATGTTTCGGTGTCTCCGAGCTGTTAACGCTAAATACCGATCTTCATTGGACGTTGTTGCCCGTCTACGACCTTGCCCTGGTCTTCGCAACACTAACAAGATGTTTTCTTCAAAGAAAATCATTTTCAGTAGGGGGTATGGTTTCCACGGGTGGCCAGCAACGTTGAACATGGACTCAATGAGGCTATTAATGACGAGTTGGGGTATTCTGCCCCACTCTTCCAGAAGAGCTCTTTCCAGTTCTTGGAGAGTTTGTGGGGGTTGTTGGCGGCCAGAAACTCGTCTTCCTAGAGCGTCCCAAACGTGCTCGATTGGATTCATGTCTGGAGAACACGCTGGACGCTGGCCATTCTATTCGAACGATTCCTTCCTCGAAAAGGAAATCCTCCACCAGGTTTGCACGATGTGGCCTGCAGTTATCGTCCATTAAAATGAAGTTATCTCCGATTGCTGCAGCGTAAGGGACTACAATAGGTCTGAGGATCTCATCCCTATATCGGCGACCAGTCAGAGCTCCATCTCGAATGATGTAGAGGTCAGTGCGCCCGTCAATGGAGATGCCACCATACACCAACACTCCTCCACCGCCAAATCTGACACTTTCGTCCACGAACGCAGGATTATTCCTACTGCCACGGTCCCTCCAGATGAAAATACGCCTATTATCCAGATGCACAGAAAAACGGGAATCGTCAGAAAACAGAATATTGCTCTATTCATTTCGCCTCCATGCTCGGTTGCCCACTCCCTGAGGTCGCGACGATGCCTTGATGTTAATCTAACACATATCATCGGTCGGCGAGCATACAGAACTAGCATGGAGCCGGTTTCGGACAGTCTGAGTTGAAATCGTGGTGCCTGTAGCCGAGCAAAGGTGTTGTTGGAGAAGAGTTTGTGTTGCCAAAGAGTCATGTTTCGGTGTCTCCGAGCTGTTAACGCTAAATACCGATCTTCATTGGACGTTGTTGCCCGTCTACGACCTTGCCTTGGTCTTCGGCCTGCACATCCACTCTCCAAAAAACGGTTCCAGATCCTGGAAATGACACTTTGTGACACTCTAATGGCTTGCGCTACTTGGGCTTGAGTTTGGCCCCCTTCTAACCTACCAACAATTCTCCAAGCTTCTGAATCTCTCAAATGACTTCGCTGAGACATCGTACTCATCGAAACAAAGCAATCACTGAATGCCGATCATCCTTGTCTTCATTCTCTTTTATCCAGTTGAAAGTCAAATTTCATTCGCTGCCGCTGAAGCGACGTTTTTGATATCGAACTCAAAATTTGCATACTCCACAGTTTGAAAACCAGAAAAATTTGCATTTGTGATTCTCTTCTTCAATTTTCGGCAAAAGAAATTTCGTTTATATCTTTATTTTATATAAAACTTCATATATCCTTTAATTGTTTTGAGCATTGTATCTGAAATTCGATTTAGGGTACCTCGATCCAAACAGTAAGGAATAATTTGAAAACTTTTTTTGTTTGTTCAATCAATTGGAATCGCAACGTTGTATACTGTACCAAAAGTAGATTGAAAGAACTTGGTAAGATTAGTTTTGAATTATTCTGGTCCTAAGAAAGCCCTTGAATAGCTCAGTCACTACGTGTTAAATTTGTTAGCACATTTCAGCGCCATTAGTGGTTGGTGTTGGTGGGCTAAACAAAGTGCGCTGCAGCGAAATTACCTACCAGTTTTTTATACAATTTTTGCGTCGTATTGTTTCGTTTTCTTTGAGACCTGATACATTTAAGGGCCTCAGGTCTTAATTGCAAGAAGACGAATTTTAGAGTATAAACGTAGAATATGGAAAATTCTATTTTATTTATTTATTTTTGACGGGGGGATTCTTTCGTAATCCCAGTACAGAGTCGGATGACCAAACTATAATTATGGTTTTATGAAGCATTTAAGAAATTTTTAGGGCTATGATCCTTAATTATAATGAGATTTTTCAATTCGCCGTCACTATTGTGATATGTTATCCCTCTTCTGCGGAAATAACATTATCATCTACCAGAGTCTTACTGATAAAATTTTGCAGACTCATGAATATCAGAACAGAAAAAAGGAAAACAGATTTTTTTTAAACCAATTTTTTGCATGATCTATCAGAACGTTACACATGGAATTGTGCTCGTTGGTGAATTTCAAAATTTAGTGGAATCATTAGTGAAATCAATATTAAATTAGTTTAGAAAGAAGATTTATGATTTTGAATTCTAGAGAGTTAAGTTCATCCAATTGATGAGATAGCGGGATGTTCAGAGGTGCAGAGCACCTCTAATATAATAAAAGGTTTTTAAAGAACATAAAAATCTATATTATAATGGCCAAACGTATCTGTGCGTAACGCATACGTCATTTTGGGCATGGCAACACTTTCAAATTTTAAATGAATTTTGGTATTGCAATTTTTGCTACTAAAAAATTTTAAACTGTCGCACATTTTTAATTTTTACACCATCAAGTAGGGAAAAAAAATTACTTTAAAATGAAATTTGTTTGAAAGCTATATCTTAATTTGTTTTTGAAATATTAATTTTTTTGTAGCTTTTAATACCTCTTTTCTAATCGTGGCAACAGGAGTACTCCATTTCTATTAAAAGCAAAGAAAAAAAAATATTGCTGTATCTTTATGTTGCCATTTTCTCATTAAAGTGGAAAAAAATGAAATTTAAATATCTTCTGTTATAAAACGGGTAAATTTTGATTTCATTTACAAAATTTTATTTACACGTAAAAGAATAGCTACAATTTAATATCTGTTTCAGCTATACCATCGAGACTTCAAGTTTTGAATAAAAATGTTCAAATTAAAATGCCAATTTTTTTTAAAAGATGAACACAGATGTGAAATGTGCATTTGTAAATTTTGATATGGTGAAAATGATGCCAGGTTTAGATTTCACGGGAAAAAATTCTATGATTAAGTCAAAATTGATTTTTTTTTTTTTTTTCATTTTGGAATACTAGCATAAGAACCTTAATTGATAATTTTATCATAATAACATATTTTTATTATTTTTTACTGCTTACATATATGATTAAAGTTTAATTTTAACAATTTCTACAACTGCGTTTTATAGAAATAGTATTTTGTTAATTTGACGATAAATATAGTTTGTTTAAGAGTTAGACATATCAATATAAAATGTACTTTTTACTATGCCTAATTTTGTAGGTTTATTATAGGTAAATGAAACAGTTCCTTCTTAAATATTTTCTTTCGTCAAAATTTGACGGGTTCTACCTTGTTCTTTTAATATCAAAACGTGAGGATTTTATTAAAAAGAATATGAGGATATTATTGAAAATTTGATCCCTGGGGTCTCCTCAATCTAGTGAAGAGTAATAGATGTGAAATTTTTTAGAATGGCGTGAGTTTCCAAAAAGATTTTTCAATTCAGTCTCATAAATAAAAATGTCGAGGCTAACGAAAAAGACAGGCTACCGCGGTGCATCTCAAGTATCTTTTTTTTACAAACGGTTAGAATGATGTAATGCTCTATTCGTGCATCCGCATTGGTGTATTCGATCATCACGTGACTCCCTGCAGTCTGTGATGATCGAAAAAAAGATACATGGAATGCACCGTGGTAGCCTGTGTTTCTCATTAGCCTCGTAAAAATGTAATACTTACATCATGTATGAGCGCTGCATTTAAAAAAAAAAAAACCTTGACGTCACGCTTTTGTATCATTGGTTTTAAGGTTGCATGACACTGCGGCTCCTGGCTACGCCCATTTAGTTATGATGAATAGGACTCATCTTAAAGATTGACAAGTAAAGGAAGATAAGGATTTCTCCCACCTCTTTTGTGCAAAGGATTAAAAAAAGGGGTGAAATGTATAAGTTATCTAAGGAAAAATCCTAACTACATTTTGCTACTTTATCTTACTATTTGGCGACATTTTCTTTAAAGAGGTGTGAAGAATTTTCCAATAAAACAAAAATCACTCGAAGAAATTAATATATTTTGTAAACATCTAAATATTAAAAGTTTTACATGCAATTATTAAACATGCAATTAAACAGAAAAAGTTTTCCCTTTTTTTTTTCTTTGTGAAAACTAAAACTTTAAACTTAAATATATTTCATCAATGCATAAAAACGAAATTGTAAAAAGACTATTATGCATGAGAAAACGAATTTATTGCAAACAAACAAATAATAATAAAAATTATTATGATGATGATATTGGAATAGGTGTCACGATGCTAAAAAAATCCACTTTTTTTTAGCAGTTTATTCTTTACAAAATGGAGCGCGATTCGTATCTCTGCAAACAATGAAAATTTTCAAAATAATTGCTATAAACTAGTTCCAACTCAATCTGAGTATAAATTTAGAAATGCACATTTAACATCGCTCATTAAGCTTTAAGAGGATTTAAATAATTTTCGTACAATCCAATATCTTATTGTTTAAATCAAAATTGTACTTGTCAAGTACTTTTATTTTAGAAAAATTTTCCCCCATGAAAAAAGAAAATGTATATATGTATATATATATATTAACTTTAAAAAGTACCAGTTAAATAAAGATGAGGAACTACATTTAGTCTGGGATTTCTACATAATTTTTAATGGAATGAAATTACCTTCAATGTTAACGATAAAATTGGCAGGATCAAGAGTAAAATTTAAAGAAATGGTGTATAAATTAGAGTTTTTTCTTTTATTTTAGAACTTCTGAAAATTTCATATTATACTTTTAAATACAAAATTGCAAATAAAGATAAATTATTTTGTTGTAAATCACAAATATCTGTATAGATTATAATGAAATCAGAATATTTTAATATCTCGGAGAAAATCTCTGCGTATGTTTCGTGGAATATGTTATTTACAGGGGGAAAATTTTTGTTTTAGAATTTTAACTCTAATATATGTTTGAAAAGTTTTAAAAATAAAAAGGTTTAAATCATAACAAAATACTAAAATCTTTTTAATATTTTAGTGATTTTTTTCGTACTTGATCTAAAAACAAAATCGCTAAATTTTCTTACATTTATGAAGTATAACGTTCATTCGTTAATGCATTTAATACTCACGATATTCTGAAAAATCAAATGACCTCCCAGGATATACCATGAAACTTAGAGACAAATAAATTAAATATTTCCAGTCAAAATATGTGCAATTATATTTTTCCATTTTTATTGACTGTGCCATTCAGTGGACAAAGAATATTTTTAATTCTGGAAATGCTTTTATAGCTTAAGAATTTTTTTTTCTTTTTTTACATGATTGATACTGAATTTTTCAATAGAGAACCTATAATTTTGTGATAGCAATATTAATTTCAGGTTTAGTAAATATATTTTCAAAAATATAAAAAAATATCCGATATTTTTGGTACATATTTGATAGTTTAAAAGTAGTAAACGTATTAAACATTATAAATATTTTCAGACCTAATTTAAACTAGTAAATCTGCAGATCAAGAGCCTCAACGCCAGCTTTTCACATCATTTCTTTTTTAAAACACACTTTGGGTAATATTCAACTTCCTGGAAACAAATTTAAAATTTTCGAATTACGTAATTATTTATAAGAATAAAATAAGAATAAGAAGTTTTCAGCCAACAAAAGCGTTAAATTAAAGATTTAGTTACGTTAGGATATTCTGAATTTTTCATGATCTATCATTTTTGTTTTTTTATTATAACATAGTAGATTTCTTGGTTTGAAAAATTTGAATTATTTAAAATTTGAAATTTTGAATTATTAAAGAAAATATGTGAATAAAATCAATAAAACATAGCCTATGCTCTTTTCTGGGCTATGTTATAGTTATACACAAAGATACAAAGACATTAATTCATCAGTTTTAACGTTGACTTCATTTAAATTTTCGCGTTCAATAATTACACGCATTCAAATTTATAACATTATAAAAATAAGGATTAGGATGAATGGTTTCTTAGCAACCATTAAGAGAAAATAAAGAAAATGAAATAAAAACATTTGAAATAAGGAAGTCTCTAAAACAAATTCGTTTATATTATTGGAATACATTTATAAAAAATCTCCAAAATTTACAGTAATAATTTTAAAAATCTGTCAAATGAATAGACAAAATTTCAAAACAATACGAATAATTTAACCGGTAAATTTCAGCATCCATTTATCATAATGTGACATTTTCTCTCAAGAAAAAAAAAAAAAAATGGAAATCATTGGATTTGCCATAGAAAAGCATTATTGCGCAAAATAAAATATTCTATATTTTTCGAACGAATGAACCAAATCTTACAAAAAACTATACAGCTTAATCCCATTGCCTCACTAACATACCCACTTAATTTCAAGCCAATCGGATGCTTTTTACGGAAGTTATCGCGGAACAGACAGACTGACAGACAGACACAAAAAAATTTCGTGTCTCCAAAGTAAACCTTCACTGACGTTTCGGCAATTAGAAACCAATAAATAAATAAATAAATAAATTTAGCATGAAAACTTAACAAAACGATCTTCTAAACGACTTTTTTTTTTACTTATGTAAGAAAATTAGTTGAAAACTGTCACAATTTGCTTTTTTAAAAAAAAATTAGGATTTGGTATGAAGTTTTAAGAAAATGTTACGTTTTATGCAACAAAATTTGAAATACAAATTGAAAAACATAAAAAAAAAATGCAAGCGTGTTTTTTTGTTTGTTTGCTTGTTTGTTTTTTTTTTGTTTTGTTTTTTTGTTTGTTTGTTTGTTTTTTCATTTTTTAATTTGTTGTGCAATTTAAATTGAACAAAACCAGTAAAGATAATTTCCAATGAATATTTAAATAACTTATCTAATTAGACAGTTCATCTTTCAATATCTTTTCTAAGTAAATATTGCATCCCCACATTATTATTGATTCTACATTTAAGAATTCAGCTTTAGAAGTAAAACGTAACTTTTTTTTGTTGGTTGGGGGGGGGGGGGGGGGACCATTTTCGTAGCAAAAGCTTTTTATCTACAGAATGACACAATTAATAATGATTTTTTAAAATTTACATTTGTTTTGATTAAAAATATAAAAAGTATTAGACAGAATATTTTGAATATAAATTAAATTATATCAAAAATATCAAACTTCTTGATATTTTGAAAATAAAAGTTGGATATACATCATGGTATATATTATGGTAAATATATATATGCATATGTATATATATGTATATATATATATATATATATATATATATATAAAGATAAACTGTCTAATTCAGGACAGTCCAATGCGGCGCCCGAGGAGGCCATTGCGCCCTCTGAAATTTTTTTGGCACCCTTTTGAAAGTTTCCTATTGCTAACACTTTAAGAATAAAATTCCAAATTAAAAGAAGCTTTATTAAAAATCTTTGTTATTTGCTTGAGAGATATCTTCAAATTCTCTATGAGTTTGTGTTATGCCTCAAAAACGAAAAATGACTTTAAAAAATTGATCCGGTGTAAATCTTTCTTCATTAATTTACTGTTATTCTTTATTTAAAAAAAAAAAAAAAAAAAAAAAAAAAAAATGTTAAGGCCCATTGCTATACTACAATACGAAATAAAGGATGCCATTTTCTCTTACAAATTACTTTCACTTACTATGTACACGCAAAGTTACATCCAAATCGATTCATAAATCCGCATGTTATAACGTGACAAAAATCAGATCATTTCAAAATGAGGCATACTAGAAATTCAAAGTGCTATAACTTAGTCGTTTCTTAAGATATAGACGAAAAAAAAGTGTTCTGGAATCGTTGTTTTAAGTTCTAACACGTAAAAGAAAAATATTTTTCAACTTGTAATCGTTTCGCATTTAATTTTAAATTTTATTGTTTAAAAAAAATTTAAATGGCCGCCATTTTAAAACAAGACGGCGTATGATGCTGGCCAACGAACTCGGTCGAAACATTTGTATGTACTATGTGCATACCATGTATGTACTATGTGCATACCATGTATGTACTATGTACATACCTCCCCCCCCCCCCCACACACACCTTTATTTTCTTACACTTTCACAAAAAATTGAACATTTTCAATAGCTTAGAATGCAATTTGTCAATTTCTAAGTTGGTAGAGTTTGTATTTTTAGAATTGGGCAATCTACATGCAATTATTCCATCTTATTTCATAGTTTTGTTTGCATGGCGTTATTACCCCAGGGTACCTTATATATATATATATATATCAACATTTGAACGGAGGGTGGTTTTGGGGTCTGGGGGTCATGATCGGAGAAAATGTACCAAAATTTTCCGGAAGTGCTTTCCTCCGAACGGCTGCAATAGGTAGCTTTTTACTTTTTGTAACGAAAGCTACCTAATAGTATTAAAATTCAAGGGAGGATTCTAAAAAGTGTGCTCCTGTACTTTTAACTCTGGATTCGGTGATATATATCGATGAATATATATTTTGATGCATCATAATAAATATCCGATATTTATTTTAAAAATAAAACGAAGTTTGATATTTATTTTCAATATATTGTGTATGATACTTTTGATATTTTCAAATAAAGGAAGTAAAATATTCTTTTTTAACTATTGACTGTGTTACTCTGTAGACACAGAACTTTTGCTCTAACAGTAGCCTCTTAACACCCCTTCCCCCACCCCGTTTAAAAAAATGAAATAAATAAATAAAGGTAAAATAATAAGAATAATAAAATAATAATAATATATTTCCAGCTTTACATTTGACCTTGGATATTTAAGTGTACAACCAATAATATTGTGGGATAATATTTAATTAGAATAGTCATTGGGAAAATAACTGTCTAACTTACATAAGGAATTATTGTTTCAGTTTAATAATTTTCTTTCACCTTTCTCAGTTTAAACTTTGAGTAATGAAAAAATAGATAAGCTTGCTTTTGTTTCATATTTACCCTATATATATAAAATCCTAATGAAACGAATTTATGAAACGATTTAATGAAACAACTGATTAAATGATTGATTTTGTTTGACGGCGATTTCTTCAAAAATTTCCTGTGATGTCACAATTGGTAAAATGGCTATTATTATAGCCTTGAACCAAAATGAAGAATAGGGTCTATTTCTTTATTAGTTATTAGCTGGAAATAAATGCGAAACTACATATATTCTTTTAAGTGTGCACTATTTTAAGTTTTACGCTATCCCAATGTACTGTTTTCTCGACTATTGCATATGAGCCCTTTGACGATGCACTTGCAAATAAGCCGGAGATTTCTTTGCCAAAAAAGTTGAAAATCGCCAAGAAAAGGTTACCAAATTATACTTTTTCTGAAGAAACAAAATATAAAAAAAAGTTCTCTAAAAAATGTAGGAGTCCAGTTCCCCAGGCCAGCTTAAGAAGGGATTAGGGGACATGACAATGCTTGTCAATAAACAATGGGGAGCCGGAGTGACCATCTCCCGGTTTTAAATCGAATTATTTGGAGACAGGTTTTTATTTATTTATTTTATAGAAAAAGGGAGTCCTAGGGAAAGTACTCAACTATCTAAAAATCCTACTATGATTGTGACCCCTCCCCCCCCCCCTCCACCGCCTTTACTTATTTTTAAATGCACTTTTAACCCCTTCGTGTCGAGCAAGTTTTATGGAATTTTTAATCATTTGCCACCGGTTTTTTAAACAACAACAACAAAAAAAAAAGATACTTGCATATTAACTCCACCGCAGCAGAAGCTGCGCTAATGCTCCAATAAAGAGCAATCTTGTTCGCACGCGCACAAAAAATGGCATCAAAAATGAAAAAAAAAAGCACTGAAAAGCACTAAAAAAGCGCTAAAACACTAAAAAATGGCGTCAAAAATCAGAAAATAACAAGGCAACTTATGAATCCAAAAGATAACTGCGTGCGTGTTCGTAAATAAGATTGCTCTTTATTAGTGCATTAGCACAGCTTCTGCTGCGGTGGCATTAATACGTAAGTACTCCAAAAAAATTACCTAATTGAATCAGGAAAATGCACGGATTAAATAAGGCAAAATTTACAGTAAAATTTTACTGGTGAGAATAATTAAGGATTCTGAGCGCCTTATGCGGCATACCAGTCGCTCGTCTCCAAGAGATTAAATAGAGAAAGTGGTAATTTAAAAACAATCCTCACAAAAACATGAATACATATCACAATTAACGAAAATTGTGGGATTGTAGATGTCACAGGAAAATAAATTGCAGTACACATACATAATCATTTTCCCTCTTGTTTACACAGAGTAGTAGCTAAGCTGATATTTAACTGGCATAGTTCAGGGGTGTGTCTTAATTCTTGTTTACTTCAGTTTCAACGAACTGGGATATAATCATACACGTCAATGTACTTTGGGCACGCAATCTCCTGGTATATCTCTTTGAGTGACAGCTTCTCCTATTAGACGCATAAGCATGTTCAGAAAATTCATAGATATGCCCTGGATGAACACAGTGGTGAATAACTAAAAAAACTTCGGGAGGGGATTAAATATTTATGCTCAAATAAATTGGACAATTAGGATTGCCAGTAGTTAATGAAATATTTATGAGAATAATTAATCATTCAGACATTCAAACACATTATTAATTCAATTATTCGTGAAATCAATATTGAATTAGTTTTGAAAGAAGATTTACAATTTTGAATTCTAGAGAATTAAGCTCATCCAATTGATGAGACAGAGAGGTGTTCAGGGGTTCAATTCAGACCACCTCTAATATAATAAAATGATTTTAAAGAAAATAAAAACTCTTTTAGTATCAAAAACATGAGAAGGTATTATGAGAAGGTATTACTCTCATTGAATTACCAGGAATAGTGGAGGGTATACGCGGGTATACGCCGTATACCCTCTGGATTTTTTAAAGGAACACCGTAAGCTTTTTCAGAAAGAATCACGTTTTGAGCACCAGCCTTGGCGAGTTGGCGAAAGCGAGAACGTTCAGCTAGCTGCATCGCCAAACACAAAATAAACTAAGTTCAAATGTATCATAAAACGTATTATAGCATAGCACGGTAGTGCTATGCTATATTTATTTCCAATGCGACTCCGTAATGTTATTTTAATAGGGAATTTAACATTGAACGAGTTATTTACTAGACATTTTCCCACCTTTTGTACGCGCTGCCACAGATTTTCTTCGAAGCACCTAATTGAGTAAAAAAAATTCCTCCAATCAAAAAAAAAAAAAAAAAAAAAAAAAGAAAAAGAAAATGAAAATCTTAGTGATCAATGGACATATTTCCTGTAGCATTTAATAATTTTTACGTGATTTAAAAAGAAATTTTTTTTGTAAGAATTAAAAACGGCATATTTAAGACTTCATATTGGAAGTGAAACGGAGATTTTTAAACATTTGGTGCCAGGAAAAAGAATTATTTTCAGAAAATAATAAATATGAAGCATGATTTTTGTAATAAAGAGATATTTTCTAATATTAATTGATGGATCAAGGCGATTTTTAATTGAAGAAATATAGAAAATTAGTAAATTAAGCTTTTTTCTATTTATTGTTTTTTCAAAATAATAGAAAATAACTTAAAAATATATATGTAAATAATGGTATTTGAAAGTGGGGTTTCTGACACATTGGCATCTGAAAAAAATCGCGCCAAAGCCAGTATATATTTGTGCTGGAATTTTGTACCTATACCACAATTTTTATAATGTCTTCGCCTTATACGTTCGAAGAAAATCAAAATAAATTAAGGTAAATAAAAGTCTCCAAAAATAATAGTATTAAAAAATAATAGTAAAAAATAATAGTATATCATCCTTGGTACGTAATGAAATTAGTAAATCTGCAGAACTAGGCCTTCAAACTCAATTCCTGGCAATTTTTTTAAGGCTAAACCGCAGAATTAACGACTAATTGGCGTAAGACTTTTCGGCACTGCAATAAATTAGCCAATTCTATCAACCTAATCATTCAAATATTTTTTTTAGTTTCCAATTTGGCGATTTTTTAAAATCGCTCCTCAACTTGTAACATTACAAATAATTAATCATTGAATAAAATTTAATTTTGAATTAATTTGTATTAAATTTATTATTCCTATGATTGTTAAAATGATAAGAAACTTACACGATTTAATTTTTAAAACATCACAAAGAGTTTCTGTTGAAAAGTAGCTGTTTTTTTTATATTTCAAGTTAATATTTTTATAAAACTCTTTTGATGCATTATTTGTATGAAATTATAAAATGTAAACTCATTTGAAATATTCTTAACGCTCTGTCCTTTGGCACAGATGTCTAATACTTATCACGTTGGCGCAATTTTTGCGAAAATTGATGGTGAAAATTTCGTTTTCAATAGAACAAAACAATTTATATCATTTTAAGGTACTTCTAGGTTATCCCGTCGACCAATTTCGCCAAATTATACAAATCGCCAAACTATAATAGTCAAATTATACATGTTGACATAATTTTTATTTTAAATAACGAAAAAATAAATAATTAGTAGACTATTAATAAAAATATTAATAAAAAGTCGAAATAAAAATCACTTAATGACATTTTAAACACGTGAATCGCATTAATGTCATTGAATGTGACATTCACGATCATCCATTATTGGCATTTAATCTTATAGTTTGGCGATAATTTTTTGGTCGACGGGATAACCTAGAAGTACCCATTTTAAAAAAGAAAGTTCAAGAAAATAATTTATTAATAAGTATATAATGATAGCCGGGTTAGCATGTGAGACACATAATCGCCATATTGTTCCAATCATGCCAACGTGTTGCATGCACAGTGTATGCCGCTGAATGCCCCTTAGGCATTCTCTTGAGCTCACCCAGCCCTCCACCCCCATAGTTCACTTCTAGCTATGGCCCTGGGTGAATTACATCAGTAATTGTGACACGATACCGCATAAAGAAGTCCTGAAGATGATACCCTCAGTTAATTTTGAAATGAGTTCACCTGAATGCAATAGTTATTAAAAAACTTGAGATATTAAACAAAAACATAATTTGCAGAACAAATTAAAAAAAACAAGATTTATTTCCTACACTCTTTAAGCCCGAGAAGGGACAGATATTAAGATAATTGATTTATTCATTTCGACATTTAATATTAAATTTTGGTAACAAATAAGTTAAACCAAGTGAACATGAAAAAATAAAAATGCAATTCAAACAATATGATACTTAACCACCCTAAATCTTAGATTCCGTTCAAATGAAATCGAAATAAATCTAAGACTTTTTTTCCAAACTCAACTTGCAAATTTGTATTGCAGATTTTGTATTATGTTTACGGTAAGTGTAAACAAAATGAATAGGCAATCAAAAAAGCAAATGTTCAGAAAAAGTCGGAGATTTATTTCGATTTCATTTGAACGGTATCTAAGATTTAGGGTGGTTAAGTATCATATTGTTTGAATTGCATTTTTATTTTTTCATGTTCACTTGGTTTAACTTATTTGTTACCAAAATTTAATATTAAATGTCGAAATGAATAAATCAATTATCTTAATATCTGTCCCTTCTCGGGCTTAAAGAGTGTAGGAAATAAATCTTGTTTTTTTTAATTTGTTCTGCAAATTATGTTTTTGTTTAATGATTAATATAATTATATTTATTACAAGCGAATCTTTACTACTGTTTTTAATTAACTTCTCAATTTCTTCGAACATAGCGAGTTAAGGAAATAATATTTTTGAATTGAGGAAAAAAAAAAAAAAAAAAAAAAACTATGTTTAGATGTTCTGTGAAATTTAAAGCATTTTAATCTGAAAAAGCTCTTTGTTTTAAACTATGTTTTAATCGTAAACAACGGTGAATAAGATTTCCTCATATAATAGTATTTGCTTGATAACATTTACGGAAAAACAAATGAACAATATGCGCGATCTCTTTGCAAGGAACCTATACTTATCTTGATCTCTTTGCAGAAGAAAAGGTTGCTATTCGCTAAGCGTTTGACGTCACAAACAAGGAAGGGTGCGTAGCATTGACTTCATCTCCGCGCCAATCGTTGTTCTGGCGATAAGGTGCTCAAAACGTGATTATTTCTGAAAATGCACACCGCATACCCTCTGTTTCTCAAGAAACCTATAGCATATTCACTCTAGCGTATACCCTCTACATTGAGCGTATACCCTCTGCTTAGAGAGTATACCATCTGTTTTACGACTACACCCCTGTAAATTACTGAGTAATATAACAATACATAAAGAAATGAAACTGAAAATTGCATTATCAAATCTATGTACACTAATCTATACTAAATAGTTGTTTATTTCTATGATTTTAAGAATAATCTTTCTTTATAAGTTCATTCCACTATGTAGAAGCAGTGCTAGATTTACGTCAGGGCATTCAACGCATGGACCCTGGGCCCCCCTTTTTTTAGGGGCCCCCAAATGCTACTGAGGATTTTTCAGTCACTGTCCAAAATTTGATGTCGTTTTAATATCCAATGAATTTTTACATTTTAATTCTACATTCTATTATATTCATATGGTATTTTTATAGCTTGTATATTTTGTCAAAAACAACCATTTATTAGTTTATTATAGTGAATATTTTCTTTTATCTTTATCACTTTAAAAATATCTTATATTTTTACTTCTGGTTTAATATTTTTTCTGTTATTGTCCGATTATTTGAGTGTTGCTGAGTGTAGCTTGCAGGCTGTAAAGCCACTCAATATTTGAAATAATTGCAGCTTAGGGTTGTTGAAAATTTATTATCAGTTGGTGCATACTTTATCCTTCCAGATGTATAGACTTCCATAGAAAAAGATAATTAGCACCATACAGTTTATTATAGAAGTTTATTAATTTAAATTTCATAATTGTGAAATAATTATTTTAAAGTAAGTTATTAATTATCATATTTATTTTTTTTATGGATATTTTAAAGTTGATAGTGGTTACTTTAGAAATTATTATTTTTTCATTTTTTTTAGTCAACCCCTCTGTAAATATCAGTGCTAGGGGCCCCCGTCAGCATTTGTGCCCAGGCCCTCCGAATTTATAAATCGGTCCCTGTGTAGACGACACATAGTAAAAGAAAAGAAAGAAAAAAAATGAAAGCATTTTCCCCCTATCTATTTGTTTGCCCGGAATAGGCTCAGAAACTTCTGCATAACAAATACTAAACTTATCAAAGACAGATACAGAATCTCCTTGGCTAAAATCTTGAACCGTGTCTCCTTCGAATATCAAAGTGGCGTTTGAGAAAACTATAAAAAGCCTGCAGAATCAATTAATCAACTAATATTTTTAATAGTTAATTCGAGAACTGATTGATCAATTTTAAAGAATCTTACAGAGATTGAAGAGTCAAATTCAGATTTATAAATGATAATTTTGTCTACAATAGATTTTTGTCTTGTGGATTTTGTCAGTGGATTTTGTCTACAATAGATTTGATGCAATTTTGCCACATTCCGATATCTAAAACAGCTTTCAGAAATTAGGCAAAAATCAAGAGAATCAATGAATCAACCAATCCTTCAGTGCACAAAAATTTGGGAACTAATAATCAATTTTAAAGAATCTCACGGAGTTTGAAAAACCTAAGTAACATTTATAAATAATAGTAATTTTGCTTTTAATTTATAATGTATTTTATTTTAAAAACTGGATTGCTAAATATTTTTCCACAAAGGCTCTTATAAAAGACAAATGCAACACAATGACTTGTAGTTAATTTTAAATAAAATGAGTTAAAAATGGATTGCTAAATATTTCTGAAAAGGTCTTATTTTATGGTGTTTCAAGAAGCTTTTTTTGTGTTGTATTGTATAACACCAGTTTCCAACTTTATTCCTGCAACACAATGGCTAGTAAGCTAATATAAACTAAAGTGATTTAGAAATGGATTGCTAAGCATCTTTTCTTAAAAGGTCTTATAAAAGACAAAAACAACACAATAATTAGCAGCTAGTTTTTTTTTTTTTTTTTTTTTTTTTTTTTTAATGTGATAATAATTATGATTTAAAAAAAAATACTAACCGACTTCAAAAAAGAATCAAGCTTGGCGACAACTTGGCGCTACCTCGTATGAATGCATAGTTTTAATATGCTTATGATTTGAAAACGGTTGCAACAATAAAAGATTATTTGCGACAAATCATTATTTTTTTTATCAAATCCACATTTTCTTATTTAAAAAACATTCTAATCATGAGAATTGAATGAAATTAAAATGGGACTACACGGGCATCTTCTGTTCCCTCCCCCCCCCCCCCAAAAAAAAAGAATAATAAAAAGTGCAGTATGCCAATGAATACAGAAATGGGATTTTCATTGGAAAGTGACAAGTCATTGGCAAAAAATTATAGTTTCTTTTATTATGAAAATTATATACCAAACAAAAGTTTTTTTTTTATATAAACAGGTCTATTCTTACTCATTTTATCTAAATCAAATTCATATTATACATTAATTTTATAAAAATCGCTCAAGCCGTTTTCAAGAAAGAAAAAAAATAGGAACTTACACCATCGAATTCACTTTAAAAATGGGATTACAGATCTCAAAATATATACTGCGCTTAGAAATGTAAAAATTTGAGAATAGTATTAAACTGCAGACATAAGACTGTTTAAAAAAAAAAAAAAAAAAATCAGAGCAATATGATCTATATTTGCTAAATTATTAAATGGCGGCTTTTCGCCTTTCTTTTCAGCTCCAGTTAGCTGCATATATGAGCTCCGCCATTTACAAATTCTACGATACGATTTTAGGCTTAAGGCTGCGTTACTGTAGAATACTATTATTTTCAATTAAAAAAAAAAAAATGAAAAAAAATGAAAATTTTGATGAATTACAAAAAACTTGAATGTTTCTTCGCTGTTTCGCTCACTTTTGGTACACATAGTCCAAAAATGAAATTACACAGGAAATGAAATACCAAATATAGCATATGTTTTCAAGTCAATATTTTATCGCGATTTGTTCCATTTAAAAAGTATAAATTCAGACAAATTATAGTTTAAATATATAAACTGGGGGTACATTTAGAGTTATTATTACGGGCCCGAACAACAACAGGCGGGTCAGTAAATTATTCAATAAATTAGCGATGACCTTAACATTAATTAAAAATACAAAATGGTGAGGGAAACTAAATCGGCCTCATTAACAAGACGTGGAATCCATTTTAATAAGTCGAAATTAAGCGTGCGACACTTGAATTGATACCAAAACATGATGTAAATATATGCTAAGTAAACATACAAATAATTTAGATTACATTTTAATAATTATCATTAGTTAGAATTGCTTTAACTGACTGAATTTAAAACAGAAAGGAGTGGATATTTTTGAAGGCTGAAGGGGATTCAAGAAATTTTACACATGGATGGATTATACTAAAATAAGTATTTTTAAGTTTAATAAACTGTAATTGTTTTAGGGCGTAGTCAATGTTTTGATATAAGAATTTGGACGATTACTATAAAATTGTACCAATTAAAGCTATGTTTTGTATCTGGTATTCAAGGCCACGTCTTTATTTTCTTGTTCCGAATTCCCCACCATAACGTTAAGTCTATGGGCATTTGATACATTCTTATATTTAAAATAACTCCCCAGGAAATTAATATCTTTTACATCACCTTTCAGTGTGTTCTTCTTAAAGAATATCACTTTTTTTCTTAGTTATTAAAATATCTCTAAAATCTATGCTTGATTTAATATTTAATGCGTTAAAAACTGACGAACTGGAAGTAAATCTGGAAGTAAATCCTATCCTTGTTTATCTGAGCAGTATGTAGGGGTTTTGAGTGAGATATTGCAGATTTCTGACATCACATTTACACACAAAGCTCCGAAAGGTACATTATAAAGCTATTGTGTAAGATATTTTGAAAGTTCAAGCCTACATATCATATAACTTAACAATATTACCGAGCTTAAAACTTTTTAAACGCCTAAAAATTTTAAACCAAAGTGAAATAGCAAGCCAGGAAATAAAATTAAACACTACTTCCACTCCCCTAGAAATATTAGGGGAAAGTGGGGGCTAATGGGACGCAGAACTAATGGGACAAATGGATTTTTTTATTTTATTTTTTATTTATTTTTTTCACGACAAATATTTTAATGAAGATTTATATACAACTGCATGGCAATAGGTATAGCACACATTTTCAGTATGGGAGGTCAACCATGACAGTTGATAGCTGTTTAGAAAAAAAATCATGTTTTATTTTGAACAAGCCAAAGTAAATTTTATTATAAATATATACAGGATTATTCCGTTACTTCCATTATCATATTTTCCTGAAGACGCCCGCAGAAGACGGCGCGAAACGTTGATAGTTTTATTTTAGTTTAATTGTACAAATGTATATTGAAATTCTTGTTTTGTGCACCACTGAGCAATGTGTTGTATTTTAATAAATGTATTCTTATTAGGTAAATTTTATTATTTGCGATAAATTCTATTTTGTAAATACAGTCGAGTCTCTATATAACGAAATCCATCGTTCAGTCAAAAAATTCGTTATTCAGAAAATTTCGCTGAATAATAATAATAATAATAATAATAATAATAAATAAATAAATAAATAAAAATACATTTAATGTTTAAATTTTGAAACAGAATTGTTTTTGAGGTGTTTAATTAAGTTTTTTAAATATTTAACGGAATATTTCCGGAATCTCAAACATTTTCGCCACTTTTCTTTTGTTTCCAGTGTCTTATTGATTAGTTTCAGAATTTTTACTTTATCAGAGAGAGTAATGCTTATTCTAGAAGCGATTTTATCCAGATGCAGTAGAAGATAACATCAGCATAGATAAAATTTAGTGACAATTCTTCATTCAAATTATCTCTCACAACAAAAAATGCTCCGAGTCGCTGTAAACAACAAACATCTACTCTAAACTCTAAGTAATGAGAGTTAGTTTAGATCGATGAAAACCTGCTGAAAAATACGACCTTTTCTGAAATTGCCCCCTTATGCCTTCATTATTCCTGCCTGACTTCCTGACTATCCAAACCAAGAAACAAACAACATTTTCAAGAGGACAATGGAATAGTTTAATTTTTAGGGTGCTTTGTGATAATTGCAAATCGTTCCAGCAAATGTTTCAATTTTTTCCAAGAATGCATGCTCATCAAAAGTGTAACCATGCAAATAGGATGTTTTTCTTGGGGGGGGGGGGGGGAGGGGTAAATGCCTTTTTTGGACATAAGGAATAAGATAGAGAAATGTAGCTATGAAACATAAACCAGAAATCAACGAAAAAAAAAATTATTCTACAAATAATTTGAATCCTTTTTACTGAACATATAAAAGAATATTTTTGAAAAAATTCGTTAAATGGAGATATACATTTCGCTATATGGAGACTATTTTTAATGTAATCCTGAAAAAAATTGTCCGTTCCTACTAAAAATTCGTTAAATAGAGAAATTCGCTGAATAGAGTTTCGTTATAGAGAGACTCGACTGTAATTCAGAATACTTATATCTCATTTAAATACATTTCTAGATACTACAAATATTAGAGAATGAGAAAATATTACTGAAAAAATAATGAATTAAAAATGTAAATAATTATTTTTCAAGTTATAAATTTGCGTATAGTGGGGTCAACTGGGACATTTCTTGCGGGGTCTAATGGGGCAACATAATGATAACTTACATGACTCAATATGTCTTTAAAAACATGTTGTAATGGTATGTTTGTCTTACTTTGTATATCATTTAATTAGTTAGAAATATTAACACAGCAAATAAAAAACTAAGAATATTGAATTTGATTTTCTAAATTGGGCAGATTTTAGGACCGATGTTTTGCTATTGAGGATGACATTCTTTTGAAGCTAAAAATTTCAAAAGACTTAGTGGATTTAAGATGTCCTATGCTTAAATTTGATGCATAACAATTTTCACATGTACAGCATAGCGTTTGTTAATAAAAAAAAATACATTTGACATTCATTAAAGGATTTTTTTTCCAAATTATACTGCATGTCCCAATAGCCCTGCACTGTGTCCCAATAGACTCCAAGTATGGGGGCTAATGGGACAATTGTATTAAAGTACAAAAGTTGATATAACACAAAGACTGGTAAAGTTTTTTACTTTTTTAGGATGCTTTTATTTATTTAACTATATAAGAAATTGGAATTAAAAAAATGATGTCAAAATGTGCATTTTTGTTTTTATTCTAGCCTAAAATGAAAAAAATGTCCCATTAGCCCCCACTTTCACCTACATTTACGCTATTCAACAAATTTTAACAAACTTTCTGCTTCTCCATATACATTTTCTGTATCTCATAGAGTTTAAAGAACTAAATATGAAAACGGTGTTAATCTTTTTCTCTCAACTTCCAATTTTAAACAATTTTATTTTTAATCTATAGAGTATATGAACATTTAAATAGAATTTATGATGGCATTACGTTATCATTTTAATTGAGTCTAATCTACAAAGGCATCCCATAAACCCGAGAATAATTTTTTAACGTAGTTTCAACACCACCGTGAAATTGAAAGATAAAAAAACTACAGGTGATTTTTTTCAAACTGTTAATTGTATGTGTTAAATATTCTGAACGAAGCAAACGATTTTATTACTTATCCATCATACTTAAAGTGTGTTCAGTACAACTTACCGCCCAACAAATACATAACTGGTGGGTCACTATAGGCGTCGTAAGCGGTGGCCCAAAGTGTTTGATAACGGCCCGCCATCTTTGGCCGTAACGGCTCCGTCAAAAAACTGTCACGCCGCCGGCTAGAATGCGGACAGAAGAATGAATACAAGAAGTTGCCCACAAATGTGCCATTAACGTTTTATCAAAAATATCAGACAGCCACAAACTGGCCACAATTATTCTTTTAAAGGCCATTAAAAATAACGGCTGGCCAGGAGATCACCCTCACCCAGCCATTTGTGTTTGTAAGAATTAATATTTAAACATAAATTCAAAATTTGTTCTATAAAAAATGCTTGCTGGAAGATTATTTAAATGATAAGCTATCTTTGCATGTAAAACAAATATACTAATAATCTTTATGTACACTTTTCAAAAAAGTTATAAATTTACTTAGCTTCAAATTTTTCAAAAATTTCCAAAGCATATAAGTTGAAAATGAATTTATTTGTTTATTATTTAATTATATGCTTTAAAAATTTACATGTAATACAGTTAAAAATAATTTTTAAAGTATATAATTAAATAATAAACAAATAAATTCATTTTCAACTTATAAGTTTAGGAAATTTTTGAAAAATTTGAAGATAAGTAAATTTATAATTTTTTTGAAAAGTGTACCTAATGATTAATAATACATTGTTTTTTATGTAAAATCACTTTATAATTTAAACAATCTTCCAACAAACATTTTTTATGGAACAAATTTTGAACTTATGCTAATGATGTATGTAATAAATTACATAGTTTATGATTTTTTTTTTTTTACTTTTTTTGTCATTGGTTTTTAGACTTTAAGAGGTTACTTCAGCCTAACGAAAAGACTAGTAATACCGATCCTACGGAAGAAATTTATAAAGATATCCTGGTTGCGTTCCAATACTTTTAAATTATTTATTTATTTATTTATTTTTTTTTTTCATTAGATTGCTGAGATTGTACGCAGGCCATTTTTTTCCGATTTTTATTGCAGATTTTTTTATGAAAATACTTTCACTTTTGAAACCGGTTCCGAAAGTAAAAACATCCTCATTAAAAATATCTGCAAACAAACTAGAAAAAGTAAAATACGGCCTTTGTACAGATTAATTTCAGCTATCCAATGGAGAAAAAAAATCGCTTCAAAATATTAAAATGTAACAGAGATATATTTATTAATTTCTTCTATAGGATTAGTATCACCGAACGAATCTTTTTGCATGACTGAAGAAGCCTGTTAATGGCTGTCACCATGTGTTATGTTTATTCATTAAAGAATTATTAAGAAACCTGTCGAATATTTTGTGTATCATTTTCATATATAAAAAAATTCCTATATATTATATTATATATATATATATTATTATTATTTATTATATATATATATATATATAAGTGTGATAATATTTGCTATTTTAAAAATATATTACTTTAATCTTTTCAAATTAGCTGAGAATTATTTACAGTAATTGAAAATGTATCAAAATTTTCAATAATCTGACAATTTTATTCTGAGTTTTTTAGAATTTTATTTAATTGTTTAATGAATGAAATATTTTCGATGAAAAATTTAAATTTTCTTTTGCCCAAAAAAGAAAAAAAAGCCGTCTTTCACAGTCATGTTATTTATAACGTTAAACGAATCTGTTTTAAGGATCTAAAATGAAACCGATAACTATTTTATTTAAAATAATTCAATCAACCTTTACAAAAAGAATTTTTTTAGGTTAAAGAAGCATCTAAGTAGTAGGAAAACAACAGTACGGGGACAGGAGCAGGGACCAGGGACCGTCCCTGCTCCCGTCCCTGCTCAGTCGCAGGGATGAAGGGACCGTCCCTGCTCCCACCGTGCCACCGCCGTCCCTCCTGGTCCCCCACCATACACCCCCCTCCACGATCGCCCCCTAGTGGAAAAAAGGAACATTCTATTATAACAGGAGAGGTCATCAACCTTCCCTAATTAAAAATATTATCAATCACATCTCAACTCGGAATCATACTATATGATGAAGATTAAATTTATATTTGAATTTTGAAGAACCGTAATTTTAATGAGTATTATTAATTAAGCGAAACACTGGAAAAATCTCAGTTTTTAACCATTTTATTTAGATTTCTTCAACTACAAGATGAGATTATCAATTTAACTCAAGAAAGTTAAACATATATTTGAATTTTGCTTCATAGACATCTTAATGAGTAGTATTAATTAAGTAAAAACAATAGAAAATATCCAGTTTTATAGAAAAAGACTGATTTCTTACGATTTTTATCAACTATATGATCAATGTAACGACTTAAAAGTTGAAAGTTAAACATGTATCCTAGTTTTTCAACAGCTATAGCCTTAATGAGTATCGTTAATTAAGTAAAAAAACAATGGAAAATATCAAGTTTTATGGAAAAAGACTGATCTCTTACGATTTTTATCAACTTAAGAGAGAAAACTTAAACATACATTTCAGTTTTTCAACAGCTATAACCTTAATGAGCATTCATAATTAAGTAAAAAACAATGGAAAATATCGATTTTTATAGAAAAAGACTGATTCTTACGATTTTTATCAACTACATGATCAATGTATCGACTTAAAACTTAAAACTTAAACATACATCCTAGTTTTTTCAACAACTATAACCATAATGAGTATTGATAATTAAGTAAAAAACAATGGAAAATATCAAATTTTATAGAAAAGAATGATTTCTTACATTTTTTTCAACTCAAACTTCAGAATATCAATTTGAGATAAAGAAATTTAAACGTACATTTAGGTTTTTAAGTGGTTATCGCTTTAATATCGTCTTAATGAGTTCTGTTAACTAAGCAAAAACAACGGAAAATACCGATTTTTAAAGAAAGAAATCCAATTACATTAGCTTTTTTACATCAAACTAATGATTTTACCATTTTTTACAGAATTTTAGATGGTTAAGCAATTTACACTACATTACAAACATTATAATTTAAAATCGCGTTCTTATAAAAGTATGACATGACCAGTTTTTTTTTTTTCCTTTCTATTCATACCTCCAAATATCTCCAACTTCCCCTCTTTCGAAGGGTTGAATACAATAGCCTGACGTCACCTGTTTACTTAACTACAAGACTGCGTTATGCTTTTAGAAAAGAGTGATTCTTAACGAAAAATCATCTTAAAGAATAATATTTTAACAGTATTACAAGGATAATTTTTAAACTTTAATAAATTATTTACTTATTTATTATTAATTATCTATTTTATTAAATTATATACTATATTTATGATACTACATTTCATACATTTAGACAGATTTTAAAACTTTTCCGTTCAATCAGTAAATATTATATACATTTTTAACTGAAACCATGTTTTCCAACGCTAGTTCATAAATACGAATTTGTATAATAAATAGTATGTATTCGTTTAAAATCATGTGAACCTTTACTAAACTATTTGAAAATTTCACCGCATAAGAGCATATATTATGTATATTTTTAGTTTTAATAGCAAAAACTTAAATTTCCAACTTTGAAATACATTCGTTTATATATTGTTACAAGATACTAATTATATTTCTAAACTATTTTTAAAAGCTTGAATGTCATTATAAAATGTTCCTATTTATATTTTTCACATCTTGACAACATTCGACATCTTACAACCAATAGTATACTTTTTTTTTTTTTAAATTCTAGAAACTGAAAAAGTCATTTCTTACTGCTTCAAACACTTAACATGTGAAAACTTCTCTGAGTTATTCGATTCACATTTTAATAAAATTGACATGTTTCACCTCACCTTTTTGAAATTTCCATATTATCAAACATCAAGTTATTTAAAATATAAATACTGTGCTTAGTGTTTAGATAATATACATAACTGATTCTACTTATTCTGTTCATATTATTAGTCAAATTAGCAATTTATTATAAAACTTATTTGTACGCATGCGCAAATTGTCACGTGACATAAACGATTAACAGCGATATGAATTTTCGAAAAGCAGTGCAGCATTTTACATTCTCACTGTTAGACTTGAGAGGGAAGGTGACTGCTGTACAACTCTGATTAATTTCCAGATTTTAATACAAGTGAAAACCGTTTTCTTCGTCAACGAATAAAGTAAGTTTTATTATATCATTGCAATACATATGTATCAATAAAAATAAATTAAATGAAATTTAAAAATAGATTTTTTTTATATATTAAGCATTTATTAAGTATATAAATATACTTCTTTTATTACACAGATGTTTCAGCAAGAGGAACTAAAACAGCAGCAAATTTCCGAAATGTATGATCCGACTGATTCATCCTTAGCACATACAAAGTTAAAGAATAATACATATGTAAGTTACTTATATGTTAAATACTAGAATTCATACACTATATATAATTAGGTTAAATTTACATTAAAATATTTTGTCCTATATTCAATAAGAAGTATTTTTATTTGTAATATTAGAGTGATATCTAACTGTTTACTTTAATTTCCCTTACAGAATTGCTCTTTTTGTGATAAAAACTTTTCATCTAAATGGAATTTAAAAGAACATATACAGATCCATACCAATGAAAAACCATTTACTTGTGAGGACTGCGAAAAACTGTTTTCAAGAAAGTGTGAATTAAAAAAGCATATGATGATGTATGATACTCTATCACCTGTTATATGTGAAATTTGCAAATTATCTTTTACTAGGAAATGTGCTCTAATAACTCATATGAAAACACATCCAAACAGAAAATTGTTTAAACGTGAAAAGTTTGAGAAATCCTGCAACTATCGTTATAGATTAAATAAACACAAGATTATTCACAATAGACCACAATTAAATTGTTATGAATGTGGGAAATCGTTTTCAAGCGGAAAAAAGCTGAATCACCATTTAAAAATTCATCAAGTCCAACATCGTCCACTGTTTAAGTGTGAAAAGTGTGAGAAATCCTTCAGCTATCGTTATAGATTAAATCAGCATATGCATATTCACAATAGACCACAATTACATTGCTATGAATGTGGGAAATCGTTTTCAAGTGAAAATAAGCTGAATCACCATTTAAAAATTCATCAAGTGCAACATCGTCCACTGTTTAAGCATGAAAAGAGTGTGAAATCCTTCAACTATCGTTATAGATTAAATCAGTATACACATATTCACAATAGACCGCAATTACATTGTTATGAATGTGGGAAATCATTTTCAAGTGAAAATAAGTTGAATCGCCATTTAAAAATTCATCAAATCCAACATCGTCCACTGTTTAAGTGTGAAAAGTGTGAGAAGATCTTCAGCTATCGTTATAGATTAAATCAGCATATGCATATTCACAATCGACCTCAATTCAATTGTAATGAATGCAAGGAAACATTTTCAAATGAAAATAGACTAAACCGTCATTTGAATGTGCATCAAAACCTACAGCATACATGTGATCAGTGTAAACATAAATTTAATAATAAATTAAATTTAAATCAACATTTACGTACACACCATACTAAAAAACGTCTTGTTCCTGTTAAAAGTGAAATGTCTTTACCCACTGTAGACTTTAAAAGAATAAAACATGAAATACCAGCTTTCGAAGTGTTTGAAACTCTAACTTTTCATCCTGAGAAAAATGAAGAAGGTTGCTTAGTTACAATGATGGATATTCAAAAATTAACCAATCATTTGAAGAATTTAACAGTCAAAGATCAGATTGGAGACTTCAAAAAATTGAATGTTTAGAACTGAATATTTCAAAGTATGGCACCTTATCTAGAAATTGATTTTACATCATGTAAATATGTAGTCTTTTAAGTGTCGATTTTATAATTGATAGGAATGCATATTATTAACAGTGTATTGTATAAATAGCAGTAATAAATAAATAAATAAATAAATAAACATAGTCTTGAGTTAGTCCTTTCATATTATTAACCAAATTATGTTTCGTCCTACATTTCAGCGCTTTCTGAATTAACGTCCATCAAGTTGCTTAAAATATAAATACTATCTTTATAGTTTCAATGGTACATAGTATACATGGTTTATCTTGAGTTAGACCTTCCATAGTATTAATCAAATTATATGTTCCATCTTACACTTCCGAATTATCATCCATCTAGTTGTTTAAAATATTAATAAAATGTTTATAGTTTTTGATTATACATAGTATGTATGAATACAATCTTTAATTTTTAACAGTTCATATTTCAAATAACCTATTTTCGAAACCAAACTATGTGAATTTTACCACATAAAATGATTTGTGTTTCATACTTTTCACAAAATTATCAGATATGTTCTCCTCAGAGGAATTACTATCATGTGAATAAATGAATAAAATTTAATTTATATTAAATGTACACGAAATTGATTACAATATACATTTATTTAATAAAAATAAATAAATAAGCGATTATTTATACATTAAAACTTTACTAAATATATATTTCTTTCATTATACAGATGTTTCAACAAGACGATCCAAAACAGCAGCAAACTTCAGAAATTAATGATCTGAATGATTCATCCCTAGCACATGTAGCGTTAACGAATAATATATATGTGAGTACTTATATGAGAAATACTAGAATTCGTATATGAAAAGTAATAAGAGTAAATATAAAATGATTTGTCTTACTGCCTACACTTTAACAAGTGCCTTTTTACTTATATTGTTGAAGAGAACCTTAATTGTTTCCATTTATTTCTATTACAGATGTGCTGTATTTGCTACAAACACTTCTTAAGTAAATGGAATTTAGCAGATCATACAAAAACCCATACAGGTGAAAAACCTTACACTTGGGAAGATTACCAAATGCTGTTTCCAAGAAGACGTGAATCAAAAATGCACACATCATCATATAAAGCATCGTCAGTTATAGGTAAACTTAGTGAAGATATTCACAAATTAGTCAGACTTCTGAAGAATTTAGACATAAAGGAAGATATTTAGACTATTTATCCATCATATTTCCTTAACACTTACCACAATATCTCAAACTTAAAATTTGGAAGACATACACACTGCTGAAAAGTAATTTTGTTACCCGTGATTCTTCTAACCAGCATGAATGTATAGATATTATTTTGCAATGTATCCTTTAAATGCTCACATTAAATATTCTTTTATATGCATATATCGTTGTGTTTATTTTTTTTAAAACCTATTACATTAATAAAATAGATTACACACACGTACATACACATAACATTTTAAGTGAAACAACACTCTCACAACTTAAAAAATGCATAAGAACATACAAAAATAAGCAGATGTATGAAAAAATATGCAAGTTTACAAAATAATTTCACTGTTTTCTAGAAATACCAACAAAAAAATATTTAAAGTATAAAAAAATTACAAAAGTAAAAAGAAAAAACACAAATGTAAAACAAAAAAAACAAAGTGAAAAACTCAGAACAAAGTTTTTGAAAAAAAAAAATTTACAACAAAAATTTTTTTTACAAAAACCAAAACTTCAAAAAATATTTTTCCAAAAAATTTTTTTTTCAAAAACATTTTTTACAAAAATTTTTTTTTCAAAATAAGTTTTTACAAAAGTAAAAAATAAAAAATCACAACGTTAAAAATATGAAAAATTTTAGTTAAAAAAAAGTGTAAAAAAAATTGCAAATAAAGTTGCAAAAATTTAAAAAAAAGTTACGAAAAAGGTATCAAAATTTTTGTTCTTTTTAATACAGTATGCAATGGTGAAACCATTGTATTTGCTATTAAAAAGAACAAAAATTTTGATACTTTTTTCGTAACTTTTTTTTAAATTTTTGCAACTTTATTTGCAATTTTTTTTACACTTTTTTTAACTAAAATTTTTCATATTTTTAACGTTGTGATTTTTTATTTTTTACTTTTGTAAAAACTTATTTTGAAAAAAAAATTTTTGTAAAAAATGTTTTTGAAAAAAAAATTTTTTGGAAAAATATTTTTTGAAGTTTTGGTTTTTGTAAAAAAAATTTTTGTTGTAAATTTTTTTTTTTCAAAAACTTTGTTCTGAGTTTTTCACTTTGTTTTTTTTGTTTTACATTTGTGTTTTTTCTTTTTACTTTTGTAATTTTTTTATACTTTAAATATTTTTTTGTTGGTATTTCTAGAAAACAGTGAAATTATTTTGTAAACTTGCATATTTTTTCATACATCTGCTTATTTTTGTATGTTCTTATGCATTTTTTAAGTTGTGAGAGTGTTGTTTCACTTAAAATGTTATGTGTATGTACGTGTGTGTAATCTATTTTATTAATGTAATAGGTTTTAAAAAAAATAAACACAACGATATATGCATATAAAAGAATATTTAATGTGAGCATTTAAAGGATACATTGCAAAATAATATCTATACATTCATGCTGGTTAGAAGAATCACGGGTAACAAAATTACTTTTCAGCAGTGTGTATGTCTTCCAAATTTTAAGTTTGAGATATTGTGGTAAGTGTTATGGAAATATGATGGATAAATAGTCTAAATATCTTCCTTTATGTCTAAATTCTTCAAAAGTCTGACTAATTTGTGAATATCTTCACTAAGTTTACCTATAACTGACGATGCTTTATATGATGATGTGTGCATTTTTGATTCACGTCTTCTTGGAAACAGCATTTGGTAATCTTCCCAAGTGTAAGGTTTTTCACCTGTATGGGTTTTTGTATGATCTGCTAAATTCCATTTACTTAAGAAGTGTTTGTAGCAAATACAGCACATCTGTAATAGAAATAAATGGAAACAATTAAGGTTCTCTTCAACAATATAAGTAAAAAGGCACTTGTTAAAGTGTAGGCAGTAAGACAAATCATTTTATATTTACTCTTATTACTTTTCATATACGAATTCTAGTATTTCTCATATAAGTACTCACATATATATTATTCGTTAACGCTACATGTGCTAGGGATGAATCATTCAGATCATTAATTTCTGAAGTTTGCTGCTGTTTTGGATCGTCTTGTTGAAACATCTGTATAATGAAAGAAATATATATTTAGTAAAGTTTTAATGTATAAATAATCGCTTATTTATTTATTTTTATTAAATAAATGTATATTGTAATCAATTTCGTGTACATTTAATATAAATTAAATTTTATTCATTTATTCACATGATAGTAATTCCTCTGAGGAGAACATATCTGATAATTTTGTGAAAAGTATGAAACACAAATCATTTTATGTGGTAAAATTCACATAGTTTGGTTTCGAAAATAGGTTATTTGAAATATGAACTGTTAAAAATTAAAGATTGTATTCATACATACTATGTATAATCAAAAACTATAAACATTTTATTAATATTTTAAACAACTAGATGGATGATAATTCGGAAGTGTAAGATGGAACATATAATTTGATTAATACTATGGAAGGTCTAACTCAAGATAAACCATGTATACTATGTACCATTGAAACTATAAAAATAGTATTTATATTTTAAGCAACTTGATGGACGTTAATTCAGAAAGCGCTGAAATGTAGGACGAAACATAATTTGGTTAATAATATGAAAGGACTAACTCAAGACTATGTTTATTTATTTATTTATTTATTTATTACTGCTATTTATACAATACACTGTTAATAATATGCATTCCTATCAATTATAAAATCGACACTTAAAAGACTACATATTTACATGATGTAAAATCAATTTCTAGATAAGGTGCCATACTTTGAAATATTCAGTTCTAAACATTCAATTTTTTGAAGTCTCCAATCTGATCTTTGACTGTTAAATTCTTCAAATGATTGGTTAATTTTTGAATATCCATCATTGTAACTAAGCAACCTTCTTCATTTTTCTCAGGATGAAAAGTTAGAGTTTCAAACACTTCGAAAGCTGGTATTTCATGTTTTATTCTTTTAAAGTCTACAGTGGGTAAAGACATTTCACTTTTAACAGGAACAAGACGTTTTTTAGTATGGTGTGTACGTAAATGTTGATTTAAATTTAATTTATTATTAAATTTATGTTTACACTGATCACATGTATGCTGTAGGTTTTGATGCACATTCAAATGACGGTTTAGTCTATTTTCATTTGAAAATGTTTCCTTGCATTCATTACAATTGAATTGAGGTCGATTGTGAATATGCATATGCTGATTTAATCTATAACGATAGCTGAAGATCTTCTCACACTTTTCACACTTAAACAGTGGACGATGTTGGATTTGATGAATTTTTAAATGGCGATTCAACTTATTTTCACTTGAAAATGATTTCCCACATTCATAACAATGTAATTGCGGTCTATTGTGAATATGTGTATACTGATTTAATCTATAACGATAGTTGAAGGATTTCACACTCTTTTCATGCTTAAACAGTGGACGATGTTGCACTTGATGAATTTTTAAATGGTGATTCAGCTTATTTTCACTTGAAAACGATTTCCCACATTCATAGCAATGTAATTGTGGTCTATTGTGAATATGCATATGCTGATTTAATCTATAACGATAGCTGAAGGATTTCTCACACTTTTCACACTTAAACAGTGGACGATGTTGGACTTGATGAATTTTTAAATGGTGATTCAGCTTTTTTCCGCTTGAAAACGATTTCCCACATTCATAACAATTTAATTGTGGTCTATTGTGAATAATCTTGTGTTTATTTAATCTATAACGATAGTTGCAGGATTTCTCAAACTTTTCACGTTTAAACAATTTTCTGTTTGGATGTGTTTTCATATGAGTTATTAGAGCACATTTCCTAGTAAAAGATAATTTGCAAATTTCACATATAACAGGTGATAGAGTATCATACATCATCATATGCTTTTTTAATTCACACTTTCTTGAAAACAGTTTTTCGCAGTCCTCACAAGTAAATGGTTTTTCATTGGTATGGATCTGTATATGTTCTTTTAAATTCCATTTAGATGAAAAGTTTTTATCACAAAAAGAGCAATTCTGTAAGGGAAATTAAAGTAAACAGTTAGATATCACTCTAATATTACAAATAAAAATACTTCTTATTGAATATAGGACAAAATATTTTAATGTAAATTTAACCTAATTATATATAGTGTATGAATTCTAGTATTTAACATATAAGTAACTTACATATGTATTATTCTTTAACTTTGTATGTGCTAAGGATGAATCAGTCGGATCATACATTTCGGAAATTTGCTGCTGTTTTAGTTCCTCTTGCTGAAACATCTGTGTAATAAAAGAAGTATATTTATATACTTAATAAATGCTTAATATATAAAAAAAATCTATTTTTAAATTTCATTTAATTTATTTTTATTGATACATATGTATTGCAATGATATAATAAAACTTACTTTATTCGTTGACGAAGAAAACGGTTTTCACTTGTATTAAAATCTGGAAATTAATCAGAGTTGTACAGCAGTCACCTTCCCTCTCAAGTCTAACAGTGAGAATGTAAAATGCTGCACTGCTTTTCGAAAATTCATATCGCTGTTAATCGTTTATGTCACGTGACAATTTGCGCATGCGTACAAATAAGTTTTATAATAAATTGCTAATTTGACTAATAATATGAACAGAATAAGTAGAATCAGTTATGTATATTATCTAAACACTAAGCACAGTATTTATATTTTAAATAACTTGATGTTTGATAATATGGAAATTTCAAAAAGGTGAGGTGAAACATGTCAATTTTATTAAAATGTGAATCGAATAACTCAGAGAAGTTTTCACATGTTAAGTGTTTGAAGCAGTAAGAAATGACTTTTTCAGTTTCTAGAATTTAAAAAAAAAAAAAGTATACTATTGGTTGTAAGATGTCGAATGTTGTCAAGATGTGAAAAATATAAATAGGAACATTTTATAATGACATTCAAGCTTTTAAAAATAGTTTAGAAATATAATTAGTATCTTGTAACAATATATAAACGAATGTATTTCAAAGTTGGAAATTTAAGTTTTTGCTATTAAAACTAAAAATATACATAATATATGCTCTTATGCGGTGAAATTTTCAAATAGTTTAGTAAAGGTTCACATGATTTTAAACGAATACATACTATTTATTATACAAATTCGTATTTATGAACTAGCGTTGGAAAACATGGTTTCAGTTAAAAATGTATATAATATTTACTGATTGAACGGAAAAGTTTTAAAATCTGTCTAAATGTATGAAATGTAGTATCATAAATATAGTATATAATTTAATAAAATAGATAATTAATAATAAATAAGTAAATAATTTATTAAAGTTTAAAAATTATCCTTGTAATACTGTTAAAATATTATTCTTTAAGATGATTTTTCGTTAAGAATCACTCTTTTCTAAAAGCATAACGCAGTCTTGTAGTTAAGTAAACAGGTGACGTCAGGCTATTGTATTCAACCCTTCGAAAGAGGGGAAGTTGGAGATATTTGGAGGTATGAATAGAAAGGAAAAAAAAAAAAAACTGGTCATGTCATACTTTTATAAGAACGCGATTTTAAATTATAATGTTTGTAATGTAGTGTAAATTGCTTAACCATCTAAAATTCTGTAAAAAATGGTAAAATCATTAGTTTGATGTAAAAAAGCTAATGTAATTGGATTTCTTTCTTTAAAAATCGGTATTTTCCGTTGTTTTTGCTTAGTTAACAGAACTCATTAAGACGATATTAAAGCGATAACCACTTAAAAACCTAAATGTACGTTTAAATTTCTTTATCTCAAATTGATATTCTGAAGTTTGAGTTGAAAAAAATGTAAGAAATCATTCTTTTCTATAAAATTTGATATTTTCCATTGTTTTTTACTTAATTATCAATACTCATTATGGTTATAGTTGTTGAAAAAACTAGGATGTATGTTTAAGTTTTAAGTTTTAAGTCGATACATTGATCATGTAGTTGATAAAAATCGTAAGAATCAGTCTTTTTCTATAAAAATCGATATTTTCCATTGTTTTTTACTTAATTATGAATGCTCATTAAGGTTATAGCTGTTGAAAAACTGAAATGTATGTTTAAGTTTTCTCTCTTAAGTTGATAAAAATCGTAAGAGATCAGTCTTTTTCCATAAAACTTGATATTTTCCATTGTTTTTTTACTTAATTAACGATACTCATTAAGGCTATAGCTGTTGAAAAACTAGGATACATGTTTAACTTTCAACTTTTAAGTCGTTACATTGATCATATAGTTGATAAAAATCGTAAGAAATCAGTCTTTTTCTATAAAACTGGATATTTTCTATTGTTTTTACTTAATTAATACTACTCATTAAGATGTCTATGAAGCAAAATTCAAATATATGTTTAACTTTCTTGAGTTAAATTGTTAATCTCATCTTGTAGTTGAAGAAATCTAAATAAAATGGTTAAAAACTGAGATTTTTCCAGTGTTTCGCTTAATTAATAATACTCATTAAAATTACGGTTCTTCAAAATTCAAATATAAATTTAATCTTCATCATATAGTATGATTCCGAGTTGAGATGTGATTGATAATATTTTTAATTAGGGAAGGTTGATGACCTCTCCTGTTATAATAGAATGTTCCTTTTTTCCACTAGGGGGCGATCGTGGAGGGGGGTGTATGGTGGGGGACCAGGAGGGACGGCGGTGGCACGGTGGGAGCAGGGACGGTCCCTTCATCCCTGCGACTGAGCAGGGACGGGAGCAGGGACGGTCCCTGGTCCCTGCTCCTGTCCCCGTACTGTTGTTTTCCTACTACTCATCTATTACATGGTATTTTGCACAATTTTATACAAGACAATAATCACACATGAAATCGCTCTTTTTCACTTCTAATATATGAAAAGAAAAATAAATTTTACCTTTAAGAATCAGTGTAAACTTTATATAAATTAAACTCTTTTATTTTTTGCAATATTTTTAATGACATGCACGGTGGAAAACAACAATTGTTATATGAAAATATGATAAACTGTCAAACTTTTAAAAAATTCTTAAAAGTATATAATTTTAAATTTGCTGCTTTTCCTAATGTATACAAAACTTTAAAATAACGAATAAGCGATGAATAGCAGGGTATAAAGTAAATATTATTTTATATTTGTTAAATTACAAGTGCATTTTTAAAAGCGTATGATGTCTTAAAAATGGTTATGTTTCCTACATCTTTTATGTTTCCTACATCTTCCTACATCCTAGGTTTCCGGAATCAAACAAGTCTAATGTCGATGCAAAAAAAAAAAAAAAAAAAGCTCAAGAGGTTATAATAAATTATAAATTAATAATTCTTTAATGAATAAGCATAATACAACATACCTATATTGTGGTAACATATCCAAATTTTGGTAGTATTCGTTAACACGCTTTCTCTCTCTGATGTGACTGTCTTATAACTGAAATGATCTGCTTCTGCTTATCAGCACAGCTGTACAAAAATTCTTGGAAAATTACCTCCGTACTTGTTGACCTTGAAGGAGAGCATGTATTGTACTAAGGCCCAAACAGATCTGACCCCTTCTTGTGGTTACTCATCGGATCGTTTATTGTGGCGACATGGTATTTTGATCTTTAATCAGTTTTTTAGGAAATGGGCGGTTATCCTGCAAAAGAGGAATCTTTCCGTCAAGTAGGGTTGATATGCTTATCTCCCGATTCTTTGTTTATTCCGCTTCGTTCTTTAATGAAGAAACCACAAATGAGTCCTATATAAAACGCATATGGCACCTGTTTCAAGATTTCAGTTGACGGGGAGTGTATTTCAATGTGAACGCAGCCTTATCTGGGGGACTCGATTTTTACTACAAGAGGGAAAAAAATGATTCTAAATAGCTTTCTGTTTTTAATTGTATAAGGCAACGAAGAGATTGTTTTATTTTAGAGCTAAGAAGATGCATTTCATATTAATATTTTGCACAAATCACAATTTCTAGTACCTGCATATGTTCGAATGGTCGAATATAGACATATTTTCTTTTCAGATTTTAGTAAAATTTGCGAACATTGTACACGGCACACGACAGAACTCGATTAAAAAAATATTTTTCCTTTAATATAAATAGTAAAATGCATACATACATACTATATGTTTTTCAATTCCAGTTTACAGCATTTTCATTTTCAAACACACGCAAATTTGAATTCATTTTTATTCAAATAAAAAAACACAGATTAAAAAAAAAAAATTATTTTTTTTCGTTTTACTCAACTTTGAGTGACATGCATCTAACATTTGTGTATTCACATTTACTTTTATACATATGAAAAACAATATATGGCTTTATCTATATTTTTTATTAGTAAAAAAAAAATAATAATTCAAATAAATACATATAAATGTTAGTAATTCAACAGGGACATGGGATTTTCTTTTTTCCTTTGAATCAGAATTTTAAATCCTTCCCTCCCCGGAATTTCATTTAACATGCATATATATTTGAAATCATATTAAAAATTTATGTTTTAGAGACAGTTTTATATCCCCCCCTTTTTTTCCTTTTACTTACCCATCATACGTAGTATAGGGTAAGTCTTGCAATCGTTTTGAAAATCGAAAAAAATTTTTTGACGGATTTACACGTTTTAGATAGTGGAGATTCCGAAAAACATATTTTTAGAAAAAAAATTTGCCGTCCGTCTGTCTGTCTGTCTGTCTGTCTGTAAACGCTCTATCTCCCGAACGAATTGAGATAGAGACTTGAAATTTTGTATGTAGTTAGTATGTATGAATGGGACGAACCCTATTTAATATCAGCAACCTCGATTATCCGGAACTATTTTTTTCGGACTCTCGAAAAATTCGTTCTGATGAAAGGTATATAAAAATTTTCGAATTTTTTTGTTCTAAGGCATGGATGTAAAAGGCAATAAAATAACACACATTTTGCATATAGAACGAAGTCATTCGGATTATTAGTTGCCGAGATATTTGTAATCCTGTTTTCCACATTCTTCCATTTTTCATGACCCTGTATTTCCTTCAAATTTCAATTCAGAGGTATATTTTAATTGGAAATGAGACGCTTAATCCGATGCAGTTAATTGTTAGTTAATAGAATTATTATTTTTGGAGTTATAAGGATGTTTCTTTTACGCAGTTCGGTACTACTTGAGTAGTTTGGCGTTTTATATAATTTGTCGATATTGGTAATCAGCAGTTCTTTAATAGAGCATTACTATGTATATTAACAATATTTAAATTTTGTTTATGAATTGCAATGCATTGTATAAATAGTTTTCACATGTTTTATTTTCATATACATATTCATGATGGATAAGTATTACGGTGGCCCCCAACGACTAGTTTTCTTTACTAATTTGCATTCAGCAAAAAATGCTTGTTATTATAGAATTTGAAAAAATATACATTAAGAAAATTCACATTTATCAGTAAATATTTTGTAAATATTTTGTATTATGCATTTGCAATGAATGCATCTTACTGTAATTAAATCTTTGTATGGTTCCAATTTCTTATAAATTTGTGTTCTGTTTATTTTGGCTATTAAAATCAATATAAATTGAATAATACATTTATTATTTCCAGTATGACCATTAAAATATATCCAAGCAAAGCTATCCGAACATGCAGATGCAAAATAAATTAAAATACATTCTTTCTTTTTTTTTCTGATAACATCATTTTTTTATATATTAGAATGATCTTTCCTAGAAATAAAAAAAAAAAAAATGTGAACGTAATTCTATTTTTTATGCCAATTTCAGAGATACAGAAATCGATGATTTTAGAAATATATTATGCATGTACGAGTAAAAATGATTTTATGCAATGTATGCGAAAGTTTTGCATGACTGAGTAATAGGGAGGAGGGGGGGGGGGACATGGACTGCTTCAGGCACAATCTAAAAGCGTTTTTCTGTTTTAATATTTATTTTAAATTATTTTACTATATTTTAAATATTTGTTCATTTTTTTCAACTCTTTTTTATGAATAATGAATGTAAAAGTGTGCCGGTGAAGAAAACACTTGGAATTCTGTATACATTTTGAGGACAATTTTTATTTCTTAAAAACAGATTTTCAAACTAAATAAAATATGTCATCTATTTTATTGTTTTAAATATAAATCTCGTAAATTATGCATATGTTTATTAAAATCCAGATTTAAAGTAATTTTTGAAAGAAATAAAGATAAAAAATAAATACATTTTCTCTCTTAAAATAAAAATGCTGGTCAGTTTATATTAGCCCTTTGCTTTATAGATGTTGGAGGGCCATTACTTTTCTGCCCGAAACCGACCTTTAAGAGTTTGCCGGCAAAGTTAATGCAACAGTTCTGTCATCGTCGAGCCGTTAACGGTTCGGCGATAGCTGCCGCAACTAGCGGCGGCTCACATGCGGTACAGCATTGTTTTTGTATAAATGGCCTTAACTCCTTTTGGCCGCGACGAAACCAGCTTACGGCCTTAAGTGGAGTGTTTGTGGGGCGGTCACTTACCGGTTACTTATCGATTGTAGACAGGTACGAAATGAAAATCAAGGCGAACTGTGACGTCAGCTACAATTCAACAGGATACTTTTCATTGGTGCCACACAGTGTTCTCGCTGACATTTGACCAACGTTAGTAATTAGGCTAATTAAAAATAAAAAACATTTGCCAAATGAAAAAGTATTAGCAAAATAAATTCGCCGTGTAGCACAAAAAATAATCTTTATTTTTTTGACGTGCCTCCTTTTTTTCAATATGTTCTAAAATAATCTAAATTTTTATGACTTCGGCAACGATTGTTATTAATCTAATTTCGACTATCGGCTAAAAATACACTAAAAATATGTATATATGCATTTGTATAAAAAACGAAAAAGAAAAGAAAGAAAAAAAGAAAATTGAGCACTAGCAATTTGGCGAATCTAATCACTTGTTTACACGCTAAATGAAGAATTTAGTCGCAATTTGGCGCAATGGCAAGCCACAGGGAGAACCCTCGTGCTACAATTCGCTTTCGTACTGCCCTACAATCAGTCAGTAGCATTGGTTACTTTGGTAAATTGCGTTGAACACGCCCGTAGTATTGGCAAATCTTGTAATCGCTTTAAAATTAAATAAAGTTTAATTAATAACTATAGAAAAAAAAATTACATCATTTAAAAAAATAACAGTAAAAAAATATAATTTAACAAATCACAACGACTATTTGGAAAGGGATATTTTTAAAGACTCAAATTTTAACACTAGAATCGCGGTAAATTTTACCCAAGTTTTATAAAAATAATTCACATCAGAATTTTTACTTAAGTCTATTTAACTTATTTATTTTAAATAATTTTTACGCAGCTTATATATAAATTATTTTAAGAAAACTTATCTGGTTCAAATCGACATCTTTTCACTAAATACGGGTCAAAATGACCCGTGTCCGCGGTTCTAGTGTTAAAGACTTACTAGGGGCTTTTGCCCGCTACGCTGGTCGGTTTAGACGGACAGACGGGCATTAAACAGTTTAATAGTTTATTAATTACGGGCATTAAATCAGTGGCGTAGCTAGGATGGGTGACACCCGGGGCGGATAAAGGGTGTCACCCCCCCCCCCCCCAATTCGTCAATCATAACTCTACATTATTACAAAAAATGACCATACCATTCCTTATTTACTTTTTTGTCCTGCATAAAAAAAGTCCTTCCGGCAATGCCGGGAGGAAGAGGTAGCTTTCATATACTTATTTATTTATTTTAAATTCAGTTATATAAATCAAATATAGGAAGATCAAAATAGTGGAACACGATTATGTAAGATTGAATACTAGTTTTTGTCAATACTGAATACTAATAGGAATTTTTAGAAATAAGTCATCTTTTATTCAATCTGGTTTTATTTTAAGCGATATATAGGGGCACCAAATTCCACGATATCCATTTTAAAGCAGCATGATGGATAAAAAAAACCCAATGAGATTGATCGAAATCTTAATTCATGTGAACATGCACACTCACATCGATATCGATTAATATATACGAGTGCTGTCACGGGCAAATTGACTTTAAAAAAATGTCGCCCAAATTAGAAATTCAAACTGCTATATCCCAAGCGTTTTTCAAAGTAAAGACAAAGCAAAAATGCTCCGGAATTCATTATTAAGATAAATAGTTTAGAAAGAACCTTTTTTCAATTTCTAATTTTTTGTTTATACATCATTATACATTTAAAAGATTTTTGATAAATTTAAATGGCCGCCATTTTGAAACAAGATGGCGGATAAAGTTGGCTCGTGAACTCGGTCAAGATATTGGTATATACCATGAACACACGGAGTTATATTGAAATCAGTCTATAAATATGCGTATTAACGCGTGACAAATTTCAGACCGTTTCAAAATGTCAATCTCACTGGAAATTGAAATTGCTAAAACTCAGCCATTTTTCAAGATACAGATTAAACAATAAATGCTCTGGAATCTTTGTATCAAGGTCAAAACACAAAAGAAAAATCTTTTTCCATTTCTTACTTTTTTGCACCTAATTTTAAAATTTAAATTAAAAATAATAATATTCCGCCATTTTGAATCAAGACGACGCGACGGTTGGAACTGGCCAACAAATTCGGTTCAGGCATCAGTATGTCCTATCTACGCGCCAAGTTTCATCCAAATCAGTGTATAAATACGCGTGTTATCACGTGACGAAAACCAGATCATTTCAAAATGTGAGCAACACTAGAAATTAAAAGTACTATAACTCAGACATTTTTTTAAGATACAGACGAAACAAAAAGTGCTTTGGAATCTTTGTATCAAGGTCAAATGCATAAAAGAAAAATCTTTTTCAATTTCTCACTTTTTTGTACCTAATTTCAAATTTCAATTTTTTTTTTAAATTTAAATGGCCGTAATTTTTAAACAAGATGGCGGATGAAACTGGTTAACGAACTCGGTACAGGCCTTATTAAGTACTATGTACACACCAAATTACATCCAAATCGATTTATAAATACGAGTGTTTCACGTGACAAAATCAGATAGTTTCAAAATGTCAGCCATAAGAAAAATTCAAAGTACTATAATTCAATCATTTTTTAAGAAATAGACAAAGTAAAACGTGTTCTAGAATCAGTGTTTTAGGATCTAACACACAAGAAAAAATATTTTTCAACATTTAATTTTTTGGCATTAATTTTAAAATTTTAAATTTTTTTTAAATAGCTGCCAAACTCGGTCGAGATATTTGTATGTACTATGTACATACTAACAAGGAAGGTCTCCATACGAGAATACCCCGAAAAATCTCAAAAAATTACATAATGCTCTTCTCGTGTGGATATACACGTTTATAAAAAAAAAATTCGGCGGAAACTCCATTCAGTATCCGTAAAAAAATAATGAAAATTTCGTTATTTGGCGATTTATCGCCGATTGGCGGTGGAATTTAATTAAAAAAAAATAATTTATGTCAAATACACTTCAAGAAAAACTAGTTGGATGTGTCAATCCCAAAACTTTCTTCTATCTCATAAGTACATTTTAACATTTAAAAAAAAAAAAAAAAAAAAAAAAAAAAAAAAAAAAGCGTGGTGACCCCAAAGTTACCTACTATCGAATTTCCTCGAACATTTGACCTAGCCTAATGAGATTCTGGTATCCGAAAAGCCTAAAACGCAAACTTGAATTAATATTCTGAGAAAAAGAGCTTAGTAGTGCCTCATGTTGGGTAATTTATACTAAAACCTAATAAGCATCTATTTATGTCAAGACCTAACAGAATCTGAAATTTGATGGAATTTCGTCCATTAGTTCTTGAGATATAGTTATAACAAAAAATTTGCAAAACGTTGCACAGCAACACCATATCTTGGACAATTTATGCCAAAACGTAAAAAAAGCGTCTAATTATGTTATGGTGTAAAAGAATCTGAAGTTTGATGAAATTCTGTGCATTAGTTCTTGAGATATTGCTAGTTTAAAAAAAAAGTGTAAAATATAGCACAGCAGCACCATCAGTTGAAGGATTTATAACAAAACGTAATCATCGTGTAATTATGTTATATATCATTTTGTAACAGAATCTAAAATTTGATGAAGTTCTCTGCATTAGTTCTTGAGATATAGCTATCGCAAAAATCGTGCAAAATGTAGCATAGCAGCGCCACGTATAAAGCAGTTCACACCAAAACCTTATCAGCGGCTATGTATCTCAAGGTATCGCGGAATCTGAAGTTTGGTGACATTCTGTGCATTAGTTCTTGAGATATAGCTATCATGAAAATCATGAAAAACATGGCATAGCAGCGCCACCTGCTGGCCAATTTACACCAAAACTTAATCAGCGTCTATGTATATCAAGGGGTCACAGAATCTGAAGTTTCTTGAAATTCTGTGCATTAGTTCTTGAGATATAGCAATCTTGAAAATCATGAAAAACGTAGTATAGCAGCGCCACCTGCAGGCCAATTTTCACCAAAACCCGATAGGCACTAATTCATATCAAGGTCTAACTGAATATAAAATTTTATTAAATTTCGAGCATTAGTTCTTGAGATAGAGCGCCCACAAATTTTTTGTCACATACAGACAGACAGACATACAGACAGACAGACAGACGGACAGACTCACAGACAGACATTTTCTAAAAATAGTCAAAACGTGTTCAGGACCTTCTAAAACGTATAAATCCGTCGAAAACCGGAAGTCGAAAATTTTCATGAATCCAATACTTTCTTCTTGTAAAGATAGAAGAAAGTAAAAAAAAGTTTCATTTTGAACTTGTTTTGATAAATTTAATTTAAATAACATAAGTTTTGTAAGTTTTAGTTTCTTTTAAATATAATTTTGTTATATCGATATTTATAGGTATTTATACTCAAATTTAATCATTAAAATTTGGGATTTAAAACGAAATTCATGATTTAAATTAATTAAATTTGTTTCAAACTCAAAGTCCAATTGAGAATTGTATATTAGATTTCGTTGCTATGGAAACATTTGGCTTTTATTTGTGAATACGCTTAAATGTATGAAGATAATTTTTCTCAATATGATTTTTTTATCTATGAAAACACTTTTTTCCGGTGATTAATTAAATAACTACTTAACAGCAATATATATATATGTAATACAATATGTATATATATGTATATAATATATTAAAGTTTCTCATTGTTTATATCTAAATTCATTAAATACATTTTACACGCATTCTAAATGTCTAACAGTTTTGAGTTGCATTATAATCGTTTGCTTCTGGCGAGGAAAAGGACTCCTCGCCAAATCGAGTGACTCTTTCGTCTTTTCACGCCAAATATTCGAAAATATTTTATTTTTTTACACAATATCTAATGTGATTCCGCCGCTAATTTTGACTGATCCTTTATTACATACATAAGTACTTTAATTAGTATTTTTTTTTTCATAAAATTCTGAGTATGCCCAGTATGGAGACCTTCCTTGTAAGTTTCATTCAAATCGGTTCATAAATACGTTAGTTATAGCATGACAAAAATCAGATCGTTTCAAAATGTCAGCCATAAGAAAATTTCAAAGTGCTATAACTCAGTCATTAATCGGTGTTTTAAGATCTAACACATAAAATAAAAATATTTTTCAACTTTTAATTTTTTCGCATTTAATTTTAAATTTTAAATTAAAAAAAATGGCCGCCATTTTGAAACAAGATGGCGGATAGTGCTGGCCAACGAACTCGATCGAGATATTTGTATGTACTATGTATATACCAAGTTTCATTCAAATCGGTTCATAAATTCGGTAGTTATAGAATGATAAAAATCAGATCGTTTCAAAATGTCAGCCATAAGAAAAATTCAAAGTGCTATAACTCAGTCATTTTTTAAGATATAGACAAAATAAAAAGTGTTCTGGAATCGGTGTTTTAAGATCTAACACATAAAATAAAAATATTTTTCAACTTTTAATTTTTTCGTATTTAATTATAAATTTTAAATTTTTAAAAATTTTTTAAATGGCCGCCATTTTGAAACAGATGGCCGGTGATGCTGGCCAACGAACTCGATCGAGATATTTGTATGTACTATGTACATACCAAGTTTCATTTAAATCGGTTCGTAAATACGTTAGTTATCGCATGACAAAAATCAGATCTATATATATATGGTTATATATATATATATATATATATATATATATATATATATATATATATATATGTCAACATTTGAACGGAGGGTGGTTTTGGGGTCTGGGGGTCATGATCGGTGAAAATATACCAAAATTTTCTGGAAGTGCTTTCCTCCGGACGGCTGCAATAGGTAGCTTTTTACTTTTTGTAATGAAAGCTACCTAAAAAACACAGGAGCGACTCCTCACTTAACCCATAGTCCGCATAAATCAGTGTCGTGTCTTTATTTTGAAAAAAATTCTTTCTTTTAAAATTTGCTTTTGCTAACTACTCGATGGATGGGTTGGTTTCTTTTCCCTGGCGCAAATGTTATTTAGACACAGACACACCATTCTGTATAAAATTTCACATTCTCTAAGAAAAGAAAATTTACTCTGTTGCGTCGTGCTATAGAAATTTCATTTTACATAAGACTTTTCCAAAATTTTATAAGAAATAGATATATTTATTTGCAAATAAATATTGGGTGTCACCCCTTAGAGGGTGACACCCGGGGCGGACCGCCCCCTCCGCCCCCCGCTTGCTACGCCACTGCATTAAATAGTTTAATAGTTTATTAATTACGGGTATTAAATAGTTTAATAGTTTATTAATTACGGGCATTAAATAGCTTAATTGTTGGTATTAAATAGTTTAATACTATTAAAATGCATATGTCAAACAAGGTCTCAATATATAAGGATGCAATGGAACCAGTGTTCTCGCTGGCATTTAAACAACGTTAGTAATTTGGCTAGTTAAGAATAAAAAACATTCGCCAAATGAAAAAAGTATTAGCAAATGAGATTCGCCGGGTAGCACAAAAAATAAATAAATAAATAAATAAATAAATAAAAAATAAAAAATATATAATAATAATAATAATAATAATAATAATAATAATAATAATAATAATAATAATAATAATAATAATAATAATAATAATAATATTGTAATTTAAGAAATTACACCAACCATTTGAAAACTGTTTCACTCGAAACATTCATCTATCATTTTAAGCTAAATACCAGTTGTTTTATTGTGTATTATCCGTGCCACTGCTATAGATGATTTTATACATGCTGCAATTTGAAGGTACGGTTCGTTTAAGTCACATCACTCCATTGTCGCCAAGCATAAAAGTTGGCGACAAAAGAAGCATTTCAAACTATGTAACATTGTTGGTATGGAAGTAATCATTATTAAAATAGAGCTTTGGCATATACTGTTATACTTGTAAGACTTTGGCATATACTGTTTGATTTTACAGAGCAGAATTTTGCTGATGGAGGTTTTAAACCAAAGTCGATCGCAGCACATGCATCTGTGAATGGGTCCATCAGACATTGAATCAAAAAAGTTTTTTTTCCAGTTTTTCCCAAGCCGATTGCTTTTTAGTTTTCTTTTTAGGTGGTGGAAAATCAAGAGTAATAGCTGTAACATTTTCCGGCTTGTTAGAATCACTATTTGCACTCAAATTTTCCTGGCTAGAACCGACTGATTGTAAAACGCCATGGCTAGTGGATTGGTCGCCCTGGAGACATGATGTTTTACAATTAATCGACTCGGCATTAAATTGTTTCCTTTTTCGTGATCGCCTTTCAACACGTAAGTGGTTTTCAGCGGCTCGATAATCTTTTGATTTTCTCGTTTTCTGCATTGAAAGACGTTTTTGCGCCAAACCAAATACAGTACTACTTAGTTATCCCGTCGACCAATTTTGCCAAATGATACGAATCGCAAACTAATAAGCAACTTATACATGTTGACTAAATTTTTATTTTAAATAACAAAAGAGTAAATAAATTAGTAAAACATTAATAAAAAGTCGAAATAAAAATCATTTTATGATTGTTTAAGTACGCGTATTGTGATAAATGTCAATGAATGCGACATTCACGGTCATTCATTTCTTTGGCTTCGGCTTTTTCCGTATCTGTTAATTTCCGTCTACCCATTTTTAAATTTGTTAGTTTTCTCCTTTATTACAATGATTTCAAACATTTTAATTTCCCATTCAAATAAAAATTCTTCTAAAAGTAAAGAATTTAATTTAAATTGAAATAAAAATTCTGCTAAAAGTAAAGAATTTAATTTAAATTCAAAAGTGACCACGTCATTTTGTCAATACGAAAACAACAACCATTTTTCAAAGGGTAAAAAAAAAAAAAAAAAAAAAAAAAAAACGTTAATCCTTTAATTTACTCCTTTTTTTCAATATGTTCCGAAATGAACTATGTTTTTATAACTCCGACAACGTATTTTTTCCGTACGAAGCCCAGACTGACTTCATTCTTTCTAGTCTTCACGGACCAAAATAATGAGTTCCTGTTGAATCATCCCGTATAAAATTCCTTTTCTCGACGTGGCCAAGTCTGTTCATAAATCAGTAAAATATCGCTTGGCCCAAAAATTTTTGCAAAAAAGGCATATACTTTTAAGTCTTCATTATTCGGCAACTATACATTAGAATTTATTCTTTTTAAAGAATCGTAGATTATTGGGCTTATTAAAATTGAGTTAAACACATGTAAAATAATAATAATAATAATAATAATAATAATAATAATAATAATAATAATAATAATAATAATAATAATAAAACATGATTATGACAGAATTTACTTTCAAACTGAAAACTGTAAATTTCTTTTAAATTGTTCATCCATGAAAAATGAATACAATACGCGAGAAAAAAATATATTAAACATTTATATCTGCCAAGAAGGGAACGTATTTTTTCCTTTCCAATGCGATTCCGTCTTAGAAGATTTTACTTTTATCATATACCATTTTTTAGATTTTTACGTCTCCATTACATGGAATATGGATTAATAATACTAATGATAACTGAAACATTTACATACAACAAACAAAGGTTCATTAAAATCATAAATATCTCAGCCTATACGGCACTTCTGCATAGATGGAGATTGTAAACATGGAAAAAAAAAAGAAAAAGACTAAGATAAGTTTTTTTGGTCTGAACTCTTCAGTAAGAGTAAAGATCAATGCTCTGTAGAAATTCACTGGGGCCGGATTTACCGAAATTTTAACTTTCGGGCCGGGCTTGGGTCTAAATTTTAACTTTCGGGCCGGCCGGGCCGAGCCAATATTTTTTTCGCTCGAGCCGAAATTTTGACTTTCAGGCCGGGCTCGGGCCTGGAAATTTCGGCCCGTGCAGACCTTTAGGACAGCATCGTCGATAAAATGACATTTGTTCAATATTTTATGCCGATCATTATTATCATTTTCTGACTTTATTTGCCATTTTTTAAAAGGCACCATTGAATTTTGTATGCTTCACAAAATTAGTTTAAATGAGAATTTAGTCATGAGAAATATTTAGGTAAATAAAAGCATCTTTTCTTTGGGGTATATCATTATGGGATATATCGTTATCATGATTTCATCATGAAAGTTTCCCAATAAACATTTTTACTATCGGAGTTTTTGAATTACAAATGGTTAAATGCATCTAAAATTTATATTAGAATTATAAGTTAGATTTTTCTTTCCTTACTTATGATAATCAAGGATTATGCATCAGAATTTTACTAAACTCAAAATGAAAGTAATAAATAGTAAGTGATTCAACAACTTCACAACAGAACAAAGAGTTACGTATAAAAACAAAATAGCTTTCTTTCTCCCAAACTATCTGACAATAGTATCAATAAATACTTTAGTATGTTTTTTTTTTTTTTTTTTTTTTTTTGCAAAGGAAGTTTCATTAAAACTGAGAGCAGAATCACAAAAATTCAAGAAATATACTTACAGCAAAAATACACCATTCATTTTTCAAAATATCTTTACACCTCAGATGATATATAACAATTCCATTATTCAACTTACTTTTCAAAACAAATTAAAAAAGCTTTTTTTTTTTTTTTTTGTAGCGACTTCAAGAAACCCCGCACTGCTAAAGTAACTTTTGAATCCGTATTAAATTTTCTGCAATGGAGTTTCTCCTCCAACATTAGAAGCAGATAGAAATCGTATGGTGCGAGATCTGGACTGAAAGAGGGATGTGACATGATTTTAATATTGCATTTACTAAGATATTTCTGAACAGAAGTAGCAACATGCGGGCAAATGTTATCGTAATGTAATATCCGATTTTCTACTAAATCATGACCCTTTCTCGATACATGTTGTCCCAAAATTTTCAAAACTGAAACTTAATGTTAATCATTCACAACAGTTTTTGAGGCGCAATACGCTGATAGATTACATCTATGATTAAAGAAAATAATCATCATAACTTTTCTAGCATTTTTGGTCTGCTATAGATTTTTTTCGGAGGCAGGGAATCAATGTGTTTCTATACACTTGTTGCGGACTTGTTAAGGGGATGAAAATGATGCACCCAAGTTTCATCAACTGTTATTACAATCTTTAAGAAATTCGGATCATTTGAAACATCTGTTTCCATTCACAACATTGGTGAATTCTTGTTTGCATTTCTTCTTTAGTAAGATGATGAGGGGCTCATTTATGGAACAAATATGGTGAAGCTGTAAATTGTTACGTAATGCCAAATATCGACGATTTCGAAATGTTAGTTGATACCGCTATCTCCTCACATGACATTCGTCGATTTTCTTGCAAGATTGCCACACAATGTTAAATTTTCAAACATTCACAACACTTTCTGGTAGATCAGGCTTTGGAACCAGTTCTGCGTACAAACATCCTTTTCTTTTAAATCCCCATGCCATCTAAAAATCACAGTATCACCAAAACATTTGTTTTTGTAAGTTTTTTTCATTAACTTAACTGTTTCTGGAGCTGTTTTGCGCAAACGATACCAAAATTTTATGGCACAATGCATTTCGTTTTTTTACTTTGAATCACCCACCTCCATTTTTATAGTGCAAATAGAAATATTTCTTTAAATAAACACAAAACTAAGAAAATAAAATTATCTGCTTCGTTTAGAACATTTATGTAATTTGAAAAAATCGCCTACAGTTTTATTTTTTAATTTTGCGATATTGCCACTATGTAAAAAATAACTCAGTTTTTTTATGGAATGCCCTTTATATGTATACATATATGTTGTGAAAACAACTTAGAAATTCTAAATAAATAGTCCAATATTGCTTTATTTTTTTAGATACAGGCAAAAAAGAACTAGAAGAAACATTATATTCATTTTTATAAATTCATTAGCTCGAGTTTTCTGTTAAATGTAAGTCAAAGCACTGAATTTTCACTAATAGGGGCACACGTCAAATTAATGTACTGTAACGGAATTCTGTTTGGATCAACTACAGAAATTACAATCAGGAAACTAGGCATGGTTTTAAAAATAAACATTGAGTGTTTATATAAAAAAAAGTGTTTACAAAAGCTATTTTTATTAATTACGAAAACTAAGCATTCATACGATTTTGATTCATATTCATTTCAATAGATTTTAATCGTAGTGAAAAAAAAAACTTTACAGGAAGTCCATATTTTGCTTTTAGAGTTTCGTTCATCTCACATAACCCTTATAGTCTCACTTCATTGTGTGTCCATCACCAGGGATGTGGTGAAGGGTATACGGAGGTATACGCCGTATACCTTCTGGATTTTTTAAAGGAGCACCGTATATCCTCTGTTTCTCAAGAAAACTTATAGTATAAACACTATAACCTCTGCCTTCAGCGTACACCCTCAATTTAGAGCGTATATATCCTCTGTTATTTTTACGACTACACCCTTGTCCATCACAGCACTCGTACTCGGAAACTAAGTTAAAGACTTGATTTTTTTTTTCTCGTACACTTGAATATCTCTTATCTCTTGTCCTCCCAAATCGTAAAATTTTGACAAATTATTATATCATTAGGGGTTTTATGGATTCGACCATTTTTCTGACATACTTAATCTTAATTTTAGGCTTGCATTCGTAGAAGTTATGACTCATTTGGTAAAGTTATTGAGTTCGTATCTCGAAGGTTGTGAGTTCAAATCTCGCCGATTAAGTTGAAACCTTTAAAAACTTAAATTTGTAACTTTTTAATGTAATTTAAAAAAATAAGTTTGCGAAGTTTTTTAAGTTTGTCGCCCCCCCCCCTCCCATCCCAAAACAAAAAAGAAAAAAAAACTAAAAAGAGCATTAACCCATTAACGCCCGAATTATTTCCTTCGCTAAAATTTAAATTTTGTATTTCCCACCACTTTTTAAAGCAAATTAACTTTTATCTAAATTTATCGAGGATTCTGTCTCGCGCAATAAGGTATATATTTATCTTCATCTTTACTGGTGGGAAAACCGCTTTCTTGCTGTTTTTGTAACCGTCCTCAAAAGAGGACGCTGGGCGTTAATGGGTTAAACTTTAAAAAACTAATTAATATTCTGATATCTGCTATAAATCATTTTAAGGTTTTTGTTTGATGCTGATATCTACGGGAATTTTACGAACTAACAAAAAACAAATAATTTGTAATGCACATTATTTAAATAGAATCGTTTTTAAGTATTATTATTTTATTTTTGATTTTATTAATCAGTTTTAAAATTTCAGATATTTGAAAACATTTAGAAATTTTCAAGAAGGAGAGAGTGTTGAATTTCAGGGTAAGGGGAGAGGGCGCCAACATTTTTTAAAAATCATAGCGATAAATATAATTTTAGGTATGATTTTTTGGAGATGGACTTCTGATAAATTTTATTTGCTAAAAATTTCAAAAACGGGGGGAGGGAATCGGGGCGTAATCCGAGGTCGCGAGAATGGAAACTGCAAGAGGCAATTTTCTCAGTTTCCGAACTTATTCTGACTACCCTGATATGATGTATCGTTGGCAAGGTCTTTGACCCACTGCACGATCTGAGATCTCCCTTACTCACTTGTTTAAGATTTAAAAGTACAATCAGCTCTCTCATCCCATCCATATAACATATAACATTGAAATTTCATGTACTGCAAGCCGGTGATCTAGATATGGAGAATCACGGAAAAAAGCGCCCCGGAAAAAAGCGTCCCTTTTTATAAATCACACATTTAAATATGTCTGATAATAGTACACATGGTTAATCAGAATATAAACACTAGATTGAGACGGTTTTATGAAATGCAAGTCTTTGCTCTATCGAGACTCAGATGGGCGGGCGGGGGGGGGGAGCTTTAAAAGTTATATCAAAATCTGCCATTGCTTTAATGAAAAAAAAAATTGTAAGTTACGAAGAATTAGATAATAAACACTAGGTACTTAAATGATTTTTTTAGATTCAGTCTCCCTTGTTCTCCTCTAGAGTGGAGGGGGGGGGGAGGGTGTCTACAAACTTTTGAATAGATCTCTTATATTTATTTTTTTAATATTATTTATAATTTGATTATTTTTATTATAAAATTACATATTAATATTTTATTATATTTTATGATACATTTATATATTTATATTTATATAATATATAACATAATATATAATAATAAATATATTAATATAATATAATAATAATACAGAATAAATTATTTATAACTAGCAAAAGCCATGCTTTGTTTGGATTCGCGAAGCATTATTTTATAAAACAGATGTTTGAAAGTAACAATATATTTTTTTTATTATTATTTTTGCATTTTTATTAAACAAAAACGTTATTTTATGTTTTGGCGCATTTTAATTTTTTATTTATGATGTAAAACCGGCATAATAAGATATTTTCGAAGCAAACTTTTGCAAATTCTTTTTAAATTTTCAACTAAAAGCTCTTTTAAAGATGTTTTTACAATTTCAAGTAGCCACTGGTGTTTTTTAATTGTTTGAAATATGCATGTTTCCAATCTTTGCAATCAACATCCGATAATCTTTGATAGCTATTTTAGAATAATATATTTGAAGAAAGCTTGAAGAAAGTTACTTCTTCAAAATCCTATTTTCTGGAAAAAAACATTTGAAATCTGCTTTCGTTGATACTATGAATTTTTAACTGTAAAACATTTTATTTTAATTTCTTCGTTTTTATACATGTTAGCGTATGAGAATTGCTGTAATTCTCTCCGCGTGGGAGAACTTTTTACTTTCTGCGAATGGCAATTCAATTAATGGAATTACCTTTTAACGAAGCGCTCTCTCATTCTCGCAGTGACGTTTTCACGAATAATTATTGTTGTGTTTGCGAACTTATTAAAGTCTTATTTTTCTATAAAATCCTTCTGATTAATGAGTCGATATTATTTAGCCACAATACGACCTTCGCAAAAATATTTATAAAGAGCTTGAACCAACAACTTCACGCAGGTCTTTTAATTTTTCATTTATATAACAAATTTAAGAATTAATTTTATTTGTTTACAATTATTTTGTTGACAGTTTACAAAAAAAAAAAAAAAAAATCCATAATACAATTCTTTTAAAATGTTTAAGTGTCATCTGTGCAAACGATTTTGTGGGATAATGAAAACATGTTTTATTTAATAAATTAATCATGATTCTATCTATAATTATTTACTCCGTGATTTAAACTTTTTTTCTGAAAATATACGCGTTTCATTTTTTATTTATTTGCTAAAATGCGTCCGTATTGGAAATGCATGTAAAATAAATTAATTAAAATAATAATTTTTTTAACGTTTTACTGTAAAAAAAATTATATTCTGCAAATCTACAGATCATAATTTATTTTTGTGTTTAATTTGAAGTTAAAATATTGAATAGTTTTTTTGTAAAGCGTACGACAAATTGTAATTTGAGTGGACTAGTAGAGGATTCGTTTCGCTCATCCTAATAAATAAGTAATAAATTAATAATACATAAATATAAATTAAATATAAAATTAAAAATAAATGTAATTAAATATTAAAAATTATACTTATTAAAGGTACATCAAAGGTTCGGAACCGCTGTCCTACGAGAATGATACACTATATTGCCATTGATTATGGGACACTTGCGATTTTAGACATTTTACTAAATATCTAGAAAAATACATGAGGAATCATCTCGAAACTCTTAGTGTATAAATATAATAGTATACGTCATACATCTCCGTGAAGATTTTTTCCCGAAACTCCATAGGGGATCGTCAACAAATTAAAAAAGAATGAATATCTTTTGAATAACCCTGTCAAAACTAAAGTCGCAAAAGCGCTCAAACTCTAGATTATGATTGAATGCCTTATTGTAATACACTGTGTTCATTTTTATGCAAATAGCATGCATACTCGCAGAGTAATTAAGGTTTTTATAAAAATGGCCCCAAATTTTTCTAAGTTTTTCCCTAATAATTTTCAGAGTTCTTAATATAAAATAATATTTTTTTCAGAAGATATGACAAACAACATTGCACAAAGTACCCTGTAATCAGAATTAAAAAATAATAAAAATTATATGAAAAATGAGTAGGTTTACTAAATAATTTTTTACTACGCATGCGTCAAAGATATCAAAATTTCATTTGCATATTATGTTAGCTAAGTGTATAGAGCAACTTTTGTAAAAGTCTCAAAATTATACCTTGAAAATTCTGAAAGTAATCGTCTATAGAAAAAGGACAAAATCCGTTGTTTCCAAAATGAAGCAAAAAAATGAGGGATTTTGTCCAAAAGTAGTCGTAACATCCCGTATTGTGTATTCTATATTGACACTAAACAATGAATATATGGATACAACCCCTCTTGTTTTTGCTTCATTTTGAGAATAATGGATTTTCAACTTATTCAATTGACGATTATTTTCAGAATTTTCAAGTTATGATTTTGTGACTTTCACAAAAGTTGCTCTATACATTTAGCTAACATAATATGCAAATGAATTTTTGATATCGTTGACGCATGCGCATTAAAAATTATTTAGTAACTCAACTCATTTTGAATACAATTTTCAATATTTTTTAATTCTGATTACAGTGTACTATGTGCAATGTTGTTTGTCATATTTTCTGAAAAAAATATTATTTTATATTAAGAACTCTGAAAATTATAAGGAAAAAACTTGGAAAAATTTGGGACCATTTTTATAAAAACCTTAATTACTCTGCGAGTATGCATGCTATTTACATAAAAATGAACACAGTGTATTATAATAAGGCATTCAATCATAATCTAGAGTTTGAGCGGTTTTGCTACATTAGTTTTTACAGGGTTATTCAAAAGATATTCATTCTTTTTTAATTTGTTGACCGTCCCGTATGGAGTTTCGGTAAAAAATCTTCACGGAGATGTATGACGTATACTGTTATATTTATACACTAAGAGTTTCGAGATGATTCGTCATGTATTTTTCTAGATATTTAGTAAAATGTCTAAAATCGCAAGTGTTCCATAATCAATGGCAATATAGTGTATAAATGAGACATTTGTTGCCACTTTAGTTTTTATCATTTATTTATCCACAAGTTCAATATTTATCAGTTCCTTGCCACTTTTTTCTGATCACTTTTTGCGCTCTTGTTTTTCCAGTCACTTTTTTCTCTAAATTCTAGAAAACATTCCGAAAAAATGTTATCGTCCAAAGCAGTGATAGATTTGGAGTTTGTAGGCTCACCCTCCTCCCCCCCGCCCCCACAGAAGAACAAGGGTGGCTGAATATATGAAAAAATATATATATGAGTTGATATTACTATGAGTTAATAAAATATTATCATTTTTAAATAAATTTTTGTTAATGAGTATAATTTTTAATATTTAATAATATTTATTTGTACATTTTTTTTATTTTTTTTTTATTTAATTTTATATTTAATTTATAATTATGTGTTATTAATTTATTATTTATTTATTATAAATTATTTATTATTTATTATTATTAATTATTATTATTATTATTATTAATTTATTAATTATATTATTAATTATTTACTATTAATATATTACATTAATATATTAATAATTAATTAATATGTATTATATAAGTATAAATATATGATATAAAATGTAATAAAATATTCATATGTAATTTGATAATAATAATAAAAATAATAATTATATAATATATAAATTAATTATGTATAATTTAAATTATAAATAATCAAATTATAAATAATATAAAAAAATAATGTAAGAGATAGATTCAGAGTCTGTAGACAATCGCCCTCTTCCCCTCTCCCCCTCCCCCCCCCCAACCACCACCACAGAAGAACAAGAAAGACTGAATTAAAAAAAATCATTTAAGTACCTGGTGTTTATTATCTTATTTTTCGTATCCTACAATTTTTTTTTCATTGATGCAATAAAAGGTTTTGAGATAACTTTTAAAGCCCCCCCTCCCCCCCCCCCCCCAAAAAAAAAACTTCGCCCATCTCAGTCCCGAGAGAGCAAGGGCGCTCAAATTTCATAAAACCGTCTCAATCTAGTGTTTATATTCTAAGATTAACCATGTGTACTATTATCAGACTTATTTAAATATGTGATTTATAAAAAGGGACGCTTTTTTTCCGGTACGCTTTTTTCCAGGGACGCTTTTTTCCGGGGCGCTTTTTTCCGTGCGCTTTTTTCCGGTGTGCTTTTTTCCGCCTACCAGATATGTATTACATACTCGAATCGTAAGAAACTAGACTTAGAACATTAATCAAGATTTTGTTTTCATACTTTGTTTCTTTGAATTGGCCAAGCCTCGAATTCTGCGGCCTGTGGTCTACATACATCTACCCTTTTTTGAACAGTAAGAACTGATACTTGAACTTTGTATCACCTTGACTCATCACATTTGTATTACGCACTTTTTCTCTGACTCTTTCTATATGTGAAATATGCTATCAGAGAGAGACTTTTTTTTTTCTCTCTCCCTTAAAATTGTCACACTTTAATTATTTTAATCAAGAAATTATTACGCGATTTTATTTCATTAAACACAAAATTTAAAGAAATGTTATCTATCATCAATGAGTGCAGTGTAGTTATTATAACAAGTTATTAACAACATAAATTAAGTCTTTTGCAGCTGCAAGCCAAAAGTTGTGGTTGAAATGGATATATCGTGGATTGTATTTATCGGGATCTGGGATGACTATAAATGAGGTAAGTGAACAATTTCCTTATCTCTTTATTAGCTCATGCTGTTTTTAACTAAATAAATAAAAATAGAGGATCCTCCGCACCAGTATTTGAAATATAATATATAACAGATATATTTAATATTAGATTATGAGACTGATTCTGTCGCAGCGCTACCAATAAGTGAAATCATTTTATTACTGGTTTATTATTTTGTATTTTGTGCTTACATAATATATATATATATATATATACTGAAATTGAAATAAGTGACATAATGTTTTTCTTTTCTGCTATGTTTTGGAAAAAAAAAAAAAAAAAAAAAAAAAACCGTAAGCAATTCCGAATTTGAAGCACAAAAATTTACACAAATAAAATAAAAATATATAAGACATTCACGTCTATATAACGTTACAATATGAGTGTGATAAATAATACTGTGATTGAAAAACTTAATTCAAACAATTATCACATCTGGAAATTCAGGATGGAGATGTATCTCCAAAAGGAGGACCTCTATAGTGTTATTATTAATGAATCCCCAGATCCCGTGACAGATTCGTTTAAAAATAAAAACAGAAAAGCACGTGCAATTATAAATTTGTCAATAGAAGATGACCAAGTCATCCATGTTAAAAATTTGGAGAGCGCGCGCGACATCTGGACCGCCTTGAAAAATATTCATGAACGAACAAATTTAAGCAGTAAATTATTCCTTTTGAGGAAGTTATATTCGTCGAAATTAAATGAAGGTGGCAACCTCATACACCACCTGAACAACATATATGAAATACGCGATCGACTCGCTGCCATAGGTGAAACCATTAACGATCAACATCTTGCAGCATTGATGCTGTGTTCCCTGCCTCCCAGCTACGATGTTCTCATAACTGCGCTGGAGGCTAGAGATGAGCGAGATCTTAGTGCTGCGTTTATACGCAGCAAACTTTGCGATGAATATTTAAAAAGAAATGACAATAAAATTGAGAATGAACCATCTCACACAGTGTACAAAGTTAAAGGTGCTAAACCGAAAATAAATAAATTTTGCAGGTATTGCAAAAAGAATTCACATAATATCGAAGAATGTTGGCACTTAAAAAATAAAAACAAAAGTGGTTCAAAACCACCACAATTCAACAATAGATTTTCAAACCAGTCACAAAAATCGGCTATATGCTCTCAAGGCAGTGCAGGTGCGAGTACAAACAAAAATAAAAATATCGAAAAGGAAACACCCAATAATAAATATGTTACATTTTTTGTTGGGGATAATGTAAAAAACTTATGGGTAATTGATTCTGGGTCCTCAACTCATATTTGCAATGATAGAAATAAATTTAATGATTTTCATGACAATATTTCTAGTGTAACAATTGCGAATGGTCAAGAGTTATACTCTGAGGGTTACGGGACTATAAAATTAGATACAGTAATGTCGGATAACACTCACAGCACGATAACATTAAAAAATGTATTGTATGTTCCAGAAATAGAAACGAACTTGATTTCTATAAAAAGAGCCACAGAAAACGGTTGTAAAGCCATATTTGAAAAACAATCTTGCAAAATAACTCACGAAGGTGTCACATACCTCGAGGGCTACGTAAACAACAATTTGTATGAATGTAAAATAAAACAAAATACATCTCACAATATAAATATCATAAATGAATGTGAAAATAAAAATTGTTTGCACAAATGGCATAGAAGATTAGGCCACAGAAACGTTAACCATATTAAGGAATTAGTAAACAATGACATGGCGTTAGGGATTGAAATTGACAAATGTAAACACGGCGATACATGCGAAACTTGCATCATCTCTAAACTCACTAGTGATCCATACCCCAAAGCCGCTAGCTTTCGAGCTACAGAGCCCACAGAATTAGTGCATTCTGATCTGTGCGGGCCCATGCAAACAGCGACGGTTGGGGGAAAATACTATTTTCTGACATTCATAGACGATTTTAGCCGTTTTACTGTCACATATTTATTGAGAAATAAAGATGAGGTTTTTCCGAAATTTAAGGAATATGTAGCAATGACTACGAATAAATTTGATAGGAAAATAAAAGCTATCCGTTCCGATAACGGAGGTGAATATTTAGGAAAGGAAATTGACAGTTATTTAAAAAATGAGGGAATCGATCACCAGCTTACAGTTCCATACTCTGCGCCTCAAAACGGGGTTGCGGAGCGTAAAAACCGTACCTTGACGGAAATGGCTCGCTGCCTACTAAAAGATAGTGGTTTACCTAACTCATTCTGGGGCGAAGCTGTCTGCACCGCAACTTACTTACAGAATCGACTCCCAACCTCATCCAATGACCGTACACCCAACGAAAAATGGACTGGTCGTAAACCAGACCTTTCGAACATAAAAACTTTTGGGTGTCGCGCATTCGCCTACATACAAAAACCCCTTAGAAGAAAATTGGATAGTACCGCGATCGAGGGAATATTCGTAGGTTACGACAATAGGAGTAAGGGCTACAGAATTTGTACGGATGGCAGAAAAATAATAATAAGTAGAACTGTAAAATTTCTAGAGAATGAAAGTCGAAACACAACCCAAAATAACATGTCGAATAAAACTATTGAAACGCCTAATAATGATAATCTGCAATCGAAATTGCAATTGATAGAAGATAATGTATGTACCGAAGAAACAGAGCAAAATCAGATTGCAAATTTAGACACCACGCAGATCGTCCCACGTAGATCAAACAGATCGAACAGGGGGGGTTCCTCCTGATAGGTTTGCTTTCCTAACAAATAATGTTAAGGTAGAAGACCCGAAAAGTTGGGACGATATAAAAAATATGCAAAACCCGGTTGAAAAGGAAAAATGGATAGAAGCGACTTTAGAAGAAATGAACTCTCTTCGCGAGAATGATACGTGGGAATTAGTCGAAGCCCCGCCAGGGACTAAAGTAATCGGTTGTAAGTGGGCGTTTAAATCTAAATACAATAGCCAGGGAGTGTTGGAGAAATTTAAGGCTAGACTAGTTGCAAAGGGTTTTTCCCAGAAATATGGAGTCGATTATGACGAGACCTTTGCACCAGTCGCATCTCATACGACAATTAGAAGTTTTTTAGCAATGGCATTGTATAAAAATTTGAGTTTAAGACATATTGACATTAAGACTGCTTTCCTACACGGGGAATTACAAGAAGACGTGTTTATGCATCAGCCTGAGGGTTATGTGGTTCCGGGAGAGGAACATAAGGTATGCAGACTTAAAAAGGCCATTTATGGTTTAAAACAGGCAGCTAGGGCGTGGAACCTGACATTGCACAAATCACTAACAAAATTAGGTTTTCACCAAAGTCAGGTTGATAAATGTCTATACAAACAAACAATCAATAACTCAACGACCTACCTAATTGTTTATGTTGATGATCTCCTCATAGCTGGGGAAGATGAAAATATTGACGAACTCATAAACAAATTAAATAAAGAATTCCCAGTTACTGATTTAGGTGAGGCGAAATACTATTTGGGGATAAACATAAATAGACCCGACAAGAATACAATGACACTCGACCAAATAAATAAAATCAATGAATTGGCAAATAAATTTAACTTAGAAAATGCGAAACCAACCAACATACCGATGGAACCCGGATATGTAAAACTAGAAGATAATGAAAATCTTCTTCCAAATAACACAAATTACCGACAGGCCGTAGGGGCTCTACTTTATATTGCGACTGTGTCTAGACCAGACATTTCCGCAGCAGTAAACATTTTAAGCCGCAGAAACGAAAATCCAAGAGTTAAAGACTGGGAAGCGGTTAAAAGAACAATTAAATACCTTAAAACAACAGTAAACTTAAAATTAACTTACACTAATTTAGAGGAACCTGTCTTGAGAGTGTATTCCGATTCGGACTGGGCAAATGACAAATCGGACAGGAAGTCAGTGTCTGGAAATCTCTTCAAATTAGGAAAAAATACCATCTTGTGGACTTCGAAAAAGCAGAGCTGCATTGCTCTATCATCGGCAGAATCAGAATATGTTGCAGCTGCATGTGCAGCACAAGAAACAGTCTACATTCTCCAACTACTCAAGGAACTCGATCTTAATCAGAAACTGCCTATAATATTGTTCGAGGATAATCAATCACCCATTAAGTTGGCTGAGTCCGAAAAAGCTCACGCCAGGACCAAGCATATTTCAATACGATTTCATCTAATCCGAAATTTAGTGGAAGAGGGAATAATAAAGCTACAGTATCTGCAGTCTGCTGCGATGACAGCAGACCCTTAAAATTGTCACACTTTAATTATTTTAATCAAGAAATTATTACGCGATTTTATTTCATTAAACACAAAATTTAAAGAAATGTTATCTATCATCAATGAGTGCAGTGTAGTTATTATAACAAGTTATTAACAACATAAATTAAGTCTTTTGCAGCTGCAAGCCAAAAGTTGTGGTTGAAATGGATATATCGTGGATTGTATTTATCGGGATCTGGGATGACTATAAATGAGGTAAGTGAACAATTTCCTTATCTCTTTATTAGCTCATGCTGTTTTTAACTAAATAAATAAAAATAGAGGATCCTCCGCACCAGTATTTGAAATATAATATATAACAGATATATTTAATATTAATATGGATAATACCTAGTTTGGTACAATTCGATTAAGTAACAAAATAGTTATATATAAACGGACTTAGTGAACCTGTGGAGGCAAGCAAAAGTAATACCATTTTTTGCCTCTGATAAGAGCTCACAGACTTTTCAATGGATTTTGATCAAGTGAAAACAGCTTTACACTAAGCCCATCTTTTGTTTTTTAAGAGTTCAAAGTACAATTAACCCTTCATACCACCCATGTAATATATAGCAGTGAAATTATTGTAGGTTATATGGGTGGATGTCGAATGTATTGTAAGCATCTACATCTACTGCAAGCAGATGATGCATATCTGGATATTAGCTAGTTCGGTACAATTCGGTAAATTAACAAAATTGTTACATGCTAAATAGACAGAGTGGACCAGTGGACGCGAACAGAAATAATACTGTACACTGCCCACAGTAAGCAATCATAGATTTTTCAGTGTATTTTGATAAAGTGAAATCAACTTTACAGTAGGCTCATCTTTTATCATTTTAGTAAATTGATAATTATTTTCTTATCTTTTAATATGCATATCCATGATGGGTTAATATTACTGCGGCCCCCAACGATTAATTATACAAATGCGTTTTTTGTTTATAAAAAAAATTCTACTGGTGGTTCGCGAGATTTAAAATTATGAATTTAGTGGTTCGCGAAGTCAGAAATGTCGACAACCGCTGTCTCTATATAATCGAATGAAAATTGAAATATGTGTTTTCATAAAACCGCAGACAGGTACTTCAATTTTATAAATTAGTATAAAAGTCACTATTTCTGTCAGAAGTTTCTCAAGTTAAATATGAAAACTGTAAAGATGAAAAATGAGTCATAGTCACACTATCTAAAAAAGGAAAAAAAATAATGACAGCTTTTATAGTCTGGCAATAAGTTTTTGAATTATCAAAATCTAGTTGCCATAATTTATATTTTGGCATTTGTTTTTATGATAAATCCTATTAGGATTCCGCGAGATTTAAAATAAGGAATTAAATAATCCATGAGGCCTTTAAGGCTGGCGACCGATGCTTTAGCATATGCACGAATGATTCATTTGAATTTCATAATCATTCATTATGCCCATCACTAGTGCATTACCGTTTTTTAAAGTCTCTAATCTTTTTTAAATCATCTTCACATGGGTATTTTACATTTTAAAATAAACAGAAGAATGTTATTACAATATTAAAAAAAATTTATGCAGTTGGAAAACATGACTGAATCGTGGGGACTGGCGAACTGATAAAGTAATTAAACTAACTACTTCATCTTTCAGAGAGCGTTTTCTCCGAGGCTCGCCTAGTTCTTGCCTAATGATGGTGGCAGCGAGAGAATTAAATCGCAGTAAGCGCTGACGTGAAGTGGGCTGTTAAAAGTCCGTACCTTTGATACATTACCTGAAGATCAAAACAATTTACCTGTGGAAACATTTTTGATTATTTGCTTTTGTGCCCATCTCATCTTTCTGTGCCCATAAAAAAATTCCCATTAAGTCAGGAGCGAAAAATTCTCTAGTTCGCTGCCCAAAAAAAAGCTTGCCACAGAAGAAATAAATAAAAGCAGCAACTGAAAACATCCTCATCTAGAGTCAGAGGTTAACAGATAGATCCATTAAAAAAATGGACGGGGGGGGGGGGAGGTGGTGTATTTTGCGTGGCTAGGGGATGCCGGGTCAAACCACCGCCGCTGTAGCTGATTGGTTATTCAGATCACGGGTTTCTGATTTGTGGGGGTCATGTTACGTCTTCTTATCCGAAAGACGCGCGTCCTTTTGGTTGCCTTTGGCTCAAGATCAGCGCTGCGAGATTGGGTTTGGCGAGTAAATTATGGATGACAGCAGCAATGGGAGAAAAAATCGCAGATAATCAGTTATCGGAGCTGCTTTTACTTCACAACGCACATTAACGATGGAATAAGTTTTCAAAACATGAATGGCGGCTTTATATGCAGGAAATCAACACAACACATAGAGTGTAGTGTATATGTGTGAGTGTGTGTTCAGGGCTGGCTCTACGCTTAGGCTACACTATGTCCCGATCATGACTAATTGGAAACAATATTTTCGCACTCTGAATTTAAAATAGAGGAAAATTCTTAGTTTCATTAATTGTAAATTAAGTGTCTTAATTAATAAAAATACTATTTTTTTTTTTTAGTATTGAACAAAACTCTTTTATATAGCTTCATCGACTTGTTATATTACTTTAAATTGAATATAATAACTTCAACTTATAAAATTTTTGGAATTGGGGAAAAAAAGTAAATATTTTATAATTTAGCATATGGACCTAAGGAATGTCGATTTGCCTATCCGATGATAAGGATCTGAGCTGTACCAGGACCAGCACCAGGCACAATCTATGTGCGCTTGGTGCTGGAGTAGGGTGAATGGTAATCAGGGCTGCCGAGTCCGAGGAAAAAATGACCGACTCCAACTCCGACTCCGGAAATTTTAACAACTTCGACTTCGACTCCTGGCTGGCTAATATACTAGTGTTTCTATTAATTAAAATTATGGGGGAACGCAAAAAAATCAAGGCAAAATTTTCACTATTTCGGTATAATTCAACTCTCAGAATTTTGAAAGGTGTTCTCAGTTTCTAAAAATGAATGTATCAGAACGATATGATTTCGTAAAGAGAAATAAACTGTGTTCGAATTGTTTGAGTCCAAAACATCTCGTAAATTGTTGCGTTTCAAAGTATAATTGCATTCACTGTGGACTACGACATGCCAGTCTCATTCACCGAGAAAGAGAAAATAAATCAAAAAATGAACTTTGCTCTGACGCCACACTCCCCTGCATTTAACGCAGGTGTCACTGAAAAAGAAACAAACAATTTGGAAAATAATGACTCTTTGAAAACCTTTTAACAAAAACATTCCCCCTTCAAACAAAACAAAAAATTTCATGCTAAATTCGAATAATAAATCGAATGCAAAATAATGTTCTATTACTGAATTATAAGTGTATTTTTAATATGCTTTTTTATAATACAAATAGGACCCAAATTAGACTATCTAGAGGCCCAATTTCTACCTAATCATTGAAAATTTTCTTTAATTATGTTGGGTTGACTAAATTTCAAACATAAATTTCGTACTGGGTATTAGGAATATCTATATACACATCTGTATATATATCTTAAATAAGATGATCACAACTTTGAGGTGATATAATACATTTTTTTATTTGGTATAAGAACATAAGACCCATGCAAGCCATAAAAATGTAAAAAATAAAATTTCTACTGTGATTAGCAATGAAAACGGAACTTTTGCGGAGAAAATCGATTTCTTAATTGTGCCTAAAATTACGGATGTAATTCCATCCAAGCAATTAAATGTTTCTAACATTAAATTACCGAACTCTGTAAAACTAGCAGATCCTACATTTTTTAAGCCAGCAAAGGTGCATATATTAATTGGTGCTGAAAAATTTTACAGAATTTTAAAACATAATTCCGTTAAGATTACTGATAAACTTTCCCTGCAAGACACTGTTTTTGGATGGATTCCAACTGGTACATTAGACGAGAAAAATTGGTCTGAAAATATTGCTATGTGTAATGTTTTTAGGGATTTCGATGAAGTCAATGATACTTTGAAACAGTTTTGGGAACTCGAATCTATAGGCATTAAGCATGAAGATCCAAAAATATCAGAAAGGGATCAGGCGCAACAAATATTCGACAAAACAGTCAAATTTGTGGGCGATCGTTACGAAGTTCAATTACCCTGGAAAATAGATTGGAAGGAATTAAGTAACAACTTTAATGTTGCAAAACAGCGTTTAGAAGGTCTAAAAAAAATCTTATGCATCAAATGCAATTCATACAAAATCCACCGTAAGATTTTCAGTACAGTGGAATACGGCATATCCAGTACTCGGGAAACAATTGGCGATTAAACTACTTAAGCCACCTCCAAAATCGTACCAAATGGCAGGTAAAGGGTGATAATATAAAACCGGGAGCAATGGTGGTGATAAAGGAGGACAACTTACCTCCTTGTAAATGGTTGCTCGGACGAATCCTGGAGGTCATACCAGGGAAGGACGGCAATGTGAGAGTTGCCAAGGTAAAGACAGCCTCTAACATTTTCCTTAGGTCGATATCTAAATTATGTGTCTTACCTATGGATGAATCCTAATGCATTTTATAATTACTTATATTCTTATTTTATTGATTTAAAAGTGTATTTAAAAATGTTTGTAAATAATTTAGATTCAACTAGTGTTTGTTTTAAAAACTAAATCTTACTTTAAATTTTCATTATTGTATTGTATATTATACTTTATATTGCAACTGATCACTTGTATTTGTTTTGTAATATTGTTATGTCATTGCTATTTTAGTAGTTTGTATTCATAATGTATTTTAAAATTTTGAATGTGCTACGCACATTGCAACGCGGGGCGGCATGTTCGGTCCTTGTGCGCATGCCGAACGAGCTCCGCAGTTCTGCGGTCATGTGACCGAGAGTTTTAGTTTTGCACTAGCTGTCATTGTGGCACGTCGTGTTTTTCAGCGGGTCTAATCCCCAACATTCTAAAGCGAACAGCGGGATTTATCCCCAAATGTTCCTATATTTTAAATAGCGGGACTACTCCCCATATAATTGACGAATGTCATTAATGGATATGAAGACTGTGTGTGTATAATTAAATTAAAGACACGGTGGCTTGCCGCCTTTGGAATATTTATATCACAGAGAGGTACACACACAAACAGTCACAACAAGAAGAACACAAAATGATAACACAGAAGTAGATGTAGTAGAACACAGATGCAATAAAGTTGCTTTTTGGGGTAATAAACCCGCTATTTAAATGACATTCGTCAATTATATGGGGAGTAGTCCCGCTATTTAAAATATAGGAACATTTGGGGATAAATCCCGCTGTTCGCTTTAGAATGTTGGGGATTAGACCCGCTGAAAAACACGACGTGCCACAATGACAGCTAGTGCAAAACTAAAACTCTCGGTCACATGACCGCAGAACTGCGGAGCTCGTTCGGCATGCGCACAAGGACCGAACAAAAGGAAAAACATATTTTCTGTTTTACTCATTTTCTAATTTCACATTATAAAGCCGAAAAATACAACTATTCAAAATTTAAAAAGGAAAACAAAATAGAAATTTTACTATTTCGGATCAGTTTACTTGAAAGGGCACAGTTTTGATATTAATTCGTGTGCTCTAAAGCATAAAAATTTCGATGAAAAGGGAAAAAAATAAGGATGAAAATCTTAGTAGTTCGGAAGTAATTCGGGATGTATTAGACATTAGAGTATTTAATTAAAAACAGCTTTCATGTATAATGTACGCTGGGTAGTACATTGTGAATCTTTAACTTGAGTAGCCCGATACTATATAATCCAAAATTAATAATAATAACATCTTTTATGGTTTTAAAATTACGCAAAATTGGTTTAATTTCAGACTTCAAACAGTCTAACAAAAAAAAAAAAAAAAAAGCCGGAGTTGGAGTCGGGTTATTTTTAGCAAATCCTTCTCCGACTTTTTTGCTCAAAAATGGGCCTAACTCCGACTTTGACTCTGCAGCCCTGACTACACAACTAATGTTTGCAGGTGTCCTGAATTAAGTGGGACCTTCTGAAATGTCCACACCCGTCTCGTGTAACCCCTGAGCTGGCCAACAAAAATCTCATTTTTTCACATTATACAATATTAAAAATACACGTACAAAACGAGTTTAAAAATGTACTATTGCACAATACATTTCTAGAAATTCTATTAAATAGATTTTAACTAATCTAAAAAGTGATTTAAAAAATTCATTCAATTGGATTGTAATTAGGAAAAACATTTTTTTTTTCAGTCGAAAAGAAAAATCTTAACATTTATTACAAAGTTTTTTCTAAAATTAAATTTATCTTTACATTCAGGCGATACTTAATTTGATCTATTGTATTTCAGAATTAATCATCTTAATGTTAAAATTTCAATTAAGACTTTTAAAAAACAAACAATACTAAACTAATAATTTCATTTTCAAATAATGCACCCAATAAAATAAATATACACAATTAAATTAACAATGAAAGTAATAACTTTCATATAAAAAAAAAAATACAATTTATGAATCATGCAGATACAGTGTTATATTATTACGAAAGTTTTTCAATTACAATAATTTATTAATTTTTTTAAGTCAAACGATAACTCTCATTGTTTATAAAATGATTTAACTTAGTAAATATGTTAAATGATCATATTATTAAATAAGATATTAATATTGTAGATACTGTTTATTTACGCAGTTTTGTGTCAAATGGGACTAAATTTTGTATAACATCTTGTTTAATAGTCAATTCTATTTTTAAATAATTCAATTTAGATCTAAACATTTTTATATATAAAATTTCGATTGATTATAATAAACCTCTTGCATTTTTCAATGACTGTAAATTAAGTGTTTTAAGTGAACTAAATTTAGAGATTTAGAGAAACTTAAACAATAATTATAATTTTATAATTGAACAATTAGAAAATAAAATAAAATATTTACAAATGATAATAATAATAACATATGTTGATAAATCACTAAACGATTATGCTTTTCATTTGTAAATAGTATTACTAACAGTTAATATATAGTATTTCTAATAATTAAAATTAAAATTAACATTAAAATTAAAATTAAATTATTAAATTAATTATTAATTATCAAAAAATTTAAAATTACAACTATAATTATCCATATGTAGTGGTTATACTTAAATTCCATAAAAATGCATTAAAATTTCGTAAGTCACTATTAACTGTAATGCCTATAACAATAATACTAATAATTTCCTTTTAACAATATGCTCCCTAAACTGTTTAAATATATATATATAATTATAATAATTTATACAACATGGAAAACAATTTTCAATTTGTAAATAATATAAAATACACAAAAACCTTTGGCTTTAATTATTCATTTAATAATATTAAGATATGCTTAGAATTATCAATTCGTTATTCAAAAAATATAGAAATTCACAAAATTTAAAGACTAATACCACTTTATTTTACTTATTTTATTTTATATTAAGGTTTATTCTTCATCCTAATTATATTATTTTTAATGACCCTATATATAAAAACAAAGATTGGGTTTATCACATGGCGGAAATGAATAATCCATTCTTACGGAATTGTATCTTATTATTATGAAAGTACATCATCTTTGATTGATTGCAAAATGTACCGTTATATTGATGACATAATTGTTTTTATTTTAAAAATCAATCAAAAAATTTATTATCAACATATATTTTAATAATTAATAATTAATAATTAATTTAATAATTTATATATTATTTTTTTTATTATCATATATTTTAAAAAATTATAGAAAAATGATGTACTAAAATATTGAAACTAATTTCTTAGATCTTAAATTAATTCTTTGAGATAATAATAATATATTCTTTAATTTTTATGACAAACAAAAATATTTCCCGTTTAATGTTAGTTTATATACTCGTTTAAAGCATATATTCATAAATAAACTTATGTCAATATTTTACTAAAATGCGTACACAGAATCAACAACTTTGTTCAAATAACTTTAAATCTCAAAATTTAAAACATGTAGACCAACAGGCAATAAAAAAAGGTAATCCTCGTCTTTTCTTATTAAATCTATTTTAAACACATAATTAAACATTCATTATGGAAATATGCTATTTTACAGTTTTAGAAAATATCCCAATTCAAATTTAAATCTAATATTAAAGTTGCTCTTTTATTTATTTATTTTAATTATTTGTTCTTAGTAAATTCATTAGGTTACAAATCCATTGTATTTTGTATGCGTTGCCGCAAAACTAGATGATTTGTGTCTTTGTTTTTCCTGTTTTCATTTTTAATTTTTTTATTGCTAGACTTTAATATGGGTGTGATAAATTGCATTGATAAAAAATACTGGTAATTTAATAGGTAATAAATTCACTGTATTTTGTATGTGGTACTGCAACACAAATTTGTGCCTTTTTATTTTTCTGTTTCTTTTTTTATTGTTAATAACTAGAGGTGTAATTCATTGGCCTTTTTGTATAAACTCACTTATTCACATATTTTTAATATTTACTTATAAATATATCATGAATTTTTCATGTAGATAATATTCAACATAACAATTTTCACATGACGTTTGATATTTAAAACACTTTATAAGACTATATTTTTTAAGTTCATCTTAAAAAAATATTCTAATTTTTTATTTAAATTGATATCAACAGATGGCTGCATCCCCCTCTCCCCGGCTGTACTTAAAGTTTCAAGAATATAAATAACTTGGCCTTAAAAATCTCTCAAAAGTTGTCAGTTACTGAAAATTAGGGCAGCCACTCCACTTACAAATGTAGATTATGTATTCTAGTTTTAATAATTATAAAAATAATTTTGCAAATTAATTTGTTAATATTTTCATAGATAAACCTTGTATAAAATTTACATTTATAATTTTAACTATTTTTATTTTTTATGTTTAAATTTAACAATATCTATACTAATTTTGAGCCGTTAAGTATACTATGTCTTCGCATGCAATTTCTTTAACGAATCTATTAACAATTAACTTTAAGGGGCCTCTTCACTCAAATGAAAAGATCCGTTCGCTAATGCTAATCCCATGGAAGAAATTTATAAAGATATCTCGGTTGCATTTTAATATATTTGAATGATTCTTTTCGCATTGGATAGCTGAGATTGGTCTGAATGCAGGCCGTATTTCATTTTTTCGATTTTGTTTACAGATATTTTTTAGGAGAGCGCTTTCATTTTGGAAACCGGTTTGGAAAGCGAAATCACCCTCATAAAAAAAGATCTCTAAACAAAATCGAAAAAGTAAAAAACGGCCTGCATTCAGATCAATCTAAGATATCCAGTGCAAAAAGAATAATTTGAAAATATTAAAATGCAACCGAAATATTCTTTATAAATTTCTTCCATAGGATTAGCATTAGCGAATTGGTCTTTTCAGAGTGAAGCGGCCCCTTAATCATATACTAATAATATCTGTTTGCAAGTTAAATTTTGGTTTCTTCAACATTCATTATAAGACATTTTTTAGAGTACTTTTAACTTAATTTAATAATTTTTATCAAATAAGCTATTTTTTTTTTTTTCAATTCTAGGAAAATCTTATTTTTCGATATTCTGTGTTTACTTTTATATTTCTTAGCCCACAGTCGATTGGGTACAATGAGAATCATTTTTAAGCTAATAGCTTGATTCTCAACAGAAATTTATTTTTGATTTTCATGTGGGATTTTTCGTAATTCTTTTTATGTTGTTACATTATACAGATATCCACTTTCAACAGTGGCCAATGGCTAGTTCCTAAACCGTTAGTCATAGACAAAGACATGTAGTTCAAATTACAAAAAAAGAAAAAAATGTTCTAAAGAAATATTTTAAAAGTGATTTCGATTAATAAAAACATTTCTTAAAAAAATTCGAAATTTAAATTTTTATATAGTTTTTCGGTAATATAAGTTATATTTAGTAAAACTTTCCTATTACACTAACAAGTAAGACATACAAGGGAAAAAAATATCGTTTATACAACACTAAAATTGACCGAGTTATGAAACTTTAAAAATGCATCCCTTAAACATCTTTTCTGCAATGAATATCAGTTCGACCATGGTTTGAAGAGTCATATACAAAAAGCGTATACAAAGAACTTAATTTATGTGTATCTGGGCTTGAAAAAAATCCTACAAATATTGCGATTGAGTTAACTTTTATTAAGTTTCAAATTGGCTAAACTAATTGTATTTTAACATATGTTTTATTTTAAAAGGATCTGAGACTGTTTCGCGTATGATTTCTTTTAACAAAAATTATGTTATTTTTATCAGTTGTTATTTAACTTTAACGATCGTATGTATGCATGTAAATAAGTGTTTTTCAGTTCAAAATTTGTACTCGAACACTCATTTTCAAATATCCGATCGAGATTAAATTTTACATACTGACCTAAATCCGATGACAATCTAATATTATTTTAATTTTCAGTGGTTACCATTTATACTTATTTTACAGGATAACACAAAAAGTTTAAGATATTATAGATTAGATAACACATGACTGCGATGATTGTGTTTCTTAACTTTTATGTATTCTTTTAGCAATGAATACTAAAATTATTTTAATTTTTAACCACCATGTCAGGATGTTTCGCAAATCATAAGTTGTCATAATTAATAAATAACAAAAATCGGATACTATAAAATAGAAAAGATGGTTATTTTTTTTTTTAACTTAATAACTTTGATAATTAATTTTTTATGTCTCTTTTAGCAGTGAAACTGAAAACAACCTTCATTTTTTAACATCACGTTAGAATTTTTTTGCAAATGTCAGAATTAAAATATAGCGAAAATCTAGTACTATAAAACAGATGTAAAACTTTTTTTATTTTATTTAATATTATTTAAGTCCGATAAAGTGTGAGAGGAGGTTCAATTTTAAATTTAAACTTTTTAACATTGAAATTTACAATTTGCTAAAAAACCTGATGTGATGGTTAAAAATGAAAGTCATTTTCAGATTCAGTGGTAAAAAATACATAAAAATCAGTTATCAAAAATTAAAAACACAACAATCACATCTATTTTACATCATCAATTTTTCGCTATTTGTCTTATTTTAACTTTAAAATTTACGATTTGCAAAAAATCTTTACGTTATTGTAAAACATGTATGTCAATTTCGGATTCAGCAGTACACAATGCATAATAACCGATTATCAAAAGGTAAAAAACATAATGTAACCCAACATTTGCAGATTAGTATAATCTAATAGCATTTTAAAATTTGTATCATTTTGTTTAAAAAAAAAAAATCCCACTGTTAATTTTCGCCATTTTATTTAACAAAAATTCGGTTTATTTTTTTTTTCTTATATATATTTATTATAAATATCATATTATGCATTAAGGTGTCAGAATGATTAAAGATTTTAAATTTATGTTGCAATGTTAATATCCATTTTTTAATATATCTGACGGAATTATATTTTTCCTAAATTTGAGTGACCCCTAATTTGCGGCAAAAAATATGCTCCAACTTTTGAACAGCTGTAATTCGGTCAATTTTAATTGTAGAATGATGGGACTTTTTTTTCATTTTACTTGTCAGTGTAACAGGAAAATTTTAGTAAATATAACTTATAATACCGGGGGACCGTATAAAAATTTAAGCTTTGTAATATTTTAACAAATGTTTTTATTGAACCAAATCACTTTAAAAAAATTTCATTATCTCATTTAAAACATTTTTGTAACTGGAACTATATATATATGTATGACTAACGGTTTAGAAATTAGCCATTGGCTACCGTTGAGAGTGGACACTCTGTGTAACTAGTATTTTGTGCTTTTGTTTATGAATAGTGATTTCAAAATTGGATTCTTGGTAAATTTCCCCTGTTTAGGTTTGTTTTTACCAAGAAAAAAAAAAAATCTCATATATCTGTTATTTTTAATGGAACTGTCTTTATTAAGTAAACGGTAATTTTAGGTTGGTAATTAACATAGCTTAAATTTAGCTGTTCGATCTCATTTTATTCATTTTAATTATATATATATATATACGATACATGGTGTCCAGTAAATGACTGACCCATTTTAAATGTAAATAACACAAAAAAAAAAAAAAAAAAAAAAAACGGTTTGAGATTTAATATATATATGCGGTTTGCTGCATTGTTATCAGAAAATCAATAAATTTTTAGATATATACTTTCTTAAAATAGTTCGAATTTCGGCCAAAAGATGGTGCTGCCGGTGGCATCAGGTTGTCGAAATTCAGACATTACTCTATTTTCATACGCATGAGTGTTTTGGCTCATTTTCCAGAGTCGAATCTCAGTCGACATATTGAATTGACTCTCCACTCACCTGCAGAAATAGAGTTTGTTAAATTGAAAGAGATTTTTAATAATATTTATGACTGAATAAGGTCTATTATACTTAATAAAAACCATCAAAACTTCCTTTTTATAAGCATTCATTTTCCACACATTTACCATGAATAAATTGTATTCAATAAACGTTTTTGTGATCGGTTACTGAATCTCTGTTTGCGTACAATAAATTGAATATATGAATAAGCACCGCTTTTTTAAGTTAAAAAATAATAATATTTAATCTAAACATTTCTTCCATTAAATACTATGAAATTGTATTTAAAAAAATTAGTGGTGTGAAAAAGCTTTAACTGATGGATCACGCAAACTCTTCTTGCCTACGTCGTACAGTGAAATCAGTTAAGTGATTAAAACAGTGGTTCGGAAATAGTGTTGGCAAGTTCCCTATCTAAAAAAAAAGCGGGGCAGTGACTTATAAATCGTCACATAAAAATATAATAATCCTGAGAATGAAGGAATCCGTTTATAACAAATCCTGTATTAAACGTATAAAAAAATAATTTCGAAGGAGGAAGTAACATACATAACCAAGCTAATTACTAAGACGGAAACCTGCCTAGAATGAAACATTGTTCATTTTTCCGAAAACCTAAATCCCCCTCCCCTACATTATATTCATATTTTGACATTTAACGATTTAACACATCTAAAAATTTTATTATGAAAGCCACGAGAGATTTTAAAATGACTTTTATACACACCTCTCTCTTCCCCCTCCCCCCAAGTGAGAACACATCTACGCTGAAATGGAAGGATGTTTAAAAAGCAAAAAAAGCATCGTACCTGTTTTATATCTTGCGAGTTACCCCTTTTCAAAATTTCATTACAAAGGTAATCATACATCCTGAAATATATTTTCCTTCCTCCCTCCCCTTTTTTTCTTAACTATTCTTCCTGAGGAAAAGAACGAAAGGAAATTTTTAAAATGCATGTGATTTGAAATAAGGAACATTATTTAAAGAAAAAAAAATGAATCTAAAAGCTTTTTAAAAGTTATATATGAAAAACACTAATGTTTTTGTAATTTAGTAATATATATACTTATAAAATTGAACTAAAATAAGCAGAACATTAATGATTCTATGATGATTCAGGATCTATTATGCTTTCTGAAATGAAATTTTGAAAAGGGGCGACTCGCAGGATATAAAAATAGGTAAGTTGCTTTTCTTTCTTTTTAAGCATCCTTCTGTTTCAGATAGATGCGTTTGCAGTCAGGGGAAGAAGAGGAAATGGTTGTATGTAAAAAGCATCTTAAAATCTGTCGTGGCTTTCGTAATAAAATTTTCAGATATGTTAAATGTCAAAATACGAATATAACGTAGAGATGAATTCGGTTTGCAGAAAAATGAAAAATAGTTCGTTTTAGACAGGTTTCCATCTTAGCAGATAGTTTCGTATGTTACTTTCACCGTCGTGATCTATAATTTTTTATGTTTAACACAGGTTTTTTTTATAGACGAAATATAGACGATCCTTCTAAGGTTTAATATATTTTTATGTGCCGATTTATAAGTCACTGTCCCGCTTTTGTTTTAGACAGGAAACTTGCCATCATTATTTGCGTATCACTGTTATAACTTTTGATTTCACTACACGACGTACAAGCAAGAAAATTTTGTGTGATCCGTCCTTTAAAGATTTTTGATATCACTAAATTTTTTAAACATAATTTCATACTATTTAATGGAAGAAATATTTAGATTAAATATTAAGATTTTTTAACATAAAAGAACCGTGTTTATGCCATATTTTCAATTTATTGTACGTAAAAAGAGAATCAGTTAACCGGTTACAAAAACATTTTTTAAATACAATTTACTTATGTTAAATGTGTGAAAAGTCAATGCCTATTAAAAAGTATTTTTTGCTGTTTTTTATTAAGTATAATATACATTATTCAATCATAAATATTATTTTAAATCTCTTTCCATCCAACAAATTTATTTCTGTAGGTGAGTGAAGAGTCGGTTCAATATGTGGACTGTGATTTGACTCTGCGTAATGAGTTTTAAAAGCTCATGAGTATGAAAATAGAGTAATGTCTGAATTTCGACAGCCTGATGCCGCCACCAGCGCCAGGCTCTTGGTCGAAATTCGAACTATTTTAAGAAAGTGCAGACCTAAAAATTTACCGATTTTCTAACAACAATGAAGCAAACCGCACATTTTTATCTCAAACCGTTTTTTAGCTATTTACATTCAAAATGGGTCAGTCATTTACTGGACACCCTGTATATATTTCATAGCAAACGCGGTAGCGTTTGGTATAATATGTTTAAGAAATAGAAAGTGCAAACAACTTTCTAAAATTTCTGGCGAACCAGTTGAGATACGGCAGTGAAATTTCTTTTAAAAGATAGAAGTCGACGAGACGAATAAAATGATAGCATTCAAAAAATTCTGCAGCTTAGAATAGTTTTTTATTTAATTTTAAAAGAAAAAATGAAGACAAAAAATTCAACTAAGTCTAGCTAACGTTTCCGTGGATGGATTAAATTCGTTTTTGGTTTATTTTAATCCTCATGGTCAAACTTAAAACAGTTTTTTTTCTTCATCTTTGTATGTTTGACGGTCGCTGAGAAAATCGATTTTTTGTCTGAAATTTCCAGCTGAACATAGTCTTTTTCTTATATTTGTTACTTCTTGCAATTGTTGCACGTAAGTTTAAATGAACAAAAAAATTGCTATGTATGTAACATAAATAAATAGATTAGATAAATCACGTGAAAAAATAATACTTATTTGTTGTTATTTTCATGTATCATATTCACTATCTATTTTGACGAGCGAAGTGAATTTTTTTTTATTTATTAAATTTTCATTTATTTAAGTTAAAAGCCGCCTCTGGAAAAAAGTTTAGTCTCTCTTAAATTTATGCTAGCCATTGTAATATGATACTTTTATTCATAATTTTATTTACTTGATTATCTGAAGGTCCATATGATGAAATCAACAAATTTAGGCGATCAGGGCAAGATTTTGCGAAAAAGTTCATTATCCTGTTCTGGTTGGTGTGTTATCCCGGATAAATCAAAAATGGCGCCGAAAGACCGAATAGCAATTTTTTTAACCGCTAAAGCGGCGTAACCGTGTTTTTGCATCACGTAATGTTTTATTTCAAAGACTGATTTAACACAAGATTGACATTAATATTATTTTTTTTTAATTGTACAAGACAAAAAGATATGTAAAGTTATTAAGTACAAACGTTCATACCAATACTTTTCACAGTTATTATTTTATGAATAATTAGACATGAATGGAAAAATCTACAGGACATTTAAAAGATAAGCGTAAAAATATGGTTTTAAATTTTTATAATCATTTACTTGAGCCTTTGAGACGTAAGGTAAGGGCGTACCGGTAAGAAATCCGCTTTGGCGCAACACAAGAGCGGTGAGTCGGGCGCTCCATGATGATTCGAATGTGAGAATGTGTCAGCTTTTTTTGAAGGTACTTTGAATGATTCTAGGTCAATTAAATTATTACTTATTTTATGAATGTCTGATTAATATACATCTGTTTGCGAAAGCTTGGTGCTATTTTGGCTTTAAAAAGGAAGGGTATGATGCCAAAATATATAAATAGCTCTGAAAACAAACCTGATGAACTTTAATTTTTATTTTCGTACGAATTATTTCTATTTCTATATTAAAATGCAGCACAAATGTCATATACGAATCACATTGGCGTTAATTTTTTTCTGAAGCCAATTTGGCGAAAATCTCTTTTTGGAATACCAGTTACATATATATTTTTTTGAAAGGTAATAACAATAAATAAAAAAAGGTTTGTTTAATAACTATAGAACAAAACAATTTATATATTTAAAAAAAAATAAAAATAAATTTTTTATTAATAAGTAAAGAACAACATCCGGGTTGCCATATCAAGCAAAATAACGACACTCTGGATTCAGTTAAATACTCCGATGCGCATATGACATTGGCGTCAGAAAAAAAAAATTCGCCAACGTGGTGCGTATATGACATCTGTGCCAAAAATGCATACCTATTTTATTTACATTACGTATTGGTCGATCTTCATTATCAGGTCGACCAATTTCACCCATTTATAGAAATCGACAAACTATTCGCCAAATTATTCAAAAGGAAAAATGTTGCCATTAAAAAAAATTTAAGTTTAGAAAATTAATGAATTTAGGTAAAAAAAAAATAAAAGTCATTAATGAAAAGGATTACTTTAATGATGACGTTTAGTTATGACGTCGAGATGTACCAAATATAAAATTTCATTTATTCAGGTGATTTCAGACATAAGAATACTAATAAAAGTTTTCATATTTTAATGTAGAATTTATTAAATCAAACCATAAAGAGATATTTGTAAGATATCGCATATGTGAATAACATTGAAGTATTTTAAATGTAATATTAGAATTTATTAAGGAGCATAAAAAATATGGTACTTATGTATTAACGCCACCGCAGCAGAAGTTGCGCTAATGTGTCAATAAAGAGCAATCTCGTTCGCACGCGCACAAAAAAATGGCGTCAAAAATAGGCTTAAAAAGTTATAAAGTACTAAAAATGACGTCAAAATGAGAAAAAAAAAAAACAAGTTGAATCTAGATTCTGCCATTGCACAATTCAGTTTCGCCTCCGATTAAAATAAATAAATAAATAAATAATAATAATAAAAAATCGATACAGGTCTTTTAGAAGGGCGACCCCCTTTAGAATGCAATGAACTAGCTTCATTTTTCTTGTGTTTATCAATATAATAGCAAACAGAACGACGTGAAACACCAGCAATCTCTCTCTGAGACATTGGAATTGCGAAATAATAAAGAGATATAATTTGACGTGCTACTTCTTCATTGACTAGATTCGTCAAAAACGTAATTTTTTCTTTAGTTTAAACGCTTTTTTATAGACTCTGAGAAAAAAGAAATGCATTTTAACAATAAAATTGTATGAATGTCTCGTTCTAACGGCCAGATTACGAAACTTATCGTTGGGAGCCACCGTAATACTTACCCATCATGGATATGCATTGTATAATATGTGAAAATAAAATATGTGAAAACTATTTATAAGATGCATTGCAATTCAAAGACAAAATTTAAACGTATATTTAAATATTCTTAATTTTCATAGTAATGCTCCATTAATGAATTGCTGATTAACCCATTTCGACAAATTATGTAAAATACCAAACTACACAAGTAGCACCGGATTGCGTAAAAGAAACATCCTTATAACTCCAAAAACAATAATCATATTAACTAACAGTTTACTGCGTCAGATTAAGCGTCTCATTTACAATTAAAACATATCTTTGAATTGAAAATTGAAGAAAATACAGGGTCATGAAAAATCGAAGAATGTGGAAAACAGGATTACAAATATCTCGGCAACTATTAATCCGACCGACTTCGTTCTTGATGCAAAATTTGTGTTTTTTTTATTGCCTTTTACGTCCTTTTGTTAAAATAAAAAAAATTGAAAATTTTTATGTACATTTCATCAGAACTAATTTTTCGAGAGTCCGAAAAAGATAGTTCCGGATAATCGAGGTTAATGATATTAAATAGGCTTCGTCCTATTCTTACTTATTAAGTACATACAAAATTTTAAGTCTCTATCTCCATTTGTTCGTGAGATAGAGCGTTTACAGACCGATAGCAATTTTTTTTCTAAAAATATGTTTTTCGGAATTTCCAGTATCTGAAACGTGTAAATCTGTCAAAAAAGATTTTTCGATTTTCAAAGCGATTGCAAGACTTACCCTATAATGTGTATGATTATGATAGGTAAGTAAAAGTGGGCAACAATTTTTGACACTAAACTTTTTAGCTTGTATGAAAAAAAATAGCAACGGAGGCAAAAAAAAAAAAAAAAAAAAAAAAAAAACTAATTTTATTTTTACTATGACATTTTTTTCACTAACTGAAGTCGTCCGAAAGTAAAATCTCAATCTCAGTATCCATAATGAAAAGAAATATTGAAATGTAATATCGTTAAAAGTAAAAATGCGATGTTTTAAATAGTGACGTCATTTTCTCTTCAAATGTTTTTTAAAAGTGACTGTTATTAGTAATATGAAAAAGGCGTCCGTAATAATATTGTAAATCCCATTTATCTGGTTGCTGAATGACATCATTTTCCTCATTTGAAAATTTTCTTATTTTGCTTTCGACATTAATTTTTATCATAAATTATTTTCTGTTACTTTATTTACATTAGTAATATTTTTTCTTAGTAAATATAAATTTTTTTACCTCAATTAATGCATAATTATACTCAATCCTTTTATTGTGGTTAAATTTTACGAAAACAATTAACTTTTTTCTTTTAAATGCGAGGACATGTTCACTGATGAGATCAAGCTTCTGATAATGGAAAGTAAATTTTTATTATCGTGAGAAAAGCTAAACTGAACTGCCACCATTTGAAGAAATATTGTAAAAAAGCATTTAAAATTAAAAATAAAATATAAAAATGGAAATAAATTAAAAAATAGCTAAAATGGGCACAACTACAAATAAATAGCTTTCATAAAAAAAAAAAAATAATAATAATAATTATCAAAATCGGTTGAGTAGAAAATTCAGGGATGATGACACGACATTTTTAGCTTGTTTGAAAGAAATAGCATCGAAGGCTAAAAAAAGGCACGAACAACAAGATTGCTCATTATTGGAGCATTAGCACAACTTCTACTGCGGTGGCATTAATACGTAAGTACCAAAAATATCAATGTTAGCGGAAATTTGTAAGGAGTTAAATGCTTTTTATTTAGCCAAATAATGTCGGCGGATATAACCATAAAGTAACTTTAATAAAATACATGTTATATTTTTCTCAATTAATATCAAATATCAAGAGCTATTCGCTTACTGGCATAAAATTTATATTAAAAAATAAAAGAACAAATAAATTAGTAAAACATTCATAAAAATATAAATAAATCATCGAATTAAAATCATTTGATCACTTAACAAACAAGTGTAGCGGGTTTAATGTCAAAAAAGTGTAACATTTATGTTAATCCATTATTGGTATATAATCTTACAGTTTGTCTATCGTTCTTTGGTCGACGGGATAATTAAGTAGTACCTTAAATACACTTTTATCGCATGAGAAAAAAATGCTTGTGTATATGTAATAGTAAATAGGTTGCCAGAATATACGTTACCAAACTTCTTTTCCCGCCAAGAACTTTTCGTTATGTACAACTACTGAAAAAGTACCTTTATTTATTTACTTATAGTATTTTTAATAAAATGAAAGAAAAACGTGCAAGTTAAATGTATCTGATATATGTATTTTTAATTTATGTGTTTTTTAATGAAAGTCATGTATTTTTAATAAAGCTAATGACAGCTTTATATTTAAAATGAAATTATGGCGAAGGAAACCTATTTGGCGATTGTTTCAGGTAGCTAAAATAAAAGTAGGAAAATAGCCGCCGGGCATATAAAAAATAAAACAATCAGATCGGAGCTGTTGATGACAGTCACAAGACTTATACTGGTATTTATATACACTGCTCAAAACAATTAAAGGATATTGCAGTTTTAGGTGGATTTTGTATCTGGGAAACTTTTTAGCTGATTGATACATGGTTGACAGACATAGTAGGTTATATGAGAATAAATTACACATGTTTGGCAGAAAAAAATGCATTTTATTGCGCATTTGTGTACAAAAGGAAAACACAATTTGTGCATATGAGAAAAAGAATAAGAAAAGGTGTGTTGGCGCCACCTTTGTTGTTATGACGTCGAATGACGTAAGCATATCCCCCGCCCGCAGATGTTCTTTCCTTCAGGTTGTTGTATGGACGCCGCCAAGGCAGTCACTGCTCTCAGAACGCATTTAATAATAAACTACAGTCTGCTATTAAAGTAATCGACAGTTTTAATTCATATTTACATCGCATCGCAACACTAACATTATGGGCCGTCGAGCTCTGAGGTATTTATATTTAAAAAATAATAATAGTTTGTTTAAAATAGTGAATTGACAGTGCAGACGAATAAATGTATTCTTTCTTTCTTCGAACAATTCAATCGTTGAAAATAGAACAACATCTGCAGTTTTGATAAAAGTGTTACGCAATCATCGCAAGAAAGAGTAAGCACAGACGAAATACGAAATCACCTGTTTACCAGAAAAGGTAAGAAACATTCGATTATTCCTTTTGATTTCATAAGTTTCTAAAATGGATGCACTTGAAAAAATAAAAAATAAACGCGCAACTGTAAAGACAGCAGTAACAAAGTTTATAACTAAAATTGATACTTTAAGAAGAAAATAAGGAAACCGATGAGTATTTAGAGATTTTGGAACAGTTAAATGAAAAGGAAGAATCGCTGAAAAATTTAAATAGCGAGATAGAAGCTGCCATAAGTATTGCGAAAGATTATGAAAATGATATTACCATTAGTGAAGAATATACTGAAAATATCGTGAGAGCTAAATTCAAAATTAAGAAACAAATTAAGCGTTTAGAAGAGGGTAAGGTTCTTAATCAAAGTCAACTAAAACCTACTCTTACAAATGACTCATTTAATATTAAATTACCGGAAATACCACTCCCGAAATTCTCAGGAAAACCGGAAGATTGGAGTTCATTCAAATTACAATTTGATAATATTATAACATCTAATGAGCAATTATCTGAAACTCAAAAACTTCATCATTTATCAGCAGCTTTAACAAACGAAGCAAAAGTTTTGCAAACGACAGAAGATACATTCGCTTCTTTAATTCAGGCATTAAAAGATAACTATGAAAACAATAGAATAGCTGTAGAAATACACATAAATTCACTTTTCGAAGCAGATAAAATTATACAACTTTCTGCTAAAGATTTGCGGAATTTAATTGACACCGTAAAGAAAAGCATTCGCGCATTAAAGGTTTTAGATTTCACAAGGAACAATCTTTCCGACGTTCTAATTCTGAATATTATTCTTCAAAAATTGGATAAAGATACGCGAAAAAGTTACGAAATGAGTATCAGTTCAAATGAAGTTCCAGAATTAGACAATTTAATACTATTTTTAGAGAAACGTTCTCAAATCTTGGAAAATATCAGTAAAAACATTTCAGCAAAACCCAAGTCAAATCAAGAGCGTAATTTTAAACAAAAATCTCTACTTGTTCAGTCAACTAATTTAATTAATTCATGCGTGTTATGTAAGCAAAATCATGCAATTTATAAGTGCGATACATTTTTGAAATCAAATGCCTCTCAGAGAAAAGAAATAGCAATGAAACACAAACTTTGCTTTAATTGTTTAAGTAATCAGAACACGATTGCTAATTGCAAATCTAAAAGTTTCTGCAACATTTGTCAGTCACGACATAATACGTTACTTCACAGAAATGCAAACACTTCCTTTCCGAACAAAATTAATGAAGTTAATCCCATCGAGCAAGGTAATAAACTAAATCCGAATGCACAAGAGTTTTTCGGACAGACAGAAGTGAAATCACTTCTATCGCCTTCCTTATCTTGCGTTAATAACGGAAATAAATCTGTTATTCTCTCCACTGCTTTAGTTTGGGTTTTTAACCCTTATTCTGGTAGTTATTTACAAGCACGTGTAATACTGGACTCAGGAAGTATGTCCAATATTGTAACATCAGAATTTGCTGATCGACTGGGAATTCCATTAAAGAGATTGAAAATCGCGATATCAGGATTAGGTGGAAAAGAAATGAACATTAAATACAAGGTGCATGCGAAAATTCTAAATGGAAATGGATCCTTTGAAACATCATTAGATTTCCTTGTTGTTTCAAAAATAACCGATTCACTCCCAGTAACAAAATTGAATATTCATAACTTGAAAATTCCTCATCAGTTAGCAGATCCAAAATTTAGCGTTCCTGGCAAAATTGACATGCTACTCGGAGCACAATCCTTCTTTGATATTATAAAGGATGGAGAAATTCGAATTCCAAACAGCAACTTAGTTTTCCAAAATTCAGTATTCGGATATATCGCAACAGGAACCGCAAATACGATCAGTCATACGCAATATTGTGGTTTTATTTCGCAGCCTCAAAGCACTGATGAATGTTTAGAAAAATTTTGGAAATTGGAAAGCATTGATGAACCTTGCAAAATTCTGAGTAAAGAAGAAGAATACTGTGAAGAACATTACAAAACTACGCATAAAAGAAATGACGCTGGTAGATATATAGTGCAGATGCCTACCAAGGATTTGGAAAAGTTAGGTGATTCTAAAGAGCTTGCGAAAAAACGTCTGAATAAGTTGTGGAAAAGATTATCTAAAGATAAAACTATGAAGATATTATACCAGCAATTCATGCAAGAATACTTAGAGTTAGGCCACATGGAGAAGGTTACAGATGCTCAATCCGAACTTGCCACGTCACAGAGTTCTCAGACCAGACAAAACATAACAAAATTAAGGGTGGTATTCAATGCATCAGCGGAAACTACATCTGGTTTCAGTCTCAATGATTGTCTGCTAAAAGGAGAAGTGAAAGAAGACATATTTGAAATTATGACAAGATTTCGTATTTACAAGTATGCTTTTACTACAGACATTCAAAAAATGTTCAGACAAATTTTAATTCATCCATCTCAACGCGACCTTCTAAGAATTGTATGGAAGACAGATGAGAACGAAGAAACTGCTGTTTACAGATTAAATACAGTCACGTATGGAACTTGCTGTGCACCGTTTCTCGCAATACGGACTCTGAAACAATTAGCCATCGATGAATCATCACAATTCCCTTTGGCTGCTGAAGTAATAAGAGAAGATGTATACATGGACGATATTGTTACAGGCGCACATGACCTAGATACAGCTACAGAACTCCAGCAGCAGTTATGCAACATGCTAAAAACCTGCGGCATGTCCCTTCACAAATGGAATTCCAACTCAAAGGAATTGATGAACAGTAAGCCACAGGAAATTCAAGAACATAATTTTTCCGTGAATGAAGAATCAACAAGCAAAACTCTAGGGGTTATTTGGAAACCCATTGAAGATCAATTTATGTTCAAGATTTCAGTAACAGAGAAATCATCATACACGAAACGAGACGTGCTGAGCACCATTGCAAGATTATACGATCCCTTAGGTCTTTTGCAGGGTTGGGTTTCTGACGTCAGAAACTGATTTTCTACATGACAAGTGTCAAAAACTGGTTTTCTACATGACAAGTGTCAAAAACTGGTTTAAACCGTCAAAAACTGGTTTAAACGGTCAAAAACTGGTTTAAACCCTCAAAAACTGGCTTAAACCGTCAAAAATATGTAATGTACTTTAAACATTTTAAGAACAAGAGAGAAACACTGAACAAGTCTTAATGATTTAAGTATTTTTTATTTAAAATACTGTAATTTAATTTAAAATACAGTATTTTATTTAATACTGTAATTTTATTTAAATTTTTTGTTTAAAATACTGTAATTTAATAATTACAGGAAAATTAAATTACTTTAATTGCAATTAAATATTGTTTTTTAGAATGTTCAAACAGTTAATAATCTGGATCAATTTTACCCCATAGCATCCTGTAGCACATAACCAATTTAGTACATTTATTTACATCCAAATGATTTCTGAGTTTAGAGTGTATGAAGCTAAAGTTACAAAATACTCTCTCAATTGGTTCTGTGCTACAGCTCATATTCAAAATATTAGAATAATTACCTTTTTTTTAGAAATTGAAAATATCGTTTGGTAATTTAATGTCTTTTAATGAAAATATGCAAACGATATTTTTATTAAGAACTTATTGTTGATTAAACTTACTTGTTATCTTAAATTTAATATCATTTTTGAAAAGATTAATTGCAAAAAAAATTATTTTGAAAAGTCAAAATATTAGAATATTTATTCAAGTGGTTCAAAATATTAGAATATTTCACATTAATTCTCCTTTAATTATTACCAATTCTTAACTGGTGGCATCATTGATTAAATTCAGACTATTTTATTTAAAATCAGTATTCTTTTTTGCAGTTTGTTTCTTTTTCGTCTTAAAATGGGCCGTGTGAGTGATATTCCTGAATCTACTAAACTTCGTTTGGTTGATTTGTATCGGCACGGTAAAAATCAATGTTTTATAGCGAATTATTTACATTGTTCGCAATCGAGCGTTAGTAAAATACTAACACAATATTCAAAAATTGGAAAATTTCAAAATAATCGCCGAAATGGTGGCCGAAAACCAAAAACATCTGCTAGAGATGACAGGAAACTGAAGCGTATAGTTAAGAAAAACCGTTTTAAAAGTGTGCGATTCTTGCACCGAAAATGGAAAGAAGAAGGAGTTGAAGTTTCTACATCGACAACATTAAGACGTCTCCATAAATTTAAATTTGAATCTCGTGTACCGAAAACAAAACCTCTCATGAATGCAAGACAAAAGCGTATAAGATTGAATTGGTGTAAATCAAGACGTTTATGGAGCAATGAAGATTGGAAAAATATATTATTTAGTGATGAAAGTATGTTTTGTCTTTCATATGGTAATCAAGGTATTCGAGTTTGGAGAATGAAGCAATAAGCATTTGATAAAGAATGCCTTAAACGTTCCGTAAAATTTGCTGCTAGTGTCATGGTTTGGGGTTGTATGAGTGCAGAAGGACCTGGAAAGTTATGCATCGTCTACGAAAAGGTTAACTCTCTGATATATCAAGAAATTTTAGAATATTACATGATTCCATCATCAGAAGATTTATTTGAAGATGATTTCATCTTTCAACAAGATTTAGCGTCCCCGCATACCTCGGTGTCAACTAAGAATTGGTTCCGCCAACGCAACATTAAGGTACTTCCTTGGCCACCAAATTCACCAGATCTTAATCCCATCGAAAACTTATGGTGCATAATGAAGAAAAAACTTCAAGAAAATCCTCCTTCAAGTAAAACTGAGTTAGTGGCACGTATAAAGTCTATTTGGGCTAATATTGATAGAAATGTTTGTAAATACCTTGTATATAGTATGCAAGATCGATTGTACGCTGTTATGAAAGCTAAAGGGGATGTTACAAAATATTAACTACCATTTACTTCATATTCATAAGGTAATATTGTTGCGTAAAATAAAATATTCTAATATTTTGAACCAATCTAAATTTTATTCTAATATTCTGGTGTGTTTAAGGAAGCTGTATACCTAATTTATTGTGCTGTCTTTTATCTATACTAATATTATAAAGAGGAAAGATTTGATTGTTTGTTTGTTTGTTTGTTTGTTTGAATTGAATACGCTCCGAAACTACTTGACGGTTTTGAAAAATTCTTTCACCGTTTGAAAGCTACACTATTTCCGGTGAACATAGGCTAATTTTTAATTGATTTATTCAAATATTTTCCTTAATAATTCAAAATTTCATTATTTTTCATACAGAATCAATTAAAATTTTTCCGATAAAAAATAACCATTTTCTTTCCCGTTGCCAAAAAAACCAAAATATGGAAAATAATTTCTCCTCGGCAATTAATTTTTAGTTGAACAGTATCCACGTGAAAAATTAAAATAAAAAAAATTCAAAGGAAAATAAATATGACGTCATTTATTATATTATCGGAATTTTGTTTGCACAGATATATACACACCGAGGTAATTAATGGACACTAAATTAATGTTATTTTGCCTGGCATGGCAACCCGACTATTGTTATTTAATTATTAATAAAATATTTTTTTATTTCCTCTCTCTTCTTTAAAATTATGTAAACTGTTTTGTTCTATACTTATTATTTAAATACTAATTGTTATTATTTTTTAAATAATAGAAAATAATTTAAATATATATATGAAACTGGTATTCGAAAACGATTTTTCCGCCAAATTAGTCAAAAATTATCGATCATATAATTATCTATCTTTTAGATCATAAATCCGATTACAGAAAATTAGTCAGATTATTTAATTAGAAGTTATTAAATTTATATTTTTACTTTCTTCTATCTTTACAAGAAGAAAGTATTGGATTCATGAAAATTTTCGACTTCCGGTTTTCGACGGATTTATACGTTTTAGAAGGTCCTGAACACGTTTTGACTATTTTTAGAAAATGTCTGTCTGTGAGTCTGTCCGTCTGTCTGTCTGTCTGTCTGTCCGTCTGTCTGTCTGTCTGTGTGTCTGTCTGTCTGTATGTGACAAAAAATTTGTGGGCGCTTTATCTCAAGAACTAATGCTCGAAATTTAATAAAATTTTATATTCAGTTAGACCTTGATATGAATTAGTGCCTATTGGTTTTTGGTGAAAATTGGCCTGCAGGTGGCGCTGCTATACTACGTTTTTCATCATTTTCAAGATTGCATATCTCAAGAACTAATGCACAGAATTTCACCAAACTTCAGATTCTGTGACCCCTTGATATACATAGACGCTGATTAAGTTTTGGTGTAAATTGGCCAGCAGGTGGCGCTGCTATGCCACGTTTTTCATGATTTTCATGATAGCTATATCTCAACAACTATCGCACAGAATTTCACCAAACTTCAGATTCTGCGATACCTTGAGATACATAGCTGCTGATAAGGTTTTGGTGTGAACTGCCCTATAGGTGGCGCTGCTATGCTACATTTTGCACGATTTTTGCGATAGCTATATCTCAAGAACTAATGCACAGAACTTTATCAAATTTTAGATTCTGTTACACTAAAATATATAACATAATTAGACGCTGATTACATTTTGGCATTAACCTTGTAACAGGTGGTGCAGCTATGCTGCATTTTGCACGATTTTTCCGATAGCTATACCTCAACAACCAACGCACAGAATTTCATCAAACTTCAGATTTCGTTACAAAATGACATATAACATAATTACACGATGATTACGTTTTGTTATAAATCCTACAACTGATGGTGCTGCTGTGCTATATTTTACACGGTTTTTTTTAAACTAACTATATCTCAAAAACTAATGCACAGAATTTCATCAAACTTCAGATTCTTTTACACCATAACATAATTAGACGCTTTTTTACGTTTTGGCATAAATTTTCCAAGATATGGTGTTGCTGTGCTACGTTTTGCAAATTTTTTGTTATAACTATATCTCAAGAACTAATGAACGAAATTCTATAAAATTTCAGATTCTGTTAGGTCTTGGCATAAATAGATGCTTATTAGGTTTTAGTATAAATTACCAACATGAGGCAATACTAAGCTCATTTTCTCAGAATATTAATTAAATTTTGCGTTTTAGGCTTTTCGGATACCAGAATCTCATTAGGCTAGGTCAAATGTTCGAGGAAATTCGATAATGGGTAACTTTGGGGCCACCACATTTTTTTTTTTTTTTTTTTTTTTTTTTTTTTTTTTTTTTAACCATTTGAAAAATGGTTGTTGTTTTCGGGAGAATGGACCCGATGATGTTACCACTTTTGAATGATGTTACCACTTTTGAATGATGTGGTCACTTTTGAATTTAAATTGAATTCTTTACTTTTAGAAGAATTTTTATTTGAATTTAAATTAAATTCTTTACTTTTAGAAGAATTTTTATTTGAATAGGAAATTAAAATGTTTAAAATAATTGCAATAAAGGAGAAAACTAACAAATTTAAAAATGGGTAGACGGAAATTAACAGATACGGAAAAAGCCGAAGCCAAAGAAATGAATGAACGTGAATATCGCATTCAATGATATTAAACACAATACGCGTACTTAAACAATCATAAAGTGATTTTTATTTCTTCTTTTGCTATTTAAAATAAAAATTTAGTCAACATGTATAAGTTGCTTATTAGTTTGGCGATTCGTATCATTTGGCGAAATTGGTCGACGGGATAACTGAGTAATACTGTATTTGGTTTGGCGCAAAAACGTCTTTCAATGCAGAAAATGATAAAATCAAAAGATTATTGAGCCGCTGAAAACCAATTACGTGTTGAAAGGCGATCACGAAAAAGGAAGCAATTTAATGCCGAACCGATTAATTGTAAAACATCATGTCGCCAGGGCGACCAATCCACTAGCCATGGCGTTTTACTATCGGTCGGTTCTAACCAGGAAAATTTGAGTGCCAATAGTGATTCTAACAAGCCGGAAAATGTTATAGCTATTACTCTTGATTTTCCACCACCTAAAAAGAAAACTAAAAAGCAATCGGCTTGGGAAAAACTGGGAAAAAACTTTTTTGATTCGATGTCTGATGGACCCATTCACAGATGCATGTGCTGCGATCGATTTTGGTTTAAAACCTCCATCACCAAAATTCTGCTCTGTAAAATCAAACAATATATGCCAAAGTCTTACAAGTATAACAGTATATGCCAAAGCTGTATTTTAATAATGATTACTTTTGCACCAACAATGTTAAATAGTTTGAAATGTTTCTTTCGTCGCCAACTTTTATGCTTGGCGACAATAGAGTGATATAACTTAAACGAACCGTACCTTCAAATTGCAGCATGTATAAAGTCATTTATAGCAGTGGCACGGATAATACACAATAAAACAACTGGTATTTAGCTTAAAATGATAGATGAATGTATCGAGTGAAACATTTTTCAAATGGTTGGGGTAATTTCTTAAATTACAATTTTTTTTTTTTTTTTTTTTTTTTTTTTAATATTAAAATGTATTTATGAGATAGAAGAAAGTTTTGGGATTGACACATCCAACTAGTTTTTATTATGAAACAGACGAAGAAAAGAAAATTTACTATTGCTGCCCGACTGGAGAATTAACTTTGATGTTATTTTAAAAAACTATCGAAATGGTGAATTTTTAATTATTTGTTTACGTTTTTTTTTTTTTGTTTATATTATTGCAAATATTTTTCCACTTTTATACACGCTTCACCTTGGCGTGATTTTTTTTATGATGCCAATTTGGAGAACACTGCGTTTTCAAATACCAATTACATTTATATTACTCTTATTTATTAACCATTTGAAAAATGGTTGTTGTTTTCGGGAGAATGGACCCGATGATGTTACCACTTTTGAATGATGTTACCACTTTTGAATGATGTGGTCACTTTTGAATTTAAATTAATTTCTTTACTTTTAGAAGAGTTTTTATTTGAATTTAAATTAAATTCTTTACTTTTAGAAGAATTTTTATTTGAATAGTAAATTAAAATGGTTAAAATCATTGTAATAAAGGAGAAAACTAACAAATTTAAAAATGGGTAGACGGAATTTAACAGATACGGAAAAAGCCGAAGCCAAAGAAATGAATGAACGTGAATATCGCATTCAATGATATTAAACACAGTCAACATGTATAAGTTGCTTATTAGTTTGGCGATTCGTATCATTTGGCGAAATTGGTCGACGGGATAACTGAGTAATACTGTATTTGGTTTGGCGCAAAAACGTCTTTCAATGCAGAAAATGATAAAATCAAAAGATTATTGAGCCGCTGAAAACCAATTACGTGTTGAAAGGCGATCACGAAAAAGGAAGCAATTTAATGCCGAACCGATTAATTGTAAAACATCATGTCGCCAGGGCGACCAATCCACTAGCCATGGCGTTTTACTATCGGTCGGTTCTAACCAGGAAAATTTGAGTGCCAATAGTGATTCTAACAAGCCGGAAAATGTTATAGCTATTACTCTTGATTTTCCACCACCTAAAAAGAAAACTAAAAAGCAATCGGCTTGGGAAAAACTGGGAAAAAACTTTTTTGATTCGATGTCTGATGGACCCATTCACAGATGCATGTGCTGCGATCGATTTTGGTTTAAAACCTCCATCACCAAAATTCTGCTCTGTAAAATCAAACAATATATGCCAAAGTCTTACAAGTATAACAGTATATGCCAAAGCTGTATTTTAATAATGATTACTTTTGCACCAACAATGTTAAATAGTTTGAAATGTTTCTTTCGTCGCCAACTTTTATGCTTGGCGACAATAGAGTGATATAACTTAAACGAACCGTACCTTCAAATTGCAGCATGTATAAAGTCATTTATAGCAGTGGCACGGATAATACACAATAAAACAACTGGTATTTAGCTTAAAATGATAGATGAATGTATCGAGTGAAACATTTTTCAAATGGTTGGGGTAATTTCTTAAATTACAATTATTTTTTTTTTATTTTCTATTATTTTAAAAAGGAAATAATAATAATAAACTAAGTCAATAAATAATTATGGAACAAAACAATTTATATAATTTTAAAAGAGAAAAGAAAAATAATGAAATAATTTACTCAAAAATAATCAACTAATTACCGGATTACCACGTGAGGCATAAAATCGCAATTTGCTGCAATCCTTGCTGGGATCCGTAGATGACACCTGACCTACATATTATTGGCAATATTATTGTTTATACAATTTGTTTATATAATTTGGTAATACTTGATAATCTCATCGACCATTTGACATTAAATTTGTCATTAATTGTTACTTCATCAACCAATTTTAATTCGATGTTTATTTGTATTTCTATTAACATTTTAGTAATATATTGATTCTTTGGTTATTTAAAATAAAAATTATGTCCATTTTTATAATTTGGCGAAATTGATCGACGGAATAATCAAGTAGTCGAACAAAAAACTATCGTCAAGCTATAACATTAAATGCCAATAATGGATGATCGTAAATTTCACATTTATTTGAGGACAAACATGAAATAAGTCTGGTACATTTGTAACAATATCGTTTCTAGCACTTCTAATGTTTGACACTAAAAATCATAATGGAATCGATTACAGAAGGTAGAACGATTTTATTAGATGCAAACTAAAGACTTATTTTTCTACAAAATTTAGTCATCAAGATTATTCTGATTTAACGGCTACATGTTAGCAACTGTTTTATAAAAGGAAGAGGCAGTGAAACTGATGTAATTTTAATGTTATTCAAATAATACAGCTTTAAAACATACTTTTTATGCTTCATTGTTCTACTAGATATATAAGTGAAACACCCTTCTTCGTCTGCCTCCCCCACGGAGGGCATCCTTTCCTTAGGGCCTATATCCCACGTGTAGATAAATGGCCGTCATAAATACAAACAAACAAAAACTTTTCTTTATCTGTCAATAATTCTTTACATTTTTTACTCTATGTATTCTTGCTGGAACAGATTAAGGTAGATAGGAAACTACAGTAGACCTACTAGAAGAGGAGGTTTATTAAAAAATGTAACATGAAATGACATTGTATGTAGGCTACCAGAACTACACATAGTGCAAGTTCAGATGTCGGGATTTTAAGAACTAAGAAATGATAATGTACAATCCGAAAGTTTATAGAGTTTGATAATCAATCTCACTAATCATTGCAATGCCCTCTAATGTAATAGTGTGATGACTCGAGAACATTGTGATTCCTGTTGTCATAACGGTCTCATGTTCATACGAAACTCTACTATAAATGATAAAATAAAAGAGATGGTGCTTAATTGCCCAAATTTTCGCCAAGACTTACAATAGTACAATATTGCAATGGCGTTGGCATGATTTTCAGCAATATGGAAGAACATTCCAGGGTGGTCTATACTGCTTTAAAATAAAGTTTTTAAATCGCCATTTTTTTTTTTTTTTTTTTTTTTTTTCTTTTGGAGTCAAGGTTTGTTTGGAAATATGGACCAGCGAAGCGGGCATAGCCTGCTAGTATTTTATAAATGTTAAAATCTTATCTAAACATTTCAGATTTAATTTATAAGAAATTTAATTGCATTTACTTAGTATAAAAAATAAATAAATGACAAATAATTTTTTCTTATTACTTTTTCTCAATTATTCTAATATTTTGAATATGAGCTGTAGCAGGGCTTGATAGCAGAAGCATTGCTAGTTGACAAGTTTGAAGGCAGGCTAAATTTTCAGATTTATGACAGATTTTTTTTTTCATATTTTTCCGGAAATGATAATATACAATACAGTAAAAGTGAATTTTTAATATTACATCTAATGTTGTATATGTGTGACAGATGTTTAATGTGAAATTTTATAGATCAGTGTAGTATTTGAGGTTTAAGACGAGGTTTTTGACAAGAGGTTTTAGCCATGACGGTTTAAACCATGGTTTTAACCGGATAAAACCGCACACTGTCATAAACTTGCCAACCCTGGTCTTTTGGGACCAATTATTACTCGAGCAAAGATATTTCTTCAGAAATTATGGCTCCTGAAGTTAGGTTAGGAAGATGAAATCCCAGATCCAGTTGCAAGTGAATGGATAAATTTTGTGTCATCTCTAAAATTAATCGAAGAAATTAGAATCGACAGATACATTCTAACCGATTCTTTTCAGAAATTAGTGTTGTTAGGATTTTCAGATGCTTCGGAATTAGCTTATGGAGCTGCAGTTTATATGCATTGTACAAGTGAAACAAGTACTGTAACAACTAAACTGATTACGAGTAAGTCTCGCGTAGCTCCTTTAAAGACAATTTCCATACCCCGCCTGTAACTCTCAGCTTGCCTACTTCTTTCTCAACTAATAGAGAAAATTCGGCTTTCTTTAAGAATGCTAGTAAGTGACATTTATTTGCATACAGATTCAAAAATCGCAATTGCTTGGATCAGTACACCGCCAAACAAACTAAAAACCTTTGTTGGCAACAGAGTATCCAAGATACAAACTTTAACTGAAAACTGTCATTGGAAACATGTCCCATCGCATTTAAACCCAGCAGATGTTATATCACGTGGACTAGGTCCTCAAGAACTTTCCAACATGAATCTTTGGTGGAATGGTCCCCCGAACTTACACCTACCTTCATCTTCAGATGAATCCAATGACAATATAGACATTCTATCACAAGAACTGTACTCGCATGAACTTAAAAAAACAGACAATGTCAATTTAATTTCTACTTCTGAAAATTCATTTGTAAATGATTTTCTTAATTTAAGTAACAACTACTTAAAATTAATACATATTCTAAGTTTTATTTTCAGATTTATATTTAATGTTAAAAATAACATTCGACGAAGTGGTCCACTCAGAACAGAGGAACTTCGTAATGCCAAGCACTGTCTCATCAAAATTGTGCAGGTAAAATCTTTCGAGTATGAAATCAAAATCCTTGAAAAGGGTGAAATTCCCAAGAAGGGCCAGGTGAATTGTTTACATCCCTTTCTTGATAAGCAGAAATTGTTACGGGTAGGTTGTTGGTGGTAGGTTAAATAATTCTGACTTATCCTTTGATAAAAAATTCCCGATATTGCTCCCAAAAAATCATAAATTGACTTTATTGATCATGACATATTTTCATCTTAAATATTTACATGTTGGAGCCCAAACTTTACTCCATCTTATTCGGCAAGAATTTTGGCCACTGGGTGGTAGAAATACTGCCAGAAAAATTGTCTATGACTGCATAATTTTTTTCAAAAATAAATCTAAATGTATGGAGCAAATTATGGGAAATCTTCCCTCAGAAAGAATTACTCCTAGTTCCCCATTCACTAATGTAGGGATTGATTTCTGTGGCCCCTTTTATATTAAATATAAGGGTCAAAGAAAAGATATTTACAATAAATGTTATGTTGCTATTTTTATTTGTTTCGTAACAAAGGCCATACATTTAGAAGTGGTCACTGACTTAACTTCAGAAGCAATGATAGCAACATTAAAGAGATTTTTCAGTAGGCGAGGTAAAAGTTCTTCTATCTGTACTGACAATGCTAAAAATTTTGTTAGAGCCAGTGCAGAGTTAAAGCGTTTGGCAAACATGATTAGAAACCTCCCAAATGTTTTGGCTGATTATTTAACAAGTGAGGAAATCGCCTGGAATTTCATTCCACCCAGGACACCCAATTTTGGTGGTTTGTGGGAAGCTGGGGTGAAGTCGTTTAAGCATCATTTAAGAAGAACTGTAGGAAATTCGCGATTAATTTTTGAGCAATTTTTAACAGTTACCGCGCAAATTGAAGCCATTTTAAACAGTCAGCCCCTCACGCCCATGTCTTCTGACCCCAATGATTTTGAAATTCTAACTCCAGGCCATTTTCTCATAGGTAGACCTCTAAGCAGTGTGCCTGAACCTGATCTCACTGAAGAACGCGATAATTATTTGTCTCAATGGCAAAGATTAGATAAAATCGTCCAATTTATTTGGCGGAAGTGGAAACTGGATTATCTTAATAATTTACAAGACAGACATAAATGGCAATTTGAAAAAGATAATGTTATTCCAAATTCAATGGTCCTTTTAAAAGAGGATAATCTTCCACCCTGCAAATGGACAATTGGTAGAATTCAGGAAGTCGTTAACGGACCAGATGGTAAGGTTAGAGTGGTATTAGTTAAAATCCCTCAGGGTATTTTCAAAAGAGGCATATCGAAATTATGCTTACTTCCTTGTCAATAAACTGACAAATTATTATATGAATATGTTTAGTCATTTCACTGTAAACTTATTATGTAACCAAATGTTTGAAGTATATTTAATTATTCATTGTTCTATTCATTATTATTATATTATGCATCTTTATTATATTGTATGTTATTCATTGTAAATTTAGATATTGTATTGTATATTGAAATGATATTTCAACGTGGGGCGTTATGTTGGCGCCACCTTTGATGTTATGACGTCGAATGACGTAAGCATATACCCCCCGCCCGCAGATGTTCTTTCCTTCAGTTTGTTGTATGGACGCCGCCAAGGCAGTCACTGCTCTCAAAACGCCTTTAATAATAAACTACAGTCTGCTATTAAAGTAATCGACAGTTTTAATTCATATTTATATCGCATCGCAACACTAACAAGGTGTTTTCTTCAAAGAAAATCATTTTCAGTAGGGGGTATGGTTTCCACGGGTGGCCAGCAACGTTGAACATGGACTCAATGAGGCTATTAATGACGAGTTGGGGTATTCTGCCCCACTCTTCCAGAAGAGCTCTTTCCAGTTCTTGGAGAGTTTGTGGGGGTTGTTGGCGGCCAGAAACTCGTCTTCCTAGAGCGTCCCAAACGTGCTCGATTGGATTCATGTCTGGAGAACACGCTGGCCGCTGGCCATTTTTTCGAACGATTCCTTCTTCGAAAAGGAAATCCTCCACCAGGTTTGCACGATGTGGCCTGCAGTTATCGTCCATTAAAATGAAGTTATCTCCGATTGCTGCAGCGTAAGGGACTACAATAGGTCTGAGGATCTCATCCCTATATCGGCGACCAGTCAGAGCTCCATCTCGAATGATATAGAGGTCAGTGCGCCCATCAATGGAGATGCCATCATACACCAACACTCCTCCACCGCCAAATCTGATACTTTCGTGCATGAACGCAGGATTATTCCTACTGTCACGGTCCCTCCAGATGAAAATACGCCTATTATCCGGATGCACAGAAAAACGGGACTCGTCAGAAAACAGAATATTGCTCCATTCATTTCTCCTCCAGTTGACATGTTCGGTTGCCCACTCCCTGCGGTCGCGAGGATGCCTTGATGTTAATCTAACACATACCATCGGTCGGCGAGCATACAGACCTAGCATGGAGCCGGTTTCGGACAGTCTGAGTTGAAATCGTGGTGCCTGTAGCCGAGCGAAGTTGTTGTTGGAGAAGAGTAGCGTTCATGTTTCGGTGTCTCCGAGCTGTTAACGCTAAATACCGATCTTCATTGGGCGTTGTTGCCCGTCTACGACCTTTTCCTGGTCTTCCGCCTGCACATCCACTCTCCAAAAAACGGTTCCAGATCCTGGAAATGACACTTTGTGACACTCCAATGGCTTGCGCTACTTCAGCTTGAGTTTGGCCCCCTTCTAACCTACCAACAATTCTCCAAGCTTCTGAATCTGTCAAATGACTTCGCTGAGACATCGTACTCATCGAAACAAAGCAATCACTGAATGCCGATCATCCTTGTCTTCATTCTCTTTTATCCAGTTGAAAGTTAAATTTCATTCGCTGCCGCTGAAGCGCCGTTTTTGACGTCGAACTCAAAATTTGTATACTCCACAGTTTGAAAACCAGAAAAAATTGCATTTGTGATTCTCTTCTTCTATTTTCGACAAAAAAAATTTCGTCGTTTATATCTTTATTTTATATAAAACTTCAAATATCCTTTAATTGTTTTAAACAGTGTAGGTACTATAGCAAAATTTGCAGCATCTCTGGTGTTAAACTAGGACTTTCGAGTCGCAGCTGCTCAGCAGCGGGTATAGAGTTCAAATCCCGTTGGATGTAAGTTCGGTTTGTTTATAAATGCTTTTGTGTTAAATTATTATTCTTTCGGGAATATTCTTATGTTAAATGTTATTCAATTTCTAGAATTTTTCTAGTTGTGAATGTTTTATTCGAGAAATTACCTTGAATGTATTTAATTGGTATGGCTTTTATTCTTTTAATAAAGTTCTGTACTTTTTCGTTCGAATCCATGGTTTATTAGGTAGCTTTCATTACAAAAAGTAAAAAGCTACCTATTGCAGTCGTCCGGAGGAATGCACTTCCGGAAAATTTTGGTATATTTTCACCGATCATGACCCCCAGACCCCAAAACCACCCTCCGTTCAAATGTTGACATATATATATATATATATATATATATATATATATATATATACAGGATGTCCCTAAACAAATGGTATATACGCTAGGGGGTGATAGAACACATCAGAACGAGTAATAGTAAATAGGAAACCAAGGGTCCCAAACGTTTTCCAAAGGAGATAGCCGCCATTAAAGTTTGGGGTCCAAAATTTCAAATACACATAAAAAACGGAAAAATTGGTCGATTGTTTTGCGGTTTTCACTAAAATTATTCTTTATGTTGGTATTTTCTTGAACATAAATTATAAAGATAAATTTCGAAAAATGCCGATAGAGGGCGCTTTAGACTTTGAAGTACTAAAAAACTATTTTTTGCCGTGATTTTTTGTATCTCATTAAATGGTTTCGTAAGCTTAGACTTAAACTTAAATTTTGAGCTCAAGTCTGAATAGTTGGAAGCGGTTAAGTAGCACAAACTTAACTGTGTTCAGAGGGTTTAAATTTCAAATGATTATAAAAAACGGAAAAATTGGTCGATTGATTTGCGGTTTTCACTAAAACTATTCTTTATGTCGGTATTTTAATGAAAATGAATTATAGAGATAAACTTCAAAAAATGCCGATAGAGGGCGCTTTAGACTTTGGATTAACGAAATAGTCCATCCTAATACTATTTTTTGCCGTGATTTTTTGCATCTCATTAAATGGTTTCGTAAGCTTAGACTTAAACTTAAATTTTGAGCTCAAATCTGAATAGTTGGAAGCGGTTAAGTAGCACAAACTTAACTGTGTTCAGAGGGTTTAAATTTCAAATGATCATAAAAAACGGAAAAATTGGTCGATTGATTTGCGGTTTTCACTAAAACTATTCTTTATGTCGGTATTTTATTGAAAATGAATTATAAAGATAAACTTCAAAAAATGCCGATAGAGGGCGCTTTAGACTTTGGATTAACGAAATAATCCATCCTAATACTATTTTTTGCCGTTTTTTTTTTTGCATCTCATTAAATGGTTTCGTAGGCTTAGATTTAAACTTAAATTTTGAGCTCAAAATCTGAATAGTTGGGAGTGGTTAAGTAGCACAAACTTGTTACGCCCAGTATGTTACATCCTAATATGTTATATCTTGAGTGTTATGTGGAAAGAGCCTGTAGATGGCGCCTGTAGTGAATCTGTTTAATTCTGTATGTACCTGTACATATGCGCTCTGGACAGCGATGATGGAAGTCGTGTAAATAAAATGCGCTAGCGAAATAATTAGAGTTTGTGGTCATTATGGTGTTAATGTGTGGAATTAATTTAATTATCTCCCCCTTTCTTATGATGCGTTGTGCGAGTATTAACATGGTGTCATGAGTTGTGGGTAGAGTCACACGTTTTGATTTGTTTGTGTATAGAACGGCGCAAAATATTTGCGCGCTTTCTTTGTTGCGAAGAAAAGGGGTGAGTAATATGTAGTTTGGTTTTTCGGAGATTTAGTTTAGTTGTATAAAATTGTGGTTTTGTGGTTTTCTTATGTTAATTAATTAGTGTTGTGTATTGAGTTTTATATTTTATTCGTAACTAGTGATTTTGTATTTTATTCGTAACTAGTGATTTTGTGTCAGTTGTAGGAACTATTTTAAGAAAATTATTTTAGTTATTTCTGGTAGATTTGCAGTGTTGTTTCAACAATTTTGTGATTTCTTGTGTTTTTAGTGTAAATATATTCATATATTTAATCATGTCAGTGATAGATAAGTTGAAAAAAGACGAGTTAAAACTCGTCGCTGAAGAGTTAGGGTTAATAATTCCTGAAGGAGCTAAAGTTGTTGAATTAAAAGAGTTAATTGAAAAAAGTGACTCTTTTTTAAATAACTTGGATTTAGTTAAAAGTGTTGTTGAATATGTGGTTGAAGAAATTAAAATTAAAAAAGAATCGGAAAAATCAAAATTAGAATTAGAAAAAATAAAGCTTGTTCAGTTAGAAAAAGAAATAGAGCTAGCTAATGTTCGTAAAGAATCTTCACAATACTCTGAGTTTGAAAAAATAAAATTAGCACAGCTAGAAAAGGAGTTAGAAATCGCTAATATTCGGAAGGAATCGCTTCAAAATAATTCATTTTCATCGGCAAAAAGTGAAATGGAGTCAATAAATAATGTAGAAAGTTTTATTAAGAGCATTAAAACTTTAACGATACCTGTGCCATCTAGGGTAGAGTCATTAGCCTTTTCTTTCAGTCCTTAGAAAAAGCATTCAGAACAAAAAATGTACCTGAGGAATTTAAAGCTGAAATACTTTTGAATATGTTAGGTGAAAAAGCAAATAATATAATGATTTATTTTTCAGATGAAGATTTGTGTAATTATGATAAATTAAAAAATGTAGTGTTAAAGGAGTTTCAACCAACTCCGCAGGAGTGTTTGAATAATTTCCGTAAGGCGCAAAAATTACCTTCAGAAAGTTATGTCCAATGTGCGTCAAGATTAAGTGCAGCATTCGAATATTACTGTCAGTTACGTGAAGTGAATGATTTTAAATCTTTATGTGAGCTAATTGTTTCGGATAAGATTTTTGGTTCATTAGATAGTGATTTAATGTCTCACATTGGAGCAAAACAGGGAGAATCATATTTTAAACCGCAACAATTAGGTCGTGAATGTGATATTTTTCTTTCTACGAAAAATAAAATAAAAACTGACAATAATGTGTTTAGGAAACAAAACGGAAATGAAAATAAAAGATTTTTTGGAAATAAATCGCCAAATCCAACGTTTCAAAAGAAAGTTTCGAATGTGTTCTTTTCTGAAATAAAAACTTGCGTTTTATGCAAAAATGAAAATCATGAACTGTATTTTTGTCCGAAATTTAAAAGTCTTACAATTCCGGAAAGAGTAGATGTTGTTAAAATAAATAGACTATGCTTTAAATGTTTGCATCCCAATTGTAGTGTAAAAGTTTGTAAGAGCAAAAATTGTTTTTGTAAAAAACCGCATAATAAGTTAATCCACTATCCAAAAGAAAATATAAATATTCAGTCGAGTAAAGAAAAATCGCCCAGCTTCACATCTGTTTCCAATAATGTAGATCAGAGAGGGGAAAGTAACGATGCGCTTTCTCCTTCCATCCCTCCTAGTCAGTCAGATAGGTCTGTGGTCGCTAGTAGTTTGGCAAAAAATAAAACAAAAAATGTTTTATTGAGTACAGCTTTGATTTTGGTTAAAGATAAAAATTCTCAGTGGTATGAAGCGAGATGCCTGTTAGATGTCGGGAGTCAAACTTGCTTAATAAGCAGAGACTGTGTGAATCGTTTGCAATTGAAACCAGATAAAACGAATACGGTAATATCGTGTTTAAATGATTCATCTTTAAGTGTTAATGGGTGTGTAAATACTACGATTTCTAACCGAGATAAGAGTTTTCAAAGAGATATAAATATGCTGGTAGTGAACAAAATAACAGATCTTATTCCACATAAAGTATTTCAAATACAGGTGGATGTTTCTGAGTCAGTCGCTTTAGCTGATCATACATTTAATATCCCTGGAAAAGTGGACGTATTATTAGGGGCCGAAATATTTTATGAGTTGTTGAGACCAGGGTAAATATATTTAAAGAATCCGCGACTTCTATTACAGAATACTTGTTTTGGCTACGTGGCTAGTGGAAGTATCGAACAGATAAATGATGGTAATATACATTGTGGGTTAATACGGGATTCAGATTTAAATGAAACAATGAAAAATTTATGGGAACTCGAGACTTTAGGTATTAAAGAAAATGAAGAATTAAATTCAGCGGATAAAGAATTGATAGATCAATTTGAAAGAAATCTAAAATTTGTGAATGGGAGGTACGAAACTGATTTATTATGGAAAATTAGTTGTTATGAATTAGAAAGTAATTATTTTTTGGCAAAAAAAAGATTTGATGAGTTGAGTTAAATAAGGGTTTTTCTAAAAACAATTGGATTGTTAATGAATATCGAGAAATAATAAACGATCAAATGAAAAACGGGATTATTGAGAAATGTCAGAGGGATCAGCTAGAATATTTTATGCCTCATAGAGCAGTTGTTAGAGAAGATAAAGAAACAACTAAGGTTCGGATAGTATTTAACTGTAGTTCAAAATCTAAAAATAATTTGTCTTTGAATGATTGTCTAGAAACTGGTCCTAATTTAAATCCTAATATTCTTGATGTTATTCTAAATTTTCGGAAACATAAAATAGCGTTTAATGCTGACATAGAGAAAGCTTTTTTAATGATAGGAATTTCAGAGAGAGATAGGAAATTTTTAAAATTTCTTTGGTATTCGGATGATCCTAATAAAGATTACGAAATCATGAGAATGAAAAGATTACCATTTGGCTGTAAAGTGTCTCCTTTTATTTTGAGTGCTACTATAAAACATCACATTAAAAATTTTGAAAATAGCAATCCTAAGTCATTTGAAATGTTAAATTCAGCTCTATATGTAGATGATTTATTTTTTGGAGGAAGTACTGTGAGTGAGTCGTTCGAATTATCTTCGGACGCTGTAAATATTTTAAAGAGTGGAGGATTTAATTTGAGAAAACTGAGGTCTAATAGTAGAGAGTTGGAAAAACTCTGGATAGAAAATGGCTTTAAGGATATAGAGAAAGAAAGTGTTCAGCAGTTGAAGATTTTAGGTTAAATTGGTGTCCAGAGAAAGATGAATTATCATTGGAAGTTAAGGGTTTAATAGAATCTTGGGGAACGTTGCAAAACAGTAAAAGGTGTGTTTTGAAAACAGCAGCACTTATTTTTGATCCCATAGGCCTGATTTCGCCATTTGTTGTTCGTATTAAGTTATTGTTACAGGAAATTTGGGAAACAGGTTGTGATTGGGATGAAGAGTTGCCCGATGATTTGCGGGAAAAATGGTTTAAGTGGTGCAACGAAATTGAGAAAATATATTATATAACTATTCCCATATTTTGTTTAGTTGATTGTAAAGATGAACAAGTGGAGGCACATGTTTTTTCTGATGCTTCATTAAGTGCGTATGGAGCAGTTCTTTATTTTAGATATTGTGATAATAGTGGAAATTATAAAGTGACATTTATTTTTTCAAAAAATAGAGTAGCACCGATAAAGAAATTAACTTTGCCGCTTTTAGAGTTGATGGGTCTTGTAATAGGTGCTAGAGTTGGAAATTATGTGAAGAATATTTTTAAGGATAGAATTCAAAGAGTAGTATATTGGAGTGACTCCACCATTGCATTATATTGGGTTAAAGGATGTGCGAAAAGGTGGAAACAGTTTGTAGGTAATAGGGTTCTAGAAATCCAAGAGAAAACCAACCCTAGTGATTGGTACTACTGTCCTACGGAAGACAACCCGGCCGATATACTAACAAGAGGAATTGCTGCTGAAAGTTTAGTTAACAACGAGAAATGGTGGCAAGGTCCAGCTTGGCTTCGAAGTAATAATGAGAGCTGGCCTGAACAGATATTGAGAACATCTACGGAAATCAATAGTGTAGATATATTGAAAGAACAGAAGGTCAAGCTTGCTGAAAATTTGATCGGAAAATTAGAGTTAGTTGAACAATTGTGGAGTAAATTTTCATCGTGGACTAAATTGCAAAGAGTGCTTGCGTGATGCTTGCGATTCATCGATAATGCAAAGAGAAATAAAATTGCAGCTCCGTTTTTGCAAACAGAGGAATTGAAAAGGTCGCATGATATTATAATTAAGTTAGTCCAGAGAGCGAATTTTGCAAACGAAATAGCCAACTTGGAGAAGGGAAAAATTCTAAAAACCAGCAATTTAAATTCCTTAAATCCTTTTTTGGACAATCGTGGGTTTTTAAAAGTTGGTGGACGGCTAAGAAATGCCAACATACCAGAGACTGCAAAATATCCTTTAGTTTTGCCTAAAAATCACCCAGTTACGACCTTGTTAATTAAATTTTATCACTTAAAATACTTACATGGAGGAGTACAGCTAATAAATTCTGCCGTGAAGCAAACCTATTGGATTGTGGGTGCGAAGTCTCTTATCCGTAAAGCAATAAAAAATTGTGTTATCTGTGCACGATTTCGCAGCGAATTCTCGAAACAAATCATGGCTGATTTACCAACATCAAGAGTGAGCCAAGGAAGAGCGTTCATTTGTTGTGGCATCGACTTTTGTGGACCTTTTCTAATAAGTCTTCGACGTGGTAGGGGAATAAAGCCAGTCAAAATGTACGTCTGTATCTTCGTATGTTTCTCTACCAAAGCAGTTCATTTGGAACTTGTTAGTGATCTGAGTGCCAGCGCCTGTATAGCTGCGTTGAAAAGATTCATTGCACGTCGAGGTAAGCCAATAGAGATCTTCAGTGACTGTGGTGCTAATTATATAGGAGCAAAGAATTATTTGAAAGTCGCTGCATCAGAAGCAATCGGCAACTACTTGCACAATGAGAGTATAAAATGGACTACGAATGTTCCATCTGCTCCCCATTTTGGAGGTCTTTGGGAGGCAGCGGTTAAATCAATGAAGTACCATATGAGACGAATTATTGGGTCGCAGATCTTGTCTCAAGAGGAATTTGCAACAGTTTTGGCGGAAATTGAAGCAGTTCTGAATTCTCGCCCATTAGTCGCTATTTCGGAGGACCCAAATGATCTTTCAGTCCTCACTCCAGGTCACTTTCTCATTGGGTCAGATTTAAAGAGTGTTCCCGAACCAGACATTACAAATATGAAAATTTCAATTCGAGATCGATGGAAATTGATTACGAATATTTCCCAGTCATTCTGGAAAGCATGGTCTAAGGACTATCTTACACAGTTGCAAGTGCGCAACAAGTGGAAATTTCCGACAAAAGATTTATTTGTAAACGACTTAGTACTCATCAAAGATGATAATTTGCCACCGTTGAAATGGAAAATGGCAAGAATAATTGACATTTTCAAAAGTTCTGACAGCAGAGTAAGATCAGTGAATTTAAAAACTGCCATAGGTGAACTTAAAAGACCAATCCACAAATTAGTCAAACTGCCAATAAATGAAAATTAACTTTTCTTTGTGAAATTATTTAAATTTCTAGATATAAATGTGAATTTATTGTGTAATATTATTGTTATATATTTTTATGTTTACATTGTGTATTGTATTAATGTGTCAATTTGTTATATATTTATTTTATTTATGATGATGACGTGGTCATGGGGCCCCAGTATGTTACGCCCAGTATGTTACATCCTAATATGTTATATCTTGAGTGTTATGTGGAAAGAGCCTGTAGATGGCGCCTGTAGTGAATCTGTTTAATTTTGTACGTACCTGTACATATGCGCTCTGGACAGCGATGATGGAAGTCGTGTAAATAAAATGCGCTAGCGAAATAATTAGAGTTTGTGGTCATTATGGTGTTAATGTGTGGAATTAATTTAATTATCTCCCCCTTTCTTATGATGTGTTGTGCGAGTATTAACAACTGAACTGTGTTCAGAGGGTTTAAATTTCAAACGAAACGGAAAACTATAAAAAAAATGGAAAAATTAGTCGATTCGTTTGCGGTTTTTGCTAAAACTGCTCTTTAAATCAGTGTTTTCTTGAAAATAAATTTTAAAGATAAATTTCACAAAATGCCGATATACGTTGGAGTTGCGTATAACTATTTTTAACCGTTATTTTTTTAAATCTCATTAAATGCTTTCAAATGCTTAGATTTAAATTTTGAGATCAAATTCTGAGTCATTGCGAGTGTTTAAGTAGCGCAAAAGTGAACTGTGTTCGAGGAGGGGGGGGGGGGTAAATTTCAACTCCTGAACACACTTCAGTTTGCGCTTCTTCACCCCTCCCAACGATTCAGAATTTGAGTTCAAACTTTAAGTTTAAAACTAAGATTTCGAAAACATTTAACAAGTTTTGGAAAGCATTTAATTAGCTAAAAAAAAAAAAAAAAATAAAAATAAAAATAAAAATAAAAATAACGGTTAAAACTTGTTGTTGGTTACTCTGAAGTTTAAGGCGCCCTCTAACGGAATTTTTTGAAATTTATCTTTAAATTCATTTTCAAGAAGCTACTGACTTAAATGATAGTTTTATTTTAAACCGCAAACGAATCGACCAATTTTTCCGTTTTTTATTATCATTTGAAATTTGAACCCTCTGAACACAGTTCAGTTTGTGCTATTTAACCACTCTCAACTATCCAGATTTTGAGCTCAAAATTTAAGTTTAAGTTTAAGTTTACGAAAACATTTAATCAGATGCAAAAAATAACGTAAAAAGTAGTTGTTCGTTACTCCAAAATGTAAAGCGCCCTCTATCGGCATTTTTTGAAATTTATCTTTATAATTCATTTTCAATAAAATACCGACATAAAGAATAGTTTTAGTGAAAACCACAAATCAATCGACTAATTTTTCTTTTTTTTTATAATCATTTGAAATTTAAACCCTCTGAACACAGTTAAGTTTGTGCTACTTAACTGCTTCCAACTATTCAGATTTTGAGCTCAAAATTTAAGTTTAAGTCTAAGCTTGCGAAACCATTTAATGAGATGCAAAAAATCACGGCAAAAAATAGTTTTTCATTACTTCAAAGTCTAAAGCGCCCTCTATCGGTATTTTTCGAAATTTATCTTTATAATTTATTTTCAAGAAAATACCAACATAAAGAATAATTTTAGTGAAAACCGCAAATCAATCGACCATTTTTTCCATTTTTTATGTGTATTTGAAATTTTGGACCCCAAACTTTAAAGGCGGCTATCTCCTTTGGAAAACGTTTGGGACCCTTGGTTTCCTATTTCCTATTACTCGTCTTGATGTGTTCTATCACCCCCTAGCGTATATACCATTTGTTTAGGGACACCCTGTATATATATATAACCATATATACAGGGTGATTCCAAATTTTTTTTACAATAAAAGAGGGGTGATAGTACACATCAAGACAAACAATATTAAATAGGAGACCAAGGGTCCTAAACGATCTCCAAAGGAGATAGCCGCCATTAAAGTTTAGGGACCAAAATTTCAAATAAACATAGAAAACGGAAAAATCGGTCGATTGATCTGCGGTTTTCACTAAAATTATTCTTTATGTCAGTATTGTCTTGAAAATAAATTATAAAGAGAAATTTCAAAAAATGCCGATAGAGGGCGCTTTAGACTTTGGAGTAACGAACAACTATGTTTTGCCGGTATTTTTTGCATCTCATTAAATGTTTTCGTAAGCTTAGACTCAAACTTAAATTTTGAGCTCAAAATCTGAAAGTGGGAGTGGTTAAGTATCACAAATTTTGCTGTGTTCAGACGGTTCAAATTTCAAATGATTATAAAAAAGACGGCAAAATTGGTTCATTGATTTGCGGTTTTCACTAAAACTATTCTTTATGTCGGTATTTTCTTAAAAATAAATTATAAAGATAAACTTCAAAAAATATCCATAGAAAGCGCTTTAGACTTTGGAGTAACGAACAACTATTTTTTGCCGGTATTTGTTGCATCTCATTAAATGGTTTCGGTAGCTTAGACTTAAACTTAAATTTTGAGCTCAAAATCTGAATAGTAGGGAGTAGTTAAGTAGCACAAACTGAACTGTGTTTAAGGGGGGGGGGGTGTCCAAATTTAAAATAATTATAGAAAATGGAAAAATTCGTCGATTCGTTTGCGGTTTAAAGTAAAACTATTCTTTAAGTCAGTATATTCTTGAAAATAAATTTTAAAGATAAATTTCAAAAAATTCCATTAGAGGGTGCCTTAAACTTCAGAGTAACCAACAATTAATTTTAACCATTATTTTTTTGTTCTAATTAAATGCTTGCAAAAACTTATTAAATGTTTTCGGAAGCTTAGATTTAAGCTTAAATTTTGAGCTCAAAATCGGAATAATTAGGAATAGTTAAGTAGCCCAAATTGAAGTGTCTTCAGGAGTTGAAATTTAACACTCCCCCCTCCTCGAACACAATTCAATTTTTCGCTACTTAAACACTCCCAACGATTCAGAATTTGAGTCTAAAATTTAAGTTTATGTATTTGAAAGCATTTAATGAGATTAAAATAATAAAAGTTAAAAATAATTGTACGCTTCTCCAATGTCTAAGGCGCCCTCTAATGGAATTTTGTGAAATTTATCTTTAAAATTTATTTTCAAGAAAATGCTCATTTAAAAATTAGTTTTAGCGAAAACCGCACACGAATCGACCAATTTTTCCGTTTTTTATAATCATTTGAAATTTGCATCCTCTGAACACAGTTCAGTTTGTGTACTTAACCACTCCCAACTATTCAGATTTTGAGCTCAAAATTTAAGTTTAAGTCTAAGCTTACGAAAGCATTTAATAAGATGCAAAAAAATAACGCCAAAAAAGAGTTGTTCGTTACTCCAAAGTCTAAAGCGCCCTCTATCGGCATTTTTAAAAAAATATCTTTATAATTTATTTTTAAGAAAATACCGACATAAAGAATAGTTTTAGTGGAAACCGCAAATCAATGAACCAATTTTTCCGTTTTTTATAATCATTTGAAATTTGAACCCTCTAAACACATTTTAGTTTGCGCTACTTAACCACTCCCACTTTCATATTTTGAGCTCAAAATTTAAGTTTGAGTCTAAGCTTACGAAAACATTTAATGAGATGCAAAAAATATCGGCAAAACATAGTTGTTCGTTACTCCAAAGTCTGAAGCGCCCTCTATCGGCATTTTTTGAAATTTCTCTTTATAATTTATTTTCAAGACAATACTGACATAAAGAATAATTTTAGTGAAAACCGCAAACGAATCGGCCGATTTTTCCGTTTTTTATGTTTATTTAAAATTTTGGTCCCTAAACTTTAATGGCGGCTATCTCCTTTGGAAATCGTTTAGGACCCTTGGTCTCCTATTTAATATTGTTTGTCTAGATGTGTACCATCACCCCTCTTTTATTGTAAAAAAAATTTGGAATCACCCTGTATATATATATATATATATATATCTGATTTTTGTCATGCGATAACTAACGTATTTATGAACCGATTTGAATGAAACTTGATATGTACATAAAACATACAAATGTCTCGACCGAGTTCGTTGGTCAGCATCATCCGCCATTTTGTTTCAACATGGCGGCCATTTAAATTTTTTTAAAAAATTTAAATTTTAAAATTAAATGCGAAAAAATTAAAAGTTGAAAAATATTTTCTTTTTACGTGTTAGAACTTAAAACAAAGATTCCAGAACACTTTTTATTTTGTCTATATATTAAAAAATGATTGAGTTATAGCACTTTGAATTTTTCTTATGGCTGATATTTTGAAACGATATGATTTTTGTCACGTGATAATACGCGTATTTATGAACCGATTTCAATGAAACTTGGTATGTACATAGTACATACAAATGTCTCGACCGAGTTCGTTGGCCAGCATCATCCGCCATTTTGTTTCAAAATGGTGGCCATTTTAATTTTTTTTAAAATTTTTAAATTAAAATTATATGCGAAAAAATCAAAATTTGAAAAATATTTTTCTTTTACGTGTTGGAACTTAAAACAAAGATTCCAGAACTCTTTTTATTCTGTCTATATCTTACAAAATGATTGAGTTATAGCACTTTGATTTTTTCTTATGTCTGACATTTTGAAACGATCTGATTTTTGTCACGTGATAACACGCGTATTTATGAACCGATTTCAATGAAACTTCGGATGTACATAGTACATACAAATGTCACGACCGAGTTCGTTGGCCAGGATCATCCACCATTTTGTTCCAAAATGGTGGATATTTTAAATTAAAAAAAAAAATTAAAATTTAAAATTAAATGCGAAAAAATATAAAATTGAAAAATATTTTTCTTTTACGTGTTAGAACTTAAAACAACGATTCCAGAACACTTTTTATTTTGTCTATATCTTAAAAAATGACTGAGTTATAGCACTTTGAATTTTGCTTATGGCTGACATTTTGAAACGGTCTGATCTGAACGATCCACAATGTTGCTTTAAAATGGCATACAATGATATCGTGGAATTTGGTGACTCTCTAAATCGCTTAAAATAAAACCAGGTTGAATAAAAGATGACTAATTTCTAAAAATTCCTATTAATATTCAGTCTTGACAAAAACTGGTTTCAATCTTATAAAATCGCTAATTTTATAAGATTATTTCCACTAATTTGAGCTTAGTATTTTTGAACAATGTAACTTACCTTAAAATAAATAAATAAATAAATAAGTATATGAAAGCTACCTCTTCCTCCCGGCATTGCCGGAAGGACTTTTTTTCATATCATGCATTTTATATGGCAATGCAATGACTTTTTTAATTATTCTGGTACATCAAAATTTTATGCTGTTGTTATCATTTTATAAATTTTGACAGCAGCAATTATTTTTCTTTTTACGATATTAAAAAATCTTCAGTTTTTTATCAAAAAATTAAATGACTAGTATTAAAAAATGCTCTGACGAGCACCAAAAAAGGTTAATATGTTTTTAAGAATGAAAAAGGGTTTGACAAGTGCTTCTGTTAATTATTGAGCATGAGGAAGAACAAGGGATCCCTTCTTGGCTACAACTCACTTCAATGCCAACTTTTAAAAAATCATATTTGCGCTTTTTCCATATAAAAGAAATTTGCGGTTCTTTAGTAGAACTTCCCACCGTGCTTTAGATGTTAACCAGGGGTGTAGTCGTAAAAATAACATAGGATATATGCTCTAAGCAGAGGGATACCCTAGAATGTGTATACTATAAGCTTTCTTGAGAAACAGTGTATATGGTGTTCTATTAAAAAGTCCAGTTGGTATACGGCGTATAACCTGCACTACATCTCTGATGTTAACTGCACTGCTCACTCTGCACTATACTACAAATCAATTTTCTGTGCAATTATACACTTATGCTTGGTGGCAGTGCATGAATGTGATACCTGCAGGAACTAGGTTTTTGGCACTATGTCGTCTTCCCTTACATTTATGTCTAATTAAGCTGCATCTTTACTGGTTATGTCTTTACACTATACATTTTTATAGTAACTGCGACTGATTTGTTTTCACGGAAAAAGCGCAAATATGATTTTTTAAAAGTTGGCATTGAAGTGAGTTGTAGCCAAGAAGAGATCCCTTGTCCTTCCTCATGCTCAATAATTAACAGAAGCACTTGTCAAACCCTTTTTCATACTTAAAAACATATTAACCTTTTTTGGTGCTCGTCAGAGCATTTTTTAATACTAGTATATATATATTAGGGTGGTCCTTAAAAGTTTATAAAAAAAAAAAAAAAATCCTGATTTATACCGGGGCACCCTGCCATTTTGTTCTACTCATTAAAAAAGAATTATAGCAATTTTTTCAAATTTTTTAGCATGATTTTAGGGATCGCTACCACTATTTAAAATGTAGATTTATTCAAAAATATTAAAGAAAAATACATAATTATTCTTAATAACCAGTAAAATATTTTTGTTAAATATTTCAGTAAATTCTACAAAAACTACATTGTTATATATATTTAAAGAAAAAAGCACTCTTCGAAATCTACTTCCGCTTATAGGCCAAGCCGACAGGGATTTTTGTTCTTCATCTTTTGTATGAAGTTTATTGTATTCCTCAATAAGTGCTACCCCACTTTGGCTACAGCATTAATAACTTTGACTGAATCCGCAAAAGTCTTACAAGTTTAGTAATATTCATTTTTATTCCAATTTGTCACATCTCTTTCAAAAATGTCTGAAGGTAATTCCATAATTTTAAAAAACCTCAGAGTGTTTTTACTAGTTACAAAATCTTGCAAGTTCTTTTTGAGGATGTCTGGATCGATCCATGTACGTTTCAATAGTTTCTCATTTTTCAAAGCACGCACAATTTTTCTTTTAATTTTAAATGAGACATTGTCATCAAAAAAAGCAAAAGCAACTAGTTCTTCTGACAAGTATCACAAATGTCTTAGGAATTTCTTCATAACACATAAAGAAATGTCTTTATTTACATTTTCGTACTCTTTCAAGTTTTTAAGGAGCAATAAACCATTTCTAGGTGCAGAACAATCAGATGGTGCCTGATACCAACTGTCAATGTAGATTTTTACCACAAACGAGCAAACTTGATGAACTCCATATTTTTCATGCTTAGAGAGTTTAAACTGATCTCTAAATAAATAAATTTTAAGCGAGTATATGGCCTTTGCCATCCATCGTGCTCAATGCAAGTCACCAGAGTCTCTAAAGTGAATACCTTTTTCGGGTACTCCTCCTAGGAAAATGATAGCAAGTTTTAAAACTTCTTTATAATCGTTCCTTGGTTGAAAATCATTTGAAGTTGATTTTGTGCAAACTGTATGATTTCTGATGCATTTTCAGTTTTTTCTCATTGATAAAATTATCAATTATGGAAGTATGAAATATGTTATGATTAATAGAGTTCCACAAAATTTTAAGTCGTTTAAATAAGAGTAATAATCCGTTTGGAACTCCGAGTTAACAACAACTGCCTCCAGGATCTCCATAATCTCCAGGATGTGATGACGGCAAGCCAATCAAAGCATTTCTATCTTCTTTTTCTGTTCCAAAAGAACACAAGTTCCTCTCGATTATCTGGAATTTACATAGGTTGTATCAAAAACATAGATTTTACTTGCTCTGTATTCCCCAAGACTCCAATATTTTCTTAACAGCAAAGTATATTGCTTTACCTGTTCCTGACTGAAGTTTTGGAACTAAATGGTCAAAAATTGGCAAGTAAATGGTCAATATTTTTACTAGAAACAATAATTGGTAATCTATCATCTGTTTCAGATCGTGAACTGTCTTCTAAAATTTTGCCATCCCAGTGAACAGTCAACGGAACACTTGCCGAAAACACTTTTTTTTTTTTTTTTTTTTTAATTTCGGTTCTGTTCTAAATTAGCTGACTCGTTGGCATTACTCTGGCCCATTAAAAAAACGCACAAAAACTCGAATATATTTAAAAATCGCAGAAAATTTAAAAAACTCAGCATGAATTTTGAAAAAAATTGAAGTATTCGACAGTCTGTACAGCCTAATGCATACTATGACTCAATTTCGCGATGACTATGGGTATGTATTAATAACTTAAAAATTAGACTAAAAAGATGTCAAATTTTCTAATTTTTGAAATATTCAAACCTCGGTAGCGACCCTTAAAATTTGTTTTAAAATTCTGAAATTTTTGTGGAGGTCATTTTTCTATACATAGAGCAAAATAAAGGGGTGCCCCATACAAATTTTAAAAGTTCATTTTTAAGAACCACTCTAATATATTTACATACAACGTAGTTCAAAAACTTTTATTCGTTAAATATTGTTAATAATAAATATTATAAATTGCAAAGTTATGTAAAAAAGTATAGAATTTTATGAAATTGATTAAAATTTCGGCGGATTAGATTTTAAAAGTAAATAATTTAAATCTTAATGCGTCTTCTTGTACAAAAAATTTCTGAATGAATAAAATATGTCCCAGAGACTAATAACGAAATTTTAACATTTTAACATAGCAAGCTGGAAATTGCACGTCCAGCGTATCAAATGAGGTGCTTTCGTACTATAACGAAATTTTAAAAATATTTAAATCTTGATGTAATAGTATGCAGTACTTCGGATACAGTATAGTAGCCGAAGTCTTACGTGCGTCCCTGTAAATGCCACGTGATTTCTGTTATACAGAAAGTAACTTCTAGTAAACCTCAGAAACATATATCAATTTCGTGTGTGGTTTAGCGTTGTCGTGATGGAAGACAACGCCTTTCCTATTCATCAATTTTGGCCGATCGCCTGCTTCAATCACATTATTGTTCACAGTAGATAGTTGAATTAATGGTTTGGTCAGGTTCTAGCAGCTCATGATGGACAATTCCTTTCCAATCCCACCAAACACTCAGCATCATCTTCCTTGGCGTCAATCCGGATTTTGCCACTGTTTGTGTAGCTTCGACCACGATCTTTTTCGCGCATTGTTCTCGTACGTGATTCACTTTTCATCACCCGTAAACATGTGTTTCAAAAATGGCTCGATTTCATTCCGTTTCAGTAGCAAGTCACAAATGGAAACCCTGTATATTATATTTTTCACTGTAAGTTCATAGGAAACCCGAATATAGAGTTTTTTTTTTTTTTTTTTTTCTGGTATCCAATTTTTTGTAAATGGTACAAAAGTGTTTTATGGTCGATGTTTAGTTCAGTAGCAATGTCGCGCGAAGAAATATGTCAGTCTATCTCATTTTTCAAAAATTTTATTGACTTTTTCAACGATTGGCCGGCCAGGGAAAGGTTCATTTTTAACAACTGAAATTTCCGGAACGATAACGGGCAAACCAATTCTGACTTTGGCGTTTACTTAAGCACTGATCACCATAAATGCTAAAACAATTTTTGATGAGCCTGCGCCGCATTTTTCTCTATTTGGAAGTAAAAAATTAAAATATGACAAAAATGATCTTCTAGAATCTCAATTTTTAAAACGCAACAACTTTTAACTGATTAAACAGATAACGCTATCTTTATATCTAGAATTTTCTAGAGACTGTTGCCTTTCAAACGCTATATAGTATGCCTTAATTGAATAAGTACTACTCGAGATATGCGACTTTAAAGCTATCTGTTGGGAAAAAACGAAATTACTTTTTCCTCAACCCAATATATGACAGACTTAACATTACTGTGGGGAATTCCGAAGCATAGTAACTAGCAGCCTTAAATAAAAATCCAACTGAAATGGATCCGGCAATCTAGGAGGAAATTCGATCGGTTCTTATAAAACAAGCCGCCTATTTGGAACCTTTCGATTTATCTAGAGTTTTACCTCAGAAGCGGGATAAAGTGGAGCTCCATGAAACTTAAATCATATCCAATGGAGCACTCCAAGTGCTGCTCATCCATAAAGTCAGAACTAACTCCATTAAAATGAGTTATAGAAATCGTCAATCAGTCAATTTATTGCTGTACTGTATGGGACTACCCAGGGAGTTCTGAAAAATGCCACAGATACATTTATAAAATATTACCACTGCCTCGCGTACGAAATAGAGATTTGTGTTACTTAAACTGCCATTTTGGAAATCTTGCTTGAAACCGTATTCGTCTGTCTAAACCATTTTTTTTAATGGTGGGTTGGAACCCTTTTGGTTTTCTTAGTTTAGTCCCCAGTTGTAGACATCTAGACTGTCGACTTTATCTGTACATGTACTGAAGACCTGCTGTATGGTTGTCAACTGTTCCGCCGCAATATTCTGCATATTGCTGGTTGTGGTCCGTTCAATTCTATAGCAACCAGGGCTGCGGAGTCGGTGGGAAAAATGGCCGACTCCAACTCCGACTCCGACTCCGGAATTTTTAACGACTTCGACTCCGACTCCGACTCCAACTCCGACTCCGACTCCTGGCTTCCTGGCTAGCTAATATACTAATGTTGATGCTGGTTAAAGTTATGAGGGAACGAAAGAAAAATAAGGCAAAAAGTCATTATTTCGGTATTCAGTTCTTAGAGCTTTGGAAAAAAAATATTTTCCGTTTTACAAATTCTTTAATTTTACGTACCACAAACCTGAAAAATTAAATTACTGAAATCTAAAAGAGATAACAAAACGGATATTTTACTATTTCGGATCCGTGGCTTCGAAAGGGGGAAATCTGTACAATATTTATGTTAACTAGTGCTCTCCAGAGCAGAAAAATTTCAATGGAAAGGAAAAAAAAAATAGTCAGATGTGTTAATCTTAGAGCTTTCTTCTATATCACACATGTTAATACTTCCTGAAAAATGCAGCATAGCAGCGCCACCTCTTAGGTGATTTACACCAAATCTTGTCAACAAGTTATATCAACTTCTAACTGAAATTGAAGTTTAGTGAAAATCAGTACATTAATTTCTAAGAAAGGGCTATTGCTGAAATTTTAAAACTCTGCATAACAGCGCTTCATGTTGAGTAATATACATCAAAAACGAATCAGGATCAATTTCTATCAGATACTAACTGAACCTAAAGTTTAATGAACTTCCATGCATTAGTGATTGAGCCACAGCTATTTCAAAATCGTAAATAAATCAGCGCTACCTGAAGGACGATTTACACCAAACACTAAACTATACTAATCTGGATTACAAACTAATTCAATATAAAGTTTGGTGAAAATTTGAGCATTTGTTTTTGAGATAGCGCTGTTGCAATATCATGAACAATGCAGTATAGCAGCGTCACCTATTGAGCGATTTGCACCAAAAAATTGCAGCACTTAATTATATCAAGGACTAACTGAATCTAAAGTTTTATAAAAATCCGTGCATTATTTTTTAAGATATAGCTACTGTGGAAATTGTGAATAATGCAGCATACCAAAGCCACCTGTCGAGTGATATACACCAAAAATTAATCAGATACAGTTTCTATCAAGATCTAACAAAATCTAAATTTTGTGAAATTCCATTCATTAGTTCTTGAGTTAGAGCGCTCCAAAATTTTTGTCGCATGCGGACTCAAGAAGTGACAGACACTGACAGACATTTTCGAAAAACTATCAAATCATGTTCAGTTCAGGATCTTCTAAAACGTATAAATCTATCGAATGCCGGAAATCGAAATTTTTCAAGAATCCAATACTTTATTCTTGTAAAGATAGAAGAAAATAAAATTGAAGATGGAAATTTTACTATTTCGCAAATAAAATAGGATCTACTAGAGCTTTTAATTAAAAACAGTTTTCATCTCCTGTGTACGCTGGGCAGTTTATTGGGATTCTTTAACTTGGGTTGGCAATCCAAAAATAACAATAAGAATTCCTTCTATGATTTTAAAATTACATTTTATTGGTTTAATTTCACTTCAAACTGTCTAAGAAAAAAGCCGGAGTCGGAGTCGGAGTCGGGTTGTTTTTTACGACTCCGACTCCGACTCCTTTTTCTCAAAAATGGGCCCGACTCCGACTCCGACTCCACGACTCCGACTCCGACTCCGCAGCCCTGATAGCAACACATCGTATACTCGTATGAGGATAAATCACAAAATAAGACAAAATGGGAATTTCGGTATCAATTTATCTGGACATGGGCCTACTCTAAACCCTGACAAGGCATGCATTTTGTACTTAGCATTCGTTGAACATGTCGATAAATAAAATTGCTATAGGGAGGTCGAGAATTCAAGAATCAGCGTTGATATTATTCTGCTGTTTGCGTAGCATTACATTTACAAATGATATAAATCATTAACATTTGAAAAAAAATTGTTTGTTGCACTGCGATATGCTTCTGGTTCACATTAACTTTACTGGTAATTTTTCAGGGAAACCTTTTATACTTAAAATACTTCGTGACGATTACATGACGTGCTGCTTTCAGCAAGAAATTAGGATATCAATGATTGGCGTCTGCAAAATGATCATTTAAGTTAGTATTATTTCTTAAAATACGCAAATTTTACTTTATTTAAACAGTTATATGTCTATGAGTTTTGAAGCTAACCAACATTTAATATTCTGAGTTTTATTAAGGAATAGGCGATGAAAACTTTCTTAGTTGGAGATTTCACCTTTTTCAAAAATTTAATTTTTTATAAAAATAGTTTTTGCATTTTCTCAAATAGCCCCTCCCCTTAAGGAGTTACAAATTGTGTCATCAAATTTTGTATTTTTTTATGAAATTTTGCAATTGAAAGTGTGAGTCTTTAGGAGCAATTAAGAGAAGTACGTTATTGACTCTCCCTTTATGAATTTTATGAATCCCCCTGTATGGTATACTAACTAATACTATTCGTGAACTCTCTACAGAAAAGCTCATAATAAAAATTTGCAGAAATATATATATATATATATATATATATATATATATATATATATATATATATATATATATATATATATATATATATATATATATATATATATATATATATTTTTTTTTTTTTTTTTTTTTTTTTGTAGGAAAAGGCATTTTAACATGTACGTGTGATATATTATGAAAGAACATATTTAATTGTTGTAAGTTTCACGTACAAGTGATAAGAAACTATGGTTCACAAGAACACTAGGCACAAACCAATCTTGCAAAGAAGTGTTTCAAATGTGCAAAGTTTTCTTCGCAATTGAATTCTTTTTCAAATGTGTTTCTGTATGAGTTAATATTATCTGGATGAAAATATGTTATCAATCATACATGATCATGTATATATATGTCACTTGGACTCCCTTGAAATTAAGACGTCCAAGTTCTTGAACTAACAGGACCGTGCATCAATTAGACTCTGCTTATAATTGCAGTATAATTTTTTTTTCATTAAAATCCAGATTTTTTTCGGTTTTAAGAGAGATTTCTGTTAAATATAACAAAACGGGTTTCTTTAGCAATTATTTTACCGATTTTTAAACTTTCCTTAAACAAAAAAGTAAATAAACTGATAACTTCTTTTATGTCCAAAAATTTACATTTTAATCAACTTAAAATTCATCAACTTACACATTTTCAAACCGTGTCATTTTGTTCAATGCATCATCATGATACTTTAGTCCCGAAATTTTCAATAGCGGAATGACGTTAAAATTTTTCATTAATTCGAACTCATTTTCTCTTGACTTCCTTTAATTCGAACTAATGAGAATTCAGATTTTTCATTTTTCTTTTCTTTATCGCGGATTCCAGATCATTTGAATAACTTTCTTTCTTTGATTTTTTTTTAAATTGTTCCGAACGAGTATACATATAATCCAGTGCACTTTCTTAGTGCCCCGTCTAGTATCAGTGATGCTTTAAATTTTTCTTCCATTGTGCTTGATTCTAATCTTTTAATTAGTTTATGTATTTATACATTCTAATTTAGTATTAAGTTATATTTTAATGATAACAGACGAAACAAATTTAAAAAACACTATAACATTGTTTCCTTTGTAATAGTACCATTTTAAGCATGTTTTCATTTCATATTTTCCATAATTCGAACTTCGGATAATTCGAACATTTCTTGTGGTCCCGACGAATTCGAATTAACGAGAGCCGACTGTATATTGAAATTTAATCAATACTTCAGAAAGAAGACTATTGTTCACATCCAAATAACAATAATTTAAAAAAAAAGGAAAGAAAATGAATCGGTAAAAGTTTGAATAATAATTAATGAACAGAATAGACGATTCCAACTCGGGAATTAATTTTCTCACCCGAACTTCCAGGAGAAATTCTCATTTAAGACAAGAATCCATAATAACGAGGCTACGTTTTGGCAAGTTTTACTGTAATTGCATCTTTTTCTTTTCACCGGGAAGTTTTTCACAGATTTTTATTTCACGTATATATTTTATTTCTCTAGTTTTACAACTTGGGCCATTTTCATTAAAACATGTTTTTCATGCTCAAAAAAGATAAATATTAGAATATGTAGCAAAATTCTTAATAATTTTATTCATATGTATATTTAAATTTAAAATAAGCTATTGAATACCTTTCTGGAAATATAATTTTAGTATTAAAAATTAATCTTTTAATGAATATAAGTCGAAATTGTCCTAAATAGATGTCCTTATTTTGAAAATATAAAATCATTTTTACTGACGTTTAAAAATTCATCATATATATAAAAGCAGTAAGCTAAGATTTTAAGATCAACACTTAAAAAAATAGCATCTACGCATGCGTCAAATCCTTTTCCGGGCAGTCCAATCTCATTCATTGAAGTGAACGATTCCCTGTAGACAGAGAAACGTGATCACATCATCTCACGGAGTAAGAACTTTTGCTGCATGTATCGACGTCATCCGGGTAAACAGCGCATGTGCGGAACACTGTGCTCCAATGGGACTTCAGTGTGTGCAGAAGACATTGGCTGCCTAAATACAAATTGATTCTTAGTTAGGAATTACGATTCATTTATTCTCCCACGCTATTCTCTCTAATATTATTTACTCTAAAATGATGTTTTATTTATGTATGATTAAAATATATCTACATTCATTCTATTTACATTCATGGATTATTTTATTTTGTGAGTGACATGAAGAATGAAAAAATGCTGCCTCTCAAATGAATTTGAGAACATTTTAACAGAATTAATAATAATTGTTCAAAAAATTAAAAAATATTGAAACGTCTGACATTGTGATTTCTAAAAGTCCTTCCGGCAATGCCGGGAGGAAGAGGTAGCTTTCATATACTTATATATTTATTTACTTATTTTAAGGTAAGTTACATTTTTCAAAAATACTAAGCCCAAATTAGTGGAAATAATCTTACAAAATTAGTGATTTTATAAGATTGAAATTAGTTTTTGTCAAGACTGAATATTAATAGGAATTTTTAGAAATTAGTCATCTTTTATTCAACCTGGTTTTATTTTAAGCGATTTAGAGAGTCACCAAATTCCACGATATCATAAAGTGTATGCCATTTTAAAGCAACATTGTGGATCGTTCAGATCAGACCGTTTCAAAATGTCAGCCATAAGCAAAATTCAAAGTGCTATAACTCAGTCATTTTTTAATATATAGACAAAATAAAAAGTGTTCTGGAATCGTTGTTTTAAGTTCTAACACGTAAAAGAAAAATATTTTTCAAATTTTGATTTTTTTCGCATTTAATTTTAATTTTTAAATTTTTTTAAAAATTTAAAATGGCCACCATTTTGAAACAAAATGGTGGATGATGCTGGCCAACGAACTCGTTCGAGACATTTGTATGTACTATGTACATCCCAAGTTTCATTGAAATCGGCTCATAAATACGTGTGTTATCACGTGACAAAAATCAGATCGTTTCAAAATGTCAGTCAAAAGAAAAATTCAAAGTGCTATAACTCAATCATTTTTTAAGATATAGACAAAATAAAAAGTGTTCTGGAATCTTTGTTTTAAGTTCTAACACGCAAAAGGAAAATATTTTTCAACTTTTAATTTTTTCGTATTTAATTTTAAATTTTAAATTTTTAAAAGAATTTAAAATGGCCGCCATTTTGAAACAAAATGGCGGATGATGCTGACCAACGAACTCGGTCGAGACATTTGTATGTACTATGTACATACCAAGTTTCATTCAAATCGGTTCATAAATACGTTAGTTATCGCATGACAAAAATCAGATATATATATATATATATATATATATATGGTTATACACTATATTGCCATTGATTATGGGACACTTGCGATTTTAGACATTTTACTAAATATCTAGAAAAATACATGAGGAATCATCTCGAAACTCTTAGTGTATAAATATAATAGTATACGCCATACATCTCCGTGAAAATTTTTTCCCGAAACTCCAAAGGGGACCGTCAACAAATTAAAAAAGAATGAATATCTTTTGAATAACCCTGTCAAAACTAATGTAGCAAAAGCGCTCAAATTCTAGATTGTGATTGAATGCCTTATTGTTATAAGACTTGTTCATTTTTATGCAAATAGCATGCATACTCGCAGAATAATTAAGGTTTTTATAAAAATGATCCCAAATTTTTCCAAGTTTTTTCCTTATAATTTTCAGAGTTCTTAATATAAAATATTATTTTTTTCAGAAAATATGACAAACAACATTGCACACAGTACCCTGTAATCAGAATTAAAAAATTATGAAAATTGTATAAAAAATGAGTTGGTTTACTAAATAACTTTTTACTGCGCATGCGTCAACGATATCATAATTTCATTTGCATATTATGTTAGCTAAATGCATAGAGCAACTTTTGTGAAAGTCACAAAATCATAACTTGAAAATTCTGACAATAATCGTCAATTGAATAAGTCGAAAATCCGTTATTCTCAAAATGAAGCAAAAACAAGAGGGTTTGTATCCATATATTCATTGATTAGTGTCAATATAGAATACACAATACGGGATGTTACGACTACTTTTGGATAAAATCCCTCATTTTTTTGCTTCATTTTGGAAACAACGGATTTTGTCCTTTTTCTATAGACGATTACTTTCAGAATTTTCAAGCTATGATTTTGAGACTTTTACAAAAGTTGCTCTATACATTTAGCTAACATAATATGCAAATGAAATTATGATATCTTTGACGCATGCGCTGTAAAAAATTATATAGTAAACCTACTCATTTTTCATACAATTTTTATTATTTTTTAATTCTGATTGCAGGTTACTATGTGCAATGTTGTTTGTCATATTTTCTGAAAAAAATATTATTTTATATTAAGAACTCTGAAAATTATAATGGAAAAACCTGGACAAATTTGGGACCATTTTTATAAAAACCTTAATTACTCTCCGAGTGTGCATGCTATTTGCATAAAAATGAACACAGTGTATTACAATAAGGCATTCAATCATAATCTAGAGTTTGAGCGCTTTTGCTACATTAGTTTTGACAGGGTTATTCAAAAGATATTCATTCTTTTTTAATTTGTTGACGGTCCCCTATGGCGTTTCGGTAAAAAATCTTCACGGAGATATATGACGTATACTATTATATTTATACACTAAGAGTTTCGAGATGATTCCTCATGTATTTTTCTAGATATTTAGTAAAATGTCTAAAATCGCAAGTGTCCCATAATCAATGGCAATATAGTGTATATATATATATATACAGGGTGATTCCAAATTTTTTTTACAATAAAAGAGGGGTGATAGTACACATCAAGACAAACAATATTAAATAGGAGACCAAGGGTCCTAAACGATCTCCAAAGGAGATAGCCGCCATTAAAGTTTAGGGACCAAAATTTCAAATAAACATAGAAAACGGAAAAATCGGTCGATTGATTTGCGGTTTTCACTAAAATTATTCTTTATGTCAGTATTGTCTTGAAAATAAATTATAAAGAGAAATTTCAAAAAATGCCGATAGAGGGCGCTTTAGACTTTGGAGTAACGAACAACTATGTTTTGCCGGTATTTTTTGCATCTCATTAAATGTTTTCGTAAGCTTAGACTCAAACTTAAATTTTGAGCTCAAAATCTGAAAGTGGGAGTGGTTAAGTATCACAAATTTTGCTGTGTTCAGACGGTTCAAATTTCAAATGATTATAAAAAAGACGGCAAAATTGGTTCATTGATTTGCGGTTTTCACTAAAACTATTCTTTATGTCGGTATTTTCTTAAAAATAAATTATAAAGATAAACTTCAAAAAATATCCATAGAAAGCGCTTTAGACTTTGGAGTAACGAACAACTATTTTTTGCCGGTATTTGTTGCATCTCATTAAATGGTTTCGGTAGCTTAGACTTAAACTTAAATTTTGAGCTCAAAATCTGAATAGTAGGGAGTAGTTAAGTAGCACAAACTGAACTGTGTTTAAGGGGGGGGGGGAGTGTCCAAATTTAAAATAATTATAGAAAATGGAAAAATTCGTCGATTCGTTTGCGGTTTAAAGTAAAACTATTCTTTAAGTCAGTATATTCTTGAAAATAAATTTTAAAGATAAATTTCAAAAAATTCCATTAGAGGGTGCCTTAAACTTCAGAGTAACCAACAATTAATTTTAACCATTATTTTTTTGTTCTAATTAAATGCTTGCAAAAACTTATTAAATGTTTTCGGAAGCTTAGATTTAAGCTTAAATTTTGAGCTCAAAATCGGAATAATTAGGAATAGTTAAGTAGCCCAAATTGAAGTGTCTTCAGGAGTTGAAATTTAACACTCCCCCCTCCTCGAACACAATTCAATTTTTCGCTACTTAAACACTCCCAACGATTCAGAATTTGAGTCTAAAATTTAAGTTTATGTATTTGAAAGCATTTAATGAGATTAAAATAATAAAAGTTAAAAATAATTGTACGCTTCTCCAATGTCTAAGGCGCCCTCTAATGGAATTTTGTGAAATTTATCTTTAAAATTTATTTTCAAGAAAATGCTCATTTAAAAATTAGTTTTAGCGAAAACCGCACACGAATCGACCAATTTTTCCGTTTTTTATAATCATTTGAAATTTGAATCCTCTGAACACAGTTCAGTTTGTGTACTTAACCACTCCCAACTATTCAGATTTTGAGCTCAAAATTTAAGTTTAAGTCTAAGCTTACGAAAGCATTTAATAAGATGCAAAAAAATAACGCCAAAAAAGAGTTGTTCGTTACTCCAAAGTCTAAAGCGCCCTCTATCGGCATTTTTAAAAAAATATCTTTATAATTTATTTTTAAGAAAATACCGACATAAAGAATAGTTTTAGTGGAAACCGCAAATCAATGAACCAATTTTTCCGTTTTTTATAATCATTTGAAATTTGAACCCTCTAAACACATTTTAGTTTGCGCTACTTAACCACTCCCACTTTCATATTTTGAGCTCAAAATTTAAGTTTGAGTCTAAGCTTACGAAAACATTTAATGAGATGCAAAAAATATCGGCAAAACATAGTTGTTCGTTACTCCAAAGTCTGAAGCGCCCTCTATCGGCATTTTTTGAAATTTCTCTTTATAATTTATTTTCAAGACAATACTGACATAAAGAATAATTTTAGTGAAAACCGCAAACGAATCGGCCGATTTTTCCGTTTTTTATGTTTATTTAAAATTTTGGTCCCTAAACTTTAATGGCGGCTATCTCCTTTGGAAATCGTTTAGGACCCTTGGTCTCCTATTTAATATTGTTTGTCTAGATGTGTACCATCACCCCTCTTTTATTGTAAAAAAAATTTGGAATCACCCTGTATATATATATATATATATATATATATGTCAACATTTGAACGGAGGGTGGTTTTGGGGTCTGGGGGTCATGATCGGTGAAAATATACCAAAATTTTCCGGAAGTGCTTTCCTCCGGACGGCTGCAATAGGTAGCTTTTTATTTTTTGTAATGAAAGCTACCTAAAAATGCAAATTAATTGTGTAGGTCTGTATCTAGTTTTTTCAGTATTTTACATGTTTAAATCCTTTTATACAAACAAAATAATACAAAAAGAGACTTATATGATTTTTGAACTTTATTTTTAAATTTACCGCTTAAATCAAAAGATGCCGTTTTATTTATTTTATTTTATTTATGTATGATTCTAATAACTCTACATTAATGATTTTTTTTTTTTTTGAGTGACATGAAGAATGAAAAAAAAACCTCTTAAATGAATTTGAAAACACTTTAACAGGATTCATAATATCTGTTCAATAACTTAAAAAATATTGAAGCATCTGATTTTGCGTTTTCTAAAAATGATACTTAATTGTTAAATACTTATATATGTAGGTCTGTATTTGAGTTGTTTTCGGTATTTAACATGTTTAAATCCTTTTATTACAGACAAAATAATAAAAACAGAAACGTATATAATTTTTGAACATTATTTTTAAATTTACCGCTGAAATCAAAGTGATATCATTTTATTTATTTTTTATGTATTTATGTATGATCCTTATATCTCTACATAAATGAATTTTTTTATTTTGTGAGTGACATGACGTATGAAAAAATGCTGCCTGTTAAATGAATTTGGAAACATTTAAACAGAATTAATAATAATTGTTCAAAAAATTAAAAAATATTGAAATCTCTGATATTGTGTTTTCTAAAAATAATACTTAATTGTTAAATACTTATATATGTAGGTGTGTATTTGAGTTTTTTCTTTATTTTACACGTTTAAATCTTTTATACAAACAAAATAATAAAAACAGAAGCTTATATAATTTTTGAACTTTATTTTTAAATTTACCGCTCAAATCAAAATTATGTTTTTTTATTTATTTTCTTTTATGTATGTATGATCCTAATATCTCTACATTAATGAATTATTTTATTTTGTGAGTGACATAAAGCATGAAAAGTGTGATTCAAGATTTTAAATATTCACAATTTGTTAGAAAAAATATACGATTCCTGGCAATGCCGAGTGGGTCAGCTAGGGGGTCTTAGACTCCGAACGCCAATGCCGGTGGGTTCATTCACAATGGAAAAGCATCAAATGAGAGAGATTCTAACTCTGTGATTGCATGTTTGAATGTAACTCTGCCAGTTGCGGGTCATTTGCTTGGATGTAAAATGCAGGTTTTTCTTTTATTTATTGAAATTCCTACTGAAGATTAATCGTTAAAAAATCCTTTAATAGCTGGAAAATACCTTTTTATTTTTGGTGCCGTCAAGTTTTGACGGGTTCCATTTCCACTATTAAAACTACAGGTGACACATTGGACCTTTTTAAGGGTGAAAGGCTTGTCTCACTGGTGACACCTCTAGGGGAGCCAGAATGACACCCTTAATTAGAATGAAAAGATGGTACCCGTAATCCAGAATGCCCAATAATAAAAAGAAATTATAAACCAACTTTTGGCTCGCAAAGGATTCGAACCCACAACGTCTGATTGCAAGCTCAACGCTCTAACCGCTCGGCCATCGAACACCCCTTCAAAATCTCCCTGAAGTGATCAGATGTCCTGAAATTCAAAGATAGCTTTATATAAAAAGCTCGCCAAAAGTTAGCCACACGAGATTGGGATAGAGAATGCGCGGTGATAGTCACGGTAGGGAGAAATTGCTGTTTTGATCCACCAGTGACAGTGAAATGAAGGGGAAGGACACACGTTAGAGAGCATGCGCAAATGACAAAGGGGTAAAAATATTGCAAAGGTATGCATTGGGCGGCACCCTAATTAGCGTGCATCACTCAGTGCGGGATCAAACGGCACTCGAAACACTTTCAAGCTCGCGGGTGTCAAATGGTAACACCTTTTCAACCCTTGGCGCCAAATGTAACTGGTTTGTCACCTTTATTTTTAACAGTGTAGTTTATTACAACTTTACAACAGTTGTACACAATTTAATGATTGTTAAGCATCAAAAGTAATTTTCATCAAAAGTAATTTAGTATTTTAAGTTTATGAAATTTCCTCTGCATGCAAGTAAATTTTTCTTACAACATAGTAAAGACATTTTAAAAATGACCTATTGGATGACTTATTGGAAACTTAATGGATTTCGGACACTTAATATTTAAGAAGCGGGTCCTGCTGCCCTAGGTTAAAAATCAAAACCTGAGCTCAAAGCATTTATCTTTCCTTTAACTTGACATCTAATTTACTTGAATATGTTAAGCGGGATTCTTAAAGAGATATTGAAATCTAATCAATGCTTCACAAATAATGCTCCTACTATTCCCATACAAGTAATGAAATAGAAGAAAAGAAAACGGATTAGTAAAAGTACGAATAATGATTAATGATTAGACAATTCCAAGCCGAGAATAAATGATCTGGGGAACAGAGTTATGCAAAGTTCCCAAAATGAGGAGTTTAACGATCTTCAGAGAATGTTCTCGAAGCATTCGTCTTCTGGGAGGCAGATGGAGAAACCGTGATACCACCTCTTTCATACACTTAATCCTAAAAGAGAAGGGAAAACAACACTGAGAAAAATCCCTCAACGAAATTTAGCTTCTATTTCCCTGCAATCATCGTTCTATGCAAAAACAAAAACAACAAAAAGCTGCGAATTCGTGGCGAATATGACTACGTAAAAAATGATCCAACCTGCCAACGGGTTGAGTGATGGAGATATCAAATCGAGTTGGGGGGGCCCGGGCCCCACATGGCGTCTATTTCGCAAAACCTCTCTCCCTCCCTGACTTCTTTGCTTCTCCGCCCCATCGGCCCTATCATTAGGCGGCGCCCTAGATTACTACCTATGTTGCATGCCAATTACATTCTCTGCACGGATTGAAAGGTTACCATGATTTGGCTTCATATCTCTGGAAAAATTAACTTTGTTGCAAACATTAGTGGAAGTCGAAAGTAAGACACATTAGAGAACTAACAACTGTGATTACAAAAGATTTGTAAGAAAAGTACGCGATTACGTGTTATCTATATTACATGTATAATATGATAACAGTAAGACAGGGCACATGTACATCATTGTCGGATAATACAATGCATAAAACTCGAAAGGGGGGAAACAAAGGAAATATTCACTTCCCCTTTTTTGATAAATATACTTTTAGACTATACTATTGCGTAAGAAATTACCTTCTTCTTCTTCTTTTTAATTAAAGTGTAGGGTTTCCTCTAATTTTAAGACGTACCAAATCCGCCATGTTATGATGCATTACACGGCGTCGTCGCGTCGATGATAAATCAAGGAGTTTTTTTAAGTGTTCCAGCTTCTTAAATGAAAAGTTAGAAAATAATTGATGTAAGCACTTTGAATCACGGATTATTGGTTGGTTCGATACCACTGAAAAAAATATTCGAACCATGAAATTAAAAAAATGTCGGCGATCCGTAGAATCAGAGGCTAAAATCATTCCCCGCCATAACGCTACACTAAGAAATGGGCTCCATGTCGATGCATCAAATGAATAGGAGCGAATACTACAAGTAGATACAATAAAGCCTAAATTCTGAACTTCATATTAAAATACTTCATGAACTGATACTTTGCACTCAGTGTTCCGCATATTATTTTAAACCAATGCGAAACTTTCGCAGTGCAGTCTTTGAGATCATTTGCCAGTAAGTTTTTCGAATTACTTTTAATTAACTTAAATTTTTAATCAAATAACGTAATTTAATGAAATGTGAGACTATTATATCAAAAGAGCATTTGTAAGTGGAATAAAGGAAAAAATAATTTTGACATCGGAATTAATGCACATAAATGGATCTTTTCATGTGTAAAATGTAAAAATTTTTTCAAAGAGCTCAAACATGAATATAACCCTTTTATAACAGACAAATATGTGTGCAAGTAATAAGAGCAAAGATTTTCATTTATATATTTATGTTACTTTTCAAATCTTCTTTTAGTTAAATTATACACGAGTGCACATGTTTATTGAAAAAATAAGTAATAAAGCATATAATTTACAGCTGAATATGTTATATAGATATTTAAAAAATAATATTAGAGTCGAATAAAGAAATGTAAATTATGTGTAAAAAATACAGGGTGTCCACTTTCAACGGTGGGCAATGGCTAATTTCTAAACCGTTAATCATAGACATATCTATATTATAAAGGTCAAATGCATCTGTGCGTAACGCATACGTCATTTTGCGAATGGCAACACTTTTCTCTGCAGTTTCGATTTTCCAATTTTCGTTACTACAAATTTTATACTTCTAAACTTTGCAGAATTTCAATTTTCACACCATCATATAAAGAAAAATATGTACTTTTAAATGCCATTTGTTTGAAAGCTGTATCTCAATTTATTCTTGACATGTTATTTTTTTTTACAGTTTTTAAAACGAATTTTGTAATTGTGGCAACAGAAATACGCCATTTTCTCTTATAATTGATAAAAATTCGAATGTGCGCATGTAAATTTTGAGAAGATGAAAATTATGGCATGTTTAAATTTCACGTTAAATTCTAAGGTCGTAACAATTTGAAATAATATATATATTTTTTTTTCATACGTATTGCTACCAAACATAAGAGCCTCAATTGATAACTTCATCTTAATGACTGATCTTTATTATATTTTGCTGTATTATTATATTTTTACGTATGCGATTAAAGTTTAATTTTAATAATTTGGACAACTGAGTTTTATAAAAATATTTTTTTCCTTAATTTTAGCTTTGAATAATATTTATTTGAGAGTTAGACTGACCATTGTAAGACGCATTTTTTACTGTAACTAATTTTGTAGGTTTATAATAAATCAATGAAGCAATTCCTTCTTAAACATTTACTTTCGTCGAAACTCGACGGGTTCCACCTTGTAGTTTTAATTGCAAAAATGCTTTAAAAAGGGTAAAAAATTGTTTTTCAAGCGATTTAGCTGAAAAAAATTTGTTATTTAAAAATTACGAAAATTAAATTTTTATACGGTCCCCTGGTCCTACAAGTGATATTTAGTAAATCTTTACCACTACTTTAACAAGTAATACTAAAAAAGTCCCATTCGTCTGTGATTAAAACTAATCGAGTAATAGATGTTTAAAGTTGAAGCTTTTTTTTTTTTTTTTTTTTTGCTGAAAATTAGGGGTCAGTCACAAATTTACTGGAAATAAAAAATAAACGCAAGATATAAAATTTAACATTAAAAAATGAGAGTAAAATAATTTTTATACTGTTGTTTTTACATTTATGTTGATAATTACATGTTAAAGCAAATTTATTACTAAAAATATATTTAAAAAAATAACAGAAAGTTTGTTAATTTAAATTATGAAAAGCAACAGTCACAATTCGTTACAAAATGACATACATTTAAAATTCTATTAGATTACTTAAACTAACAGAATTTGGTGTAATCCTATAAAATAAATAAATGGTACGCACCTAAAGTTTTATTAATATTACATTGTCATTGGATATAAATAAGTGTGCAAATTGAACCTCAATAGGTTATTTAGAAGTGAGTTAAATGTTGAATAAAAAATTTGAACTAGGGAAACACACATACGAACATTTTAAGGAAAATAAAAGCTTATCAAAATAACACACCTTTTTAAAATATAATCACGATTTACGAAAATTTCATTTTCTCGATAAAGAGAATTTTAAAACTCGCGTCTTCAACTATTTTAACCAATCTAGATATTACCAATCTAGCAGGCCCGTAGCCAGGATTTTCTTTCGGGAGGGGCTCAATTTTGGAATTTTTTCTGTTCTTACAAAAGTAATTTGAATAATATTCAGCAAAAAATTTAAAAATAATCTAGGCTTATCTTAATGTGTGTTTCTACATAGGATACTTGTTAAATTTGTCCAATATTGCTATAATATATTTATTTTTTTCAATTTCTGTTGCAATTTTTAACTTTAAAGAGCACTTCCAGTTTCCAAACTGATTCGGAAACCGGAGAGTTTTTAGGAAAAATTTTCTGCGAAACTTAAAAAGCACAAACTAACAATGTTTGAGATGAGCTTCAAGTAGGGGAGAGGGAGGGGGAAACGTTTGAACTGGGGGCACATTTGAACACACTGAATATTTTCTTTCAAATAAATTATTTTCTAAAAATTTCTATGGCAATAAGTATACAAAGCTTCCATTTTGTATGCACAGTACTGTCTAAGCAAGATATGTATTTTTCTTCCTCTTGAATCTAAACTTAAGAAAATGACGGTGTAAGATTTTTGTTCAAAATTTTGTATCCCTAAAATTTTGATTTATTGTTCAACACTTAAATAAAGATGTGATCCTTATTTTATAAGCTTTGTTTCATTCAAATTCTTCAGCCGAATTGAGTAAACAGTTGTAATGTTGAATTTCATGTGATGGGGCACCATTGAACATCTAAAACTATGAAATAAAGAGTATTGATGTACCTAAATATTACTATTTTTGGGAATTTTTTCTATGTGAAAAGAGGTTAGTTAAGAATATCAAAGAACATAAACTTATACTGTTAATAATCCTTCCTTACTGCACACATGTATTACAATCTCTGGATGTATCAGCGATTGGAAATTTAAAACTTAAATTGATGATGACATTCATTTATTTGATAATTACAAAGTCCGGATACATAATAATAATTCATGGTTTAGAAGGTTAGTCTAACAAAGCCTATACTCTTTCATACTCTTTCCCAAACTACGGAATTACTAGTTACTAGAACTTTCGTACTAGATAAAACGGAATTTAAGTCAGTTATTTTTCATAAAAAGTGTTAATGAAAAATTTTAATTTTCCAGAAGCATCAGATATCATATTGGTGTATTACAGGGATATTTTTAAAAAGTTTTCTCAACCAAACATAACTGCAGACACATTCTGTGTTGTTTCAACAATGACTTTTGACATCAACTTTGATGGATTTAAGTTTGGTTAAATAATAGAAAAGTTAATAGTTTCAATAAAATATAGTTATTAAATTATTTTTATATTACTTTATATTCCTGAAACATATGCAGCGGTTTATGAAAACTCTCAATATTTTCATATTTTATTCATTTGTTCAAAGGTGCACCTTACTTGTTCAAAGGTACTCCTACATGGGGCAAGTTTGTACAGAAATATTTCAGCTTTTAAAATCCTCACATTTTTTTATTTTTATTTTATATGGAAAACTTTCAATTTCTGGTTCATAAGATGAAGAAATGCACTGTTTTTATTATGTAATACTTAAAACGCAAAAAATATAATTCAAATAAGAAATGTACTGATTTTTAAAAAATTGTTCAAACGTGTCCCTCTTTCCCATATCTTGTGAAAAAAACGTTGTATAATATTGAAAGGCAAACAAATAATATGTATTCATTTAAAACACAGGATTTATGTTAACGTGCGAGAATCTGACATTACGAGTGCGAGGTCTTAAAACTTTTAATCCATAAAATAAATTTTCTAGCAGTGTTGAATTCAGGCACTTTTCTTCGGGAGGGAATTTTGGGGCTCCAGGGGGGAAATAGTACTTCTTGACCATTGAAAACACAAAATCACAAATTTTCCGGCGTGGGTATATCTCGTTACTCCGGGAGAATGGGAATGTCCTCCTCTCGGGCCACCCCCTGAATTCAACACTGTTTATTAGCGCAACAGAAGTAATCATTATAATTTCTTCTTAGCCATGATGCTGATTGACTTATCAAGATCTTTTGTAATTTCCCAAAGAATGGAAATCATGGAAAAGCTACTCATTCTGTTATCGACCATAATGTTTCGAGTCAAAGATTTAATTATTTTCTTTGCCGAAAAATATCTTTCAGCACTGACTGTTCTTACTCGGCATTCAACCAACACTGTCAGCAAGTGTTTGATTTTATCGTAATATGTCACATTACAGTACTAAAACTTTTAAAACCTCTGTGTTGGTGTCAACATTAGCAATTTGTCTGCACCCTAATTCATATTCAGCTTTTACTTGCTACATTGGCACTTTATCCTGAAAATATTGCATCGGATTCTCTAATTTGCTAGGTTTTTCCAGTACACATCCTGGAAGATGTAACTGGTAATCTCTTAGAATGTCTTCATTCGAAATGAATCGATAATTTAAATTTTGAATAAGACTTTCTACATGGGGAAATAAGACCGTGATATTGTAATATTTGTCCGTGGATGTGATTTGAGGGTTCGTACCTGTTGCCTGTCTAAATGTTAGTCTTGAGATCTTTATTTCAGTTTGGCCAATATTATATCACGAAATTTTTTGTAAGAACTCACTGTGACTGTCAGACAGAAAACCTTCGGACAAACAGATAAGCTTAAGAGAAAATGATTCTTCTCCCTGACTGCCAAAAAAGCTCCATTGTTAAAGGAATCTTCCATGCGTTTTTCGAAATATTTTCTGAGTTAATACAAATGTATTTAAGTAGCTCAACAAAAAGTCGATATGCTTTCATGCCTCTCGATAAAATTTGTATCACAAATGCGGATTCTTTTGTTTTATAGGATCTCTGATGCAATTGCTTCTTGAAGCGCTAAATTTGCCTTCAGGTGATTTTTAAAAACTTTTGTCGCTGCTTTAACACATCCATGATAGTTTCGAATGAAGGGAATCAGCATGCTGTTGGACAAGGCAAGATTTAACCAATGGCTTTCACAGAGGACGTCTGTCATTTTTAGACATTCTGAAGAATTCTAGAAAGAACCCCACTAATATGGCCAAACTTACTGGCTACTTTGTCATACACCTATGCGACGCATTTATACATGCCAAGACATAGTTCATCACAATGTTGTAAAATTACTTTTCTTGAATTTTCGGAAGAGAAAACATTTTTAGGAATAACAAGTAAAAAAAAAAAAAATTCGGAATTATTGGGTTTTGTGAATTTTTTAATAGTTCACATATCTAACACAAAGGGCAAACTTGAAATGTCCATGGTTTCATCAGCAATTAAGCTAAAACAGATCGCAATATTTATTTTGATAATTAATACTTCGGTAACTGTATCCCGAAATATTTGAATGATTTCACTCTAAGTTTCTGGGGTGAAGTAAATAGTATTTCTAAGGATATTTATAATATCTCGTTTCAATTAATTCGCTTCAGACTTTGCTCAAAACTTAGAAGAACTCTTAGCTAACAGCCTTTTTTATACCAATTTCTCTAAAGTTAGAGGATCGTCATCGAGGTCAGTGGCTATTTTTTTCTGCACAAAATAAGATTGTTTCAAATATTAGTCCAAGAGCTGCTCTAATTTCTTCTTTTCCTGGAGCTCTTTGAAAACCCAACATTGAAATAATTCTATTTATATTTTCTTGAAGAAATCTAAAGGTTGTTTGTTAAAATAACATACGGTTTGTGATAATCTAATTGCATATGTTTTAAGAAAATCTTTTAGCCTTTTTCCAATGACTGAAACATGTAGAAAATAGTCTTCCTAATTTTTCTTAACCGTTCTTATGCCGTATGCGTATTACACTTAATTTTTCTCAGTCAAATTAATGATAAGAAATTACACTTGATCGAATTTTACTGCGCATAAAGACAGTAAAAATTACTTTTAAAAAAGAATTTATGTTTTTAGTGGTACATACCTATTAAAAAACAATATATCCAAATAACCGATATAATGAAGAATTACCGCAACCGTAATTCAATAAATAGATATTTTTACAGCTAAAAATGCAATTGATTTTAATGTAATGGACGATAAAAACAAAAAAAAAAATTATTTTTTATCATACAGATAATTTTGTATTTGCAAACTTTCGGGAGGGGCTTCAGCCCCCTTAGCCCCCTCCCTGGCTACGTGCCTGGTTGACACCAACACAGAGATTTTAAAAGTTTTAGTACTGTAATGTGACATATTACGATAAAATCAAACACTTGCTGACAGTGTTGGTTGAATGCCGAGTAAGAACAGTCAGTGCTGAAAGATATTTTTCGGCAAAGAAAATAATTAAATCTTTGACTCGAAACATTATGGTCGATAACAGAATGAGTAGCTTTTCCATGATTTCTATTCTTTGGGAAATTACAAAAGATCTTGATAAGTCAATCAGCATCATGGCTAAGAAGAAATTATAATGATTGCTTCTGTTGCGCTAATAAACAGTGTTGAATTCAGGGGGTGGCCCGAGAGGAGGACATTCCCATTCTCCCGGAGCAACGAGATATACCCACGCCGGAAAATTTGTGATTTTGTGTTTTCAATGGTCAAGAAGTACTATTTCCCCCCTGGAGCCCCAAAATTCCCTCCCGAAGAAAAGTGCCTGAATTCAACACTGCTAGTAAATTTATTTTATGGATTAATAGTTTTAAGACCTCGCACTCGTAATGTCAGATTCTCGCACGTTAACATAAATCCTGTGTTTTAAATGAATACATATTATTTGTTTGCCTTTCAATATTATACAACGTTTTTTTCACAAGATATGGGAAAGAGGGACACGTTTGAACAATTTTTTAAAAATCAGTACATTTCTTATTTGAATTATATTTTTTGCGTTTTAAGTATTACATAATAAAAGCAGTGCATTTCTTCATCTTATGAACCAGAAATTGAAAGTTTTCCATATAAAATAAAAATAAAAAAATGTGAGGATTTTAAAAGCTGAAATATTTCTGTACAAACCTGACCCATGTAGGAGTACCTTTGAACAAGTAAGGTGCACCTTTGAACAAATGAATAAAATATGAAAATATTGAGAGTTTTCATAAACCGCTGCATATGTTTCAGGAATATAAAGTAATATAAAAATAATTTAATAACTATATTTTATTGAAACTATTAACTTTTCTATTATTTAACCAAACTTAAATTCATCAAAGTTGATGTCAAAAGTCATTGTTGAAACAACACAGAATGTGTCTGCAGTTATGTTTGGTTGAGAAAACTTTTTAAAAATATCCCTGTAATACACCAATATGATATCTGATGCTTCTGGAAAATTAAAATTTTTCATTAACACTTTTTATGAAAAATAACTGACTTAAATTCCGTTTTATCTAGTACGAAAGTTCTAGTAACTAGTAATTCCGTAGTTTGGGAAAGAGTGTGAAAGAGTATAGGCTTTGTTAGACTAACCTTCTAAACCATGAATTATTATTATGTATCCGGACTTTGTAATTATCAAATAAATGAATGTCATCATCAATTTAAGTTTTAAATTTCCAATCGCTGATACATCCAGAGATTGTAATACATGTGTGCAGTAAGGAAGGATTATTAACAGTATAAGTTTATGTTCTTTGATATTCTTAACTAACCTCTTTTCACATAGAAAAAATTCCCAAAAATAGTAATATTTAGGTTCATCAATACTCTTTATTTCATAGTTTTAGATGTTCAATGGTGCCCCATCACATGAAATTCAACATTACAACTGTTTACTCAATTCGGCTGAAGAATTTGAATGAAACAAAGCTTATAAAATAAGGATCACATCTTTATTTAAGTGTTGAACAATAAATCAAAATTTTAGGGATACAAAATTTTGAACAAAAATCTTACACCGTCATTTTCTTAAGTTTAGATTCAAGAGGAAGAAAAATACATATCTTGCTTAGACAGTACTGTGCATACAAAATGGAAGCTTTGTATACTTATTGCCATAGAAATTTTTAGAAAATAATTTATTTGAAAGAAAATATTCAGTGTGTTCAAATGTGCCCCCAGTTCAAACGTTTCCCCCTCCCTCTCCCCTACTTGAAGCTCATCTCAAACATTGTTAGTTTGTGCTTTTTAAGTTTCGCAGAAAATTTTTCCTAAAAACTCTCCGGTTTCCGAATCAGTTTGGAAACTGGAAGTGCTCTTTAAAGTTAAAAATTGCAACAGAAATTGAAAAAAATAAATATGATTATAGCAATATTGGACAAATTTAACAAGTATCCTATGTAGAAACACACATTAAGATTGTTGGTGAGATTCCAACATTTCAGGATCTTTCAAGAGTAAAGGACTAATTGTATATAGATATTCTGATGTTTTATTGTATATATATATCTTTTTAGTATTATTATTGTTATTATTTGAATATTTTGAATGCAAGTGCCTTTAAATTTACAGTATGATTGTATCAGCTAGGTTCCTACAAGGGCAGTAGTATGTATCGGTGCTGATGAATAACAATGGATTAAGTTTTCCCAGGCAAACGAATGGCTAAGAGGAAGTTTTAATTGAAGGGTACATCGTATGGATTTATGACCGTTGGTACTAAAAAGTCATAAAAGCAGTACTCGGACAGGGTGCACAAAGAAAGGTAGCTCTTTTATGACACCAATGTTTTATGGCTATGTAATTGCGTGGTGTGGGGCCCAGCCTGTCTCGTGGGAGGTACGAGGGCTGATGGGCCCCGAAATCTAAGGGGGGGCCTTCGGTCTCCTGACTGCACGTAGGAGTGTTACGAGGAGAGGCGATTGGCTGGTGCATGGAATTATGTGGTGCATGATAATTTCCTTCCACCAGTCAGGTCGCGTATGCAAATTTTAGAGCTCCCAGAGAATTTTCCTTGTAAAAAAAAATCTCAGAAATTAAGTCAGATGCAGAGAAGCGAGCTCCCAATTTTTTTGTGTGACGAGATTTTTATGTTTTTGTGTATGGATAATCTCCAGGCCCAGAAACTGGGATGTTCAGATGGTCAGTGGAGTTCCAGGTACACTTATTTCGATATATATAATGTTCTTTAATATGTATATACATACCTACTATTGATGTGTAATTTAGTTAGTACGCTGCCCAGGGAACTTTGTCAATTTTTTTTTAAATATTCCTTTTATTAACTTGCAATTAATGGTAATATTTTCTGATTCACTTTTTGTAAATGTTTTATTCCTATAATTATATTCAATAAATGAATTATACTTAGTAGAACCTCTAGTTGTCATTTATGGAAACTGTTTTTTAATTCTTAAATTATTTTTTTTTTTTCTTTCCTTTTCAGTAGTCAAACATGTTTGTTTATTTCGTAAAATGCTACTGATTTTGCAGTATGGGGATAATTAGTGGCTAGGGATATCTTGTGAGGTTGGCTAGCTAAGTATGGAGATCTTTAACTTTAATATATTTTAGGTTTTATTTATTTTTTATTTTTTTTCCTCGTTTAGCTAATCAATTAGGCCATAGGTGGGGTATTCGTCTAAAACTTACACAACGCAATGCCCAGATGTTTTTTTATTCTCTTTTAATGACAACCTCATTAACTTTATATTTTCGGAGTTGTCTATTACCCGACTAGGCCAATGCGATCACCAAGACCTGTTAAAATTATGGGCCCTTACAAGATATCATTATTTGGGTTTTTATTATTAAATGAACCCGGGGTATAGGTGCACCCAACACCTATGTTAAATGTGTGCAGATCTTGCCAGCATAAGCCCCCCTGGAGTTTAAGTGGAGCCGTGACCTCTTTCTTTGAGAACGTATGGTTATTAATTATATTTTGGGTGACTTAATTAAATTAACAATATATATTTCTTTATTATTTAATCAATTTATATCTTTTTATATACTTTAAGAATGCTAATTTTAACGGAGGTTAGGTCTAAATTAATATGCAGGTAGGGTTGTTTTTTTTTCATTTTATATATATATCTGGTGTGATTGTAATGACAAAGTTCTCCTGTGAGCACAACAAAGATTGGCACAGTTTTATAACAGGGTTCAGTCATGACAAATGATAAAAAGTGTTAAAGAGTATTGATTATTATGTATGTGGTATCTTTATTTAACTCAAGTAGAATAATGTTAAATACTGAGTGGAATTGTAATAATAGTATTTCTGATTGGTAATTGTGCATTATATATATGAAATAAGAAATAATAGTAGAGGGATACTATTATGATGAAAGGATGAAATATCTATATATGTAAATTAAAAAAAAAAAAAAAATATATATATATATATATGTATATATTAATAATATTTTTCCTCGATTTTTCAAAGTAACTGAAAAAAAAAAAAAAAAAAAAAAAAAAAAAAAAAAAAAAAAAAAGCGTTTTTGATATGAATTTTTTTTTTTTAAGTACAATATACAACAATAATAATAATAATAATATAATTAATTAATAAAAAAAAAAAAATTAAAATTTGTTATTTATATACAGATAGGTGTAGGTGAGTGTGTCCAAGTGATTGAACAATTTTATATATATATTAAGATAATTTTTCTTTTGTATTTCTTAGAAGAAATATTTTTTTTGGGGGGGAAAATTAAAACAGTTATGTGGATTATTTCTCTTTTTTCCTGAGTCTTTTTTTTTGGTTTTCAATTCTGTATTTCTAATTACTTACATTTTATATTTGTTTTCTATGATATTTCATATTATTAACAATTATTTTTAAATTGGGCAATCCTACACTCAATTTATTTAAGATAATGGTAGCGCATGGGAAATAAACCCAGAAATAAAAGGCGTAAGAGTTCCGAATTTAATAATTTCATTATTGAAACTCGTACAAGGCTTGCAGAAAGTAAGTTGAAGGATTCAACAAATACAAAAAACATGGCTAAAGAGAAGGCAAATACCGATAATTTATTGAATGTGATCGTACCATATGATGGAAAAAAAGAAGCTAATATAAATTATTTTATTCAGGAGTTTGAGCGAGCTGCGGCCGAGACAAATTTTTCTAATGAGGTTAAATTAATAATTTTACGTTCAAAATTTGTCGGAACGGCACGGGAAAGGTTACAAACGGATGTAGAGTTGAATTCGGAAACCGACTATATGAAATTCAAAGAAAAAGTGTTGCAGACGTTTGATACAAAAAAAACTTTTGCTGAATCACATAATGATTTTTCAAAAATTCAACAAAAACCAACGGAAAGTATGTCTGATTATATTGTACGCTTTAATTTGGTAGCAGCAAAATTCTTTGACATTTCGGGTCTTTCTAATAAGGCAGATGCGCGAAAATTATTTGATTTAATGAAATTACATCGATTTTTAGAATCGATTAAACCAGATATTGCTTTGGAAATAAGGAAAAGAGCTATCGATAAATATAAGGAAGCAACTGAAATTGCTTTAACAGTGGAAGAGGCGTTTGCGTCAGTTAAGTTTGAGGAATTAAATGCGATAGGTACGAGTACAACGGAATTTTGCGAGTCATTATTAAGACAAAATGAAAAACAAGAAAAGGAGTTAAGACAGTTGAGAGCGGAATTGGAAAAATTAAAAAATAAATCTACTGAAAAATGGCAAAGCAATTCGCGAAACACAAAGTATTGTAATATATGTAATTTACGAAACCATGAAACTGACGAATGCCGGTATAATGTAAATAATAAAAGACAGTATCGGAATAATGATATTCCATCGAATTTCCCAACGCATGCACAAAATATGCAGGGATTTGCAAGCCCTAATAATGAGTCTGTTAATTTTCAAGGGTACGGAAGTGTGGGGAATTGGAGTTTCCCCCCACCACCGTTTCCTCCTCCATTGCCTATGGGTCAAAATTATCAGTATAATTATGGTCCTCACGTTCAGTCTTCAGGTTATGGTAATTATAGTGGAGGAAATATGCATCCTAATTATAATTACGGCCGGAATTATCCGAATGGTCAGGAATATCACCCACAAAATCAAGGGCAAATAAATTCACAGGGAAATTATAGAAATGCGAATCGAGATAATAATACAACAAATAAAACAGAGGGGCGGAAGATAACGGGAAATAAGCAACGTTCGGGAAACATATAGGGGGGTCTGGGGATACTAGGAATGGGGAAAAGGAATCTATCCTCAGATCCCATAATACGAAGGTTATAGCAAGTGTTAGTGATAGAGAAGTAGAAAATGTACCAATTATCAATTTTGATATTAAAGGAATAAATGTTGCAGCCTTGTTAGACACAGGCGGAGCAGTGTCTCTAATTTCAGCAGATTTATTTGGGAAAATAAAGGAAAATAACGTGAAATTTAAATATTTGGGACACGGAATTAGAATACAATCTTTTAGTGGTACAACTATTCCATTTACACATTGTATACAATTATCATTCAAATTACAGAATGCTTTCACTTCCGGGACTTTTTACGTAACAGAAAATAATTTTAAGGCATCTTATAATATGTTGCTGGGATATGATTACTTAAAAGCAAATCAAATGGTAATTGACATAGAAAAAAAATTGTTAAAATTCAAAAATGTGAAAATACCACTCAACCATAATAAAAAAAAATTACCAGTACAGGATATAAATATTATAATTACGGAAGAAGTAGAAAGGGTAAATACTGAAAAGGAGTGTACAAAAAGCAAGATTTGGGTAAAATTAGCAAATAAAATTTATATTGCCTCAGGGCAAGAAAAAATTGTTCCTTTAATATGTCCTGATTTTATAGAGGAAAACAGTATGGTCCTTTTTGAACCTGATATTTATAATTTAGGTATTGAATGTTATAACTCGGTACACGAAATATCTCAGAACAGAGTTATTAATGTAATAATTAAGAATATTTCGGATAAGAAAATTATTTTACAGAAGGGTACAAAAGTTGGGAATTTAGTTTTAGACTTTGATTTCGAAACTGAGGAAATACCGGAAAACATTATAGATGGTAGTGTACACAAGATTAATAATTTAAGTATAGAAGAGGTTCATAAATTGAGGGAAGTAGAAATTTCTCCAGAGGATTTTGATCTTGCGCATCTTCCGACAGACCTACAGGATAAGATGAAGAAACTTTTGATGCAACATTTACATGCATTTTCTAAATCTTACAAATCGTTAGCTCAGACTGACTTGGTTACTCCCCAAATCAAATTGGCGCATAATCATCCTATACAGTCTAAACCTTATAAAATCCCGAATACAGTGCGAGAATATGCACAAGCAGAGATAAGAAAGTTATTGGAGGCAAATATTATCGAAAAAAGTAAATCTTCGTACGCATTTCCGGTGTTATTTGTAAAGAAAAAGACGGCGGAAAATCAGGAGTTAAAATATCGTATGGCTTGTGATTACAGGTTATTAAATGCAATATTAGAAGGGTACGCTTATCCGATACCTGATATTCGTGAATTGTTACAGAAAATTAGTGGAAAAAAATATTATACGGTTTTAGATCTACACAGCGCATTTTTTCAAATAAATTTACAACCTCAAGACAGGGAAAAGTTAGCGTTTATAACCGAATTTGGGAAGTTTCAACCAGTAAGAATGAATTTTGGCTTAAAGGTTAGCCCAACCACATTCGCAGAATTAATGGACTTAGTTTTAGGCGATTTCAATAAAGAGGAAGTCACGTACTTTATCGATGATGTCCTCATTGCGGCAAATTCAGTGGAAAGAATGTTAACTTTGATTGCAGAGGTATTACAAAAATTGATTGACACCAATTTAACAATAGAACCACGAAAGATGCAAATATGCAAAAAAGAAATTGAATTCTTAGGTTTTAGAGTGCACGAACAGGGATATTCACCTTCGAAAAAGAATATCGAAAAAATTCAGAAATTAGCAAGGCCTAAAAATAAAAAGGGTGTTAAATCCCTTTTAGGAATGGCCAATTACTTTAGATCACTGATACATAAATATTCAGAAATTGTCGATCCTTTAGTTCAAATGACTAAAGAAAAGGTAAAATTCAATTGGAATGAAGAGGCGGAAAAAGCATTTTTGGCTATACAAGAAGCCATCTTGCATAATCCGACGTTAAAACCGCCAAATTTTAACAATGAATTTTTTTTAATTACGGATGCATCTAGGACCGCACTTTCAGCAATCTTAGCTCAGAAAGAGGGTGAGAATTTCGTACCGATTGAATTTTATGGTCGAAAATTAAAGGACTCTGAGAAAAAATACCCTAGTATAAAGTATGAATTACTAGCAATTCACGATGCGTGTGTTTACTTTGAAAATTTTCTTTTGGGAAAAAAATTTACTATACTCACTGATTCTAAAGCTTTGACGGAGCACTTAAAATTAGAAAAACAGAGTGATATTATTGCAAGGTGGATAATGAGATTAGGAAATTTTGATTTTGAGATAGGATTTATTCCAGGGGAAGAAAATCCTGCCGATTTTGTGTCTAGAAATATAAATAATATAACGACTTTGAATGAAATTCAAAATGAATTATTTAAAGTAAATTCTAATCTTTCAGAAGAAAGGATAAGAGAAGCACAAAAGGATGACTTAAAACTTAAATTAATTATTCAGAAAATTGAAAAGGGTAAACCAAATCGCCAGACTAAGAAATTTGAGTTAAATGGCAACAAAGTATTAATACTGAAACAACGATATAAGGATAAACCGTTGATGATAGCTCCAAATAAATTAATATTTGAAATAATTCAAGAAGCTCATAAGGCACATTTAGGTTTTCCAAAAACATACGAATTAGTGAAGACAAGATTTTACTGGTTTGGGATGTACAGGGATCTAAAAAATTATTGTGCAGCCTGTATACCTTGCAACAAAAATAAACAGCATAAAATGATTAAGGTGCCGTTACAAAGAGTGGAGAAGGATCATATAATTGGTTCGGTGGTTCATATCGATATTGTTGGTAAACTACCACTAACGTTGAAAAAACACTGCTTTATTCTAACCATAATTGATGTCGCATCAAGATTTTTACAGGCAATACCACTGCGTAATGTGGAAACACAAACGATACTAAATGCGCTTACAAATTACATTAGTACTTTTGGTCTCTTTCGAGAAATAATAGTGGATAACGCTAAATATTTCCGGGGAAATTTATTTAAAGAATTTATGGCAGCATTGGGAGTGAACCCTCACTTTTGCTCTACTTATAAACCGACATCAAATGGGATTATAGAATCTACTCACAAAGAATTAAAGTCTTCGATTAGTGCAATGGCAAAAACAACAACAGAATGGGATATAAGATTGCCATTCTTTATTTTGTCGCATAATACTTCGATTCACAGAGCTTTAGGATACCGACCGGATAAGTTGTTTTTTGCTAGAGAAACAGCCAATCATTTTACAGCACTAGAAGAACCCGATATGTTATGTACGCAACAATTTGTCCAAAAACGCATTGCACACATGAAGGAAGTATATAAAACAGCGCTCGCAAATCAAGAGCGTATTGCGAAAGAATACGTGGGCAAGGATTTTGAAAAGGTGAGGAAATTGGAAATTGGGGATCAAGTTTACTTAAAAAATGTGTTACGTCCATTAGCGCTACATCCTAAGTTTGACGGTCCATTTGAGGTCATAAAGGTGGGTCGTAATAATAACTATGTCTTGAAACATATGCTTGAACCGTATAAAAAACACATTCAACGACATATTACTCACATGTGGAAGCCTAGTGCTAAAATTACAATATCTCAATCAAACGATAACGAAGAGGAAAGTACCCAAGAAGGGTAAAAATATTTTTATGTCTCTACGGTTTTATTTTCCCTTTTCTTTTCATTGTTAGAAGTAGCTTTTCAGCTAACTAAGCTATTGAGAGGGGGGGGGGAATGGAATCGTGGGATATATCTACAAGGGGGTAGATTAATGTATATAGTTATTTTATAAAAATAAGTGTAATATTTTTTTTTCTCTTTTATTTTGGTTTGTGTAGGGTGATAAACATGTCACCAAATTGGCTCTTTTATCTACTAGTGTTTAATATATATACTTTTTTTTTATTAACATAAGTTTAATGTTTTTTGTTTGCCTTTCATTTTAGTTGTGTAGGGTGATAAACATGTCACCAACTTGTCTTTTGTATCTACTAGTGTTTATTATATATAGTTATGTTATTAACATAAATTTAATATTTTTTTTTTTTTTGCCTTTCATTTTAGTGGTGTAGGGTGATAAGCATGTCACCAACTTGCCATTTTGTATCTGCTAGGATTTATTATATATAGTTATTTTATTAACATAAGTTTAATATTTTTTGCCTTACATTTTGGTTGGGTAGGGTGATAAACATGTCACCAAATTGTCCTTTTGTATCTATTAGGGTTTATTATATATAGGTATTTTATGAACATAAGTGGAAATTTTTTTTTCTTTTATTTTGGTTGTGTATGGTGACAAACAGGTCACCAATGTATTTTTTTTTTCCTTTTCATCTATAAGTGTTTAATATAGATAGTTATTTTATTAACATAAGTGAAATATTTGTTTTCTCTTTTATTTTTTGATTTTGGGTGGTGATAAACATGTCATCAAAGTATCTCGTTTATCTACTAGTATTTGATACATGTAGTTATTTTATTAATAGAATTGTAATTTTTTTTTTTTCCCTTATTTCATTTTGGGTTATTTATGGTAATAAACATATCACCAAAGTGTTTTTCTATCAATTACTGTATAATATATATAGTCGTTTTATTAACAAAAAGCGTAGATTTTTTTTTGTTTTCTCTTTTCATCTTCACTATCTTTGGGTGATAAACAAGTCAGCAAATTGTCTTTATATATTTAATAGGGTTAAATGTATGGAGTTGGTTTATTAATATAATTTTTTTTTTTTCACTCCATTTTGGGCGATTTATTGGTGACAAATAGGTCACCAAAGTGTAGCTTGTTACTTAATGTTGTGAAGAGTATATAGTAGTGTTAATGACAGAAGTTTAATATATATTTTTTTTTTCTTTCTCTCTTTTCATTTTTACTGCTCAGGGTGATAAACATATCACCGATTTGTTCTTTTCAATTTATTAAGGTTTAATGTATATATTGTATTTATTAACATAATCTATTATTTCTTTTTCACTTTGGGCGGTTGATGCTGATAAACATTTAACGATTGTACGCCTTGGTGTCTAAGAGTGTGTAAGTTAGTATGTAGGGAGTTTAGTTATCTGGTGTAATATTAATTATATTATTTTGAGATTTAGAGTTATACACTAGTTACTTAATTATTCTTGTGTATCTACTAGGATGTAAGTCTAGTATGTATAATGGGCTACTTTTGGGGTAGATTAACAATAGTAAGGGGTATAAACATAGCACTTAAAAATCCTCAATTACAAATCTAAGTTCATATCTATGAGTATATATTGATATAAATAATATTTAGTTTGGAATTTTATGTTTCTCTTAGTACTACATATTTCGGTAATTACGGATGCAATAATGCAGGCAGAAATTACATTAGATAGAGTAAAAAAAAAAAAAAAAAAAAAAAAAAACAATTTATATAAAAAATAGTGGTAAGTGCCCACAACATTATGTTTTTTTTTTTATCTTCCTTTGTGCTTTCTGTCTCACTCTGTGAGATGGTAATGATCTAGGAGTGTGTGGGAGTGTTACTAGGTACTGAGTTATAGTATAATAATAGTAGACATACATAGAAATAAAAAGGGGGGGGAGAATGGAGAAATTTATAATATGGGAGGTTACTTAGGAATATTGTTTTTGGGCTATAGCGGTAAAATCTTTTTTTAATTTTGGAAGTACTCTGGGATTTTTTTTTATTTATCACTTCTTTTTTTTCTTAAAATAAATAAAAATAAAATAAAATAAATAAATAAGAAAAGAGAAAAGGTGCATTGTAAACTATTTTGGATGAATTACTGATTATATAGTTTTAATTGAAGGGTACATCGTATGGATTTATGACCGTTGGTACTAAAAAGTCATAAAAGCAGTACTCGGACAGGGTGCACAAAGAAAGGTAGCTCTTTTATGACACCAATGTTTTATGGCTATGTAATTGCGTGGTGTGGGGCCCAGCCTGTCTCGTGGGAGGTACGAGGGCTGATGGGCCCCGAAATCTAAGGGGGGGCCTTCGGTCTCCTGACTGCACGTAGGAGTGTTACGAGGAGAGGCGATTGGCTGGTGCATGGAATTATGTGGTGCATGATAATTTCCTTCCACCAGTCAGGTCGCGTATGCAAATTTTAGAGCTCCCAGAGAATTTTCCTTGTAAAAAAAAATCTCAGAAATTAAGTCAGATGCAGAGAAGCGAGCTCCCAATTTTTTTGTGTGACGAGATTTTTATGTTTTTGTGTATGGATAATCTCCAGGCCCAGAAACTGGGATGTTCAGATGGTCAGTGGAGTTCCAGGTACACTTATTTCGATATATATAATGTTCTTTAATATGTATATACATACCTACTATTGATGTGTAATTTAGTTAGTACGCTGCCCAGGGAACTTTGTCAATTTTTTTTTAAATATTCCTTTTATTAACTTGCAATTAATGGTAATATTTTCTGATTCACTTTTTGTAAATGTTTTATTCCTATAATTATATTCAATAAATGAATTATACTTAGTAGAACCTCTAGTTGTCATTTATGGAAACTGTTTTTTAATTCTTAAATTATTTTTTTTTTTTTCTTTCCTTTTCAGTAGTCAAACATGTTTGTTTATTTCGTAAAATGCTACTGATTTTGCAGTATGGGGATAATTAGTGGCTAGGGATATCTTGTGAGGTTGGCTAGCTAAGTATGGAGATCTTTAACTTTAATATATTTTAGGTTTTATTTATTTTTTATTTTTTTTCCTCGTTTAGCTAATCAATTAGGCCATAGGTGGGGTATTCGTCTAAAACTTACACAACGCAATGCCCAGATGTTTTTTTATTCTCTTTTAATGACAACCTCATTAACTTTATATTTTCGGAGTTGTCTATTACCCGACTAGGCCAATGCGATCACCAAGACCTGTTAAAATTATGGGCCCTTACAAGATATCATTATTTGGGTTTTTATTATTAAATGAACCCGGGGTATAGGTGCACCCAACACCTATGTTAAATGTGTGCAGATCTTGCCAGCAAAGATAAGCCTAGATTATTTTTAAATTTTTTGCTGAATATTATTCAAATTACTTTTGTAAGAACAGAAAAAATTCCAAAATTGAGCCCCTCCCGAAAGAAAATCCTGGCTACGGGCCTGAATGCAATGCGAAATTTCATCGACAAATAATGACAAAATCTTCACATTTAAACTGCAAAAAACCATTAGCACAGCATCTCTTTTCTGGAAAATATCTACATTTTCAATTAGGGGCCTGACGGACACTGTCAAAACGCAATATACAGTGCGGTCAAATTTTTCCGGCCAGCGAACATTTTTTAGTTAATTTGTAAGTATACTCATATGAAAAGGAATTTCAAAGTGATATACATTTTATTGACATAATAGATAGGAATTTATTAATGGAATAACATATAAATATCAATAAATTTAATTGGCAAAATTAAGTACAAAGGAAAACGCATGTTCTCAAAAGTTTCCGGCCACCTTCTGAAGTTTGGAAAAAAATGGTATTATAATAGAAACTTACAGTGATAAACAACATTTACTATTAGCATTTTGTCACCCTACCTTTAGTAATAAGTACTGTGGCGCAGCAACGTAACATTTATACAATCAAAGGTAAAAAATCGTCTATGGTACATTTTTTCCACAGTTCTTGCCATTTTTTGGAAATTTCGACTAAGTTGGAATATTTATAGTTCCGCATACGTTTGCCAATTTCTTTTCAATAATTTTCTATTGGATTCATGTCAAACTTTCGGACTGGCCATTTCAAAAGCGAAATTTTTTTGTGCAAAATCATTGCGTGTCGAGGTTTGCATAGTTTCGTTCTGAGGTTATCACGTTAAAATAAACAGTGCGACCACAACTTTTCCTCTAATAAGGCAGCAAATAATCTTGCAAGATATCCTTATATATCCTTATACAGTAAAACCTCCATAACTTACAATCCCGAATAGCGGGCATCTCTATTTAACGGACAGTTTTCCGATCCCCACTCAAAAAAACCTAAATTTTTGTATGTTTAACCCCTGAATAACGGACATTCTGAATAGCGGACACTTTATTCGGCGATAAAGGATATAAAAATATGTTTTAAAGAGAAAAAATTTATAAAAAAAGCATAAAGGCCTCTGAATTTATTAGAACAACATGTCACAAATTTTGTGATCACAGATAAATGTAGATAAAGAGTTGGGGACCCCCCCCCCCCTCCCACGTTCAGTGCTAAATTCAGGGTGTTGCCTGGGAGGAATATCTCCCAGAGCATTGAAATGTCACACAAGAATACTTTGAGATTGCATGCTTTTAAAGGTCAAAAAGTGCAATCCGTCCCTTCCCGCCCGGAACTCTACAATGTCCAATAATGTCACATAGAAAAACAAATTACATTTAATCGCAAGCAAAAGTAAACTTTTGTAGCTTTTGTTTCGCGCGAATATAATAAACAGTGGCTAAAAATGTGCACAAATTTATTTCAATTTTATTGATTTAAAAACTAATTTTAATTTATGACTAATTATATAATAGAGGTTTTAGGACATATAAAAGTAAATTAATGAAACATTAAGCATTTCTTAGCGATTTTTGAATCTCTTAGGTTTTCTCAATAGCGGACACCTCCGAATAGCAGACAATTTCTGCGTTTCCGAGGTGTCCGTTATTTAGAGGTTTTACTGTACATTGCATTATTCATCTTCCCATGGATTTTAAATAACGAACTAACACTCTTTCACGAAAATACTCCCCACAGCATAACGTGTCCTCCGCCATGCTTCATTGTAGGAATAACATAGGTCGAATGATATCTTTTGTTGCTAGATCATCGGACGTAATGTCTGCCATCTCTCCCAAAAAAGTTTGAAATTCGATTGATGGAAAAATGGTACTTTTCTTCAGTTTCTATTTGACCAGACCTTGTGTTTTTTCAAAAAGGTCAGGCGGGTACGTTGATTTTTTTTTTTTTTTTTTTTTTTTTTTTTTTTTTACCTATGAAAAATTTTTGAATACCGACTTTTTCATAAAGTTCTGCATCACGTCAGCATCTTCACACGGTATACCGACTTATTTCAGCAATATTATCATTCCGTAAATCGCGGGATACTGCAACGGAATTTTTATGAGGGTCATCAATTGTTTTACTCCTGATAATTCTGTTCACAATAATAGTCATTTTTCAGTGTCTGCCAGACCTCAGAAAATCTTGAAGACCATGGCCATCTTTATATAATTTTTAAATATCATTTACAGTCGATTTAGCAATCGATAAATTTGCCGCAATATTTCGAGGAAAATTGATCTTTTAGCGACAAAATAATCCCTCATTTACGAACTATAATTGTTGAACTTTTCAATTTTGAATTAAAACTATGTTATTCACGTTGATTGATTCACAGGCACGAATAAAAAATACTTTATCGATAGAAAAAAATAAGGAATGATGAGTGGTTGGAAACTTTTGAACACGGAAACTTCGAATTCTACTCCTTTACATGAAGCATCGTCAGTATTCAATCAACATTATTATGTGGTCAGAAGTTATTCACATATTCCTAACTTTTGAAGGAGTTGTGCTTCTTCTTCGCTGAAACCTTCTGTTAAATAAATCGAAGAAACTAACTGGCTGGAAACTTTTGACCGCCACTGTATATGTAATTTAATTAAATTCTGTCCATAACTTCATCAAGATATTCATCGGATTTACGTCAATATATAAAATTTAATCTCGATCGGATATTTGAAGGTGAGTTAAAGTTCGGTACAAATTTTGAAATGAAAAAATATGTATATGACCGTTGAAGTTAAGTAAAAACTAATAAAAATAACATAATTTTTGTTAAAAGAAACAATCTCAAATCTTTACAAAATAAAACATATGTTAAAATACAGTTTTAGCCAATCAGAAACATAATGAAAAAATTCAATCGTAATATTTGTACACTTTCTTTCGAAGCGATGATAAACATGAAATGAGTTCTTCGAATACTTTAAGCATTTGTTATATGACTCCTCAAAGCTATCTAAATTCATCTGTGTTCAGATGGAGAAAAGTGGTATAAGTCATGCATTTTTAAAGTTTCATAACTCGGTGAATTTTAGTGTTATATGAATAGGGTGCTTTTTTTTTTTTTTTTTTTTTTTTTTTTTTTTTTTTGTCTTACTTGGGAGTGTAATAGGAAAATTTTACTAAATATATCTTTTAGATATGATAAAACGTATAAAAATTTGAATTTCGTAAATTTTTAATAAATGCTTTTATTGACCCAAATCAGTTTTAAAATATTTCTTTACCTCATTTAAAATTTTTTTCTAATTGGAACTATATATCTAATGACTAACGGTTTATGAATTAGTCATTGGTCACCGTTGAGAGTGGATATCCTGTATATTTATATCATAAGTTCATATAACGATGTTAACCAAACATTCTTAATGAAGGTGGCGTGCAAAAAAGTAATATATTAGTCATTATAGTATATATGTATATATATAAATATATGCATTAAAGCAAAGCTACTTGGCATATAGAACCAATTAAAAATCTCAAAATATTGAAAACTTAAATAGGTAATTAAATTATTGTAAATCTTATAAAATAGTTGAATAAAACAAAAGTGGAAAAAGTTAGTTACAAAAATGAAGGAGCAATATTTGTAAGAGAAAAAATGAATAAAGGAATATTAAAGGAATGCAAAAAGAATGAAAATCACGAATAGCGAGAATATCAGTAATATTTGTATTGCGGAATTTTTCATCGGTTAATATTCCACAAATATAAATAAAACACAATTAATTGCTAATTGAGAAAAACATACATTGCATTTAAAAGCTATTTTTCAAATTACCCAATCAACTATGAAACTAGATTTACAAGAAAATCATAACCGAGAAAAAAAAAATAACAGCAAAATAAAATTGTTAGATTTCAAGAAATATAATATGGAAATGATTAGTTAAAAATTACCAACACAAAATTACCAACCAGTTCCATAAAAAATGATGCATGCAGTTACATCTTAATACAATTCCATCTTAAGATTGAGAAGAACATGGAATCATTGCACAGTTATCATTTACAGTTAATTCAGCCAATCAAAAATAAGCACAAAAATAAATAAACAAAATAAAATTATATTGGAACTATCACAAATGGACTCTATTCTTCCTTTCGGTTCGACAATATTTACACTTAAATTTTAAAGGAGAAATAAAATGTTAAAATAATAAATTCATTAATATACGTTAAAAGAAGTAAATGGAGAAAGTTACGTCATATGCCATGCAATAATATTGCCAAACATTTTACATTTGTAAACATATTTACACGGTGAATTTATTTTACATTTCTGGATAACCTTTTAAACTATTGTTATCAACTCTAAGCCAGTACAAATAAAAATATTTCCGTTTTAGCAACAAAAGTATTTTTACGTGAATTTTAAAAGAGAAGTAAAATTTTTAAATAATAAAATTCATGTGTTTTAAAAGCAGCAAATAGAAGAAATTACGTCATATTTAAAATGATCAAACAATATATTGCAAAACGAATTAAATTGAAAAGTATATTTACACAAAACATTTAATTCCTATTTTGAACCGGTCTTTTTAGCATTTTCCCACAAAGTTGGAAAATGCTAACAAAGTTGAAAAGTCCAACAAAGTTGAAAAGTGCTATGCATTCGGTTTATTTGTCTGTCTGGCCGGCTATCAACGGTCTAACTCCCGTAAACATACTCGAAATTTCATGCAATAGTTAAAGCTTATTTAGGGTCACCAAAGCTTGTTTGATATTGAATATGAAGTATGTACGAGCTATGGTTCATTTACAGGGACACTAAAAAAATTTCGATTACTTTATGGTACATGTGGAAAATCGTTTGGGTAGAATTTTAATGACACTACGATATTTCAAATTTATTGAAACTTACATAAATCAATGAATTTCACTACGATCTCGTTAAAACAGAGCATTCAGAGCATTTTTTATTAATTTACAACAGCACATAATATTAGGGACACACAAAATAAATCCGTTACAGTACTGTCTTCGTGCAATGATTGCTGGAGAGTGCGTTTTAAAATTCGGTATGCGCTTTTAAAAATAGTTTTGTGCATATTATTCTTTATATATAAATTGTATACCTCATATACAGGACTGCACAAAAGTTTTCGCATACAATTATCTTTATTAGAGGAATTTGCTGAAGGGGAAATTTCAACTGAAATGTATGTATCTCTTAAATGAATTAAATTCTGGATTCCATGTTGTTAATACATACAATTCTTTATATCCTATACAGGGCTGCTAAAAACTCGGATAATTTTCTGATCGTAGATGGGAACAGCTGAAATTTGGTTTTGAAATACGTTATACTTTTCAAATATTCACATTAATGGTGAAATAAGATGTAATATTTTAATTTTTTAAACGGTGCAGTTTTGTTACATTATTCTGAATGTGTTGGAAAGTGCTTCAAAATGTCCAAATGTACAATTTAAAACTTCTTTCTTATAGCGTTATTAAAAAATACGAACACACAAAAACTCTTTTTACTTAATTCCTTTTATATTACCTTATATGTAAATATTCAACAGATCTTATTTAATCAAAGACGGAAACAATCGTTGAATCATTTAATTAGAAACTGATTCAATCTTCAAATTCTCCAATCAAGCGGAAATGAATGGAAATCCAGTTACAAGAAGGTGGCCACTGTTTTTTTAATTATATTCAATCTTCCGTAATCTATTTAAAGCCGATCAAATTAGCATGTTGTTAGAACCTGCTGTGCCCGAACGGGCACTGACCAGCGTAGCTCGTAAGAGGCAGAGCCCCCTAGTGTAACAAAAGCTTTCACTTTCATTTCTCGAAATTTAATTTTTTGTTACTTAACATTTTCTACCATTTTTTACTCTAATAGTTACAATGATTTTTTCTGGATGCTATCATGTTTTTTCTACGTCAAAATGCTATCAATAAATGAATGATATTATAAAAACCTTGGAAAAAATCAACAAAGGTTACAGTAAGAAAATAAATTGGAATAAGTAATAAGGAAATAAATTTGTAAAGCGTGTAAAAAGAAAAGATTTCTATTTAATGTTATCGAAATTTAATTTTTGTTACTTAACATTTTCTACCACTGAGCTCTTCAATAATCACAATGATTTCTGTTGAATGCTATCATGTTTTTTTTCAAAGCGAAAATGTTATCAATAAGTGAAAACTTCAGAACAAAATGCTGCTTAAAAAGTTAACTAGTTAGTATTCTAAATACCACTGTATTTAGAGCAAGGTGTTCTACTTACATTCCTAAATATTAATTTTTGTGGAGTTAAGGGAACTATTCCCCCTATGACGAAAAATTCTTAGTTCTTCTTCTTTTTTATTACTACATATTACTTATTGACTTATTTCTACGTATTACTTATTACCTTTTTTTCTTAATACGATGAGTACCACGGTGGCACGCATTGAAATTTCCGTATAAGCCAGTTAAGACGTTAATTTATTTCATAATATAATACAGTAATAAATAAAAGTTAACTAGCTTTAAAAACATTTTCATTAATTATCTTACAGACTATCATACTTTAGATTTATATCATATTTCACATTGTCAGTCCCCTGTGACTACCACGGCTCAGATGAAAAGTCCAGTGTCAGTCATCGGTGACTGACCACGGCACTCAACATGTTAGAGTTAAATTATTTTGAGCCCCTTAAAATAAAAAGTTTTCACTTTTTTTTATTTGTCGTTCGTAATTATATAAATATATAACACTTATAGTCGTCGTCTGGTCCGTCCGTCAGCCTTTGAAATTTATTGACTATAATCGTTGCAGATTTTTGTTGAATCCTTCAAATTTTATGAAAATCGTATCAAATTTTAAAAAAATATTAAGGAATGTTTACTCTGTTTTATTAAATCCTATCATACGTAAAGAATTCAGTGATATCCCATGATAGATAATGATTCTAGGTTGTCATGGTGATGATGTCTTGTTCAACATGAAGTCATATTTTTTCCGTATAACTGAATTTAATTTATATAATCGTAATAAGCTTTGATTCATGCATTTTTGTATAAGAGTTCAAGAGCTGTTGCGCCAAGATCTAAGTAATTATAAAATCAGTTATAGAACGAACGCGCACCTAATTTTCAACGTTTGACGTACAATTTCCGGCTTGTTTTTTTTCTTCACAAAATTTACTGGTAAGAAGAAAATTTAGCCAATTAAATTTCAAAATACAACGAGGTAAAATTTTTCCTTTCCTGCCTGGGTGCATACATAAAAGCTTACTCAAAGTGAAGATTTAAAAAAAAAAAAAAAAAAAAAAAAAAGTGGGAAAAGCTTTGCGGCGGCGCCGAGCACAAAGCGAGATAATTGAAAGAGTGCGCACCGCCTCGGACTATTTTTTTTTTTCTTTTAAGGCTCCCCAGGGCTTTAGTAAGATAGTCTATGAAGGATAAGAAGTGTGAAAACCCCAAAAAACTACAATAGCAGACCTAAACAACTCTCGAAGAAGAAACGTCAAAAATTTAAAAATTTTTATTCTTCTTTTTTAGCACGTGTGAAAAGACTTAGAATTTGGTTTTCAATAAACTTGCATTTTGATAGACGAACGAAAGTCTAGAATATAAAAGAAGAAAGAACTCTCTTACGTAATTGTTAGTTTAATCTAAAAATAAAAAATTGTAAAACCACTAAGAGAAGGATCTTTTTTATGTATATGTATAATAATAGAACGCAGGGGGAGAGATTTTTAAAGTATTTTTTTTCAGCTTTTGAAAAAAAGATTTTTTTCTTTTGTTATTTTTTAGTGGAAAAAAATTATGCTGCAATGAGTATTCGTGTTGATAAACTTGTAATTCTAAATCCTGAATTTGGACGCTACAAAAATCCAAAAGCGTTACATTGTATTTTTTACTAAATATGAGTTTTTTTGAAAAAATATTTTTTGAGTTACCATCAGTTACCATACTTTGGGCCACTCTTTCCTGATTCCGCTCACAATTCGATTATTAAAAAATAATATATATGATGTTTCAATGTCGAAATTGAGTTGGAAACAATGAAGTAAACTGTATGGTTTTAAAGAGGAATTTAAAATTATTTTTTTAAATGTTTAGGTTTAATTGAACAGATAGTATTTACAGGGATACCAAACGATTTTGCATACTCTACTGTAGGGCTGTCCAACGCGGTGCCCGCGGGCGCCATGGGGCCCTTTACCGGTTTTCATGGCGCCCTTTTGAAGGTTTCCTGTTGCTAACATTTTTTTTTTAATGGAATTTCCTTTTAAAGAATGTTTTATTTAAAATCCTTGATATTTGCTTGAGATATTTTTTGAATTCATGAATGAAATATTAAAACATACTTTAAAAAATTAATCCTGTATTATTACGTTTCTTCACTAATTTATAATTATTCTTTATAAAATACTTTGTGAGAATTATAACGATCATATTTGTCGAAAATTAGCTAATTTTCTTAAAACAATAAAGGATAACTTTTAAAATATGTTAAGAAGTAAAATGTAAGAAATATAAGCGCCCCCATCCGTCTTTTGTGCATAAAATTTCAACCATTTTGTTACTGTTATTGATGTCGTTTCACTGGCCTATTGGCTGTGTCATAAGACGAGAAAATGGCTGTCAATTTTTCCCTCAGACCTTTGGAATCTTTAGATAATATAGTCATTAAAAATAAAATAAAATAAATTGTGTGAAATTACATCCATCAATGAAAGCTCATCGAGGCTCTCTCTTTGGGATCATCAATGGATTGATCACAATATCATGCCAATCTATGTGTTTCTGTACTAACGATAAAATTGCACCTCCAAACAAAATTAATTTCTTTTGCGTCCCCACCTTGATAATAGCACTGATTACTATTTTATTTTAATAACAGACGAAATGTAATTTTCTGGCTTCTTCCAATGAAAAAGTTTTATGGTAGTCCCAAGAGATGAAAAATGCGTAATTCGAAATTTACAGCGATTTATACTAATTTTGAAGGGTTTGTTTTTTCTTTTTTACATGCAGCTTTAGATCCATAGGAACCTTGTGTCTTCTACAGCTACATGAATTCACATATGTATATCGCCTGATATAATTTTTTTGTATGTTTTGATCCATATTAACAATGGCGCCCTTCATTGTTTGTAAAGATTTGAAATGCACTCCTGCTTAGTGAAAGGTTTGACAGACCTGATCTACTGTATCCGAAGTGCTGTATACTATTACACCAAGATCTGAATGTTTTTAAAACTTCCTTATAGTACTAACGCACCTCATTTGCTACGATTGACGTGTAATTTTCAACTTGTTTCATTTAAATTTAAATTGTACAGAAAGTCAAAATCACTACAAAAGTGTGTGATTAACCCTCTGTATATGCATTTATCATATATATATACACACATGTAAAGAGAGAGATAGAGATGACATCCCCTCATCCCAACAATAAAAGAAAAAAAAAAAAAAAAGAAATGAAGATTAAATACTCCCCTGTTCGTATTTTTGTTGTGAACTGTTCAAGAATTGAAGATCAAAATCCGCATTGCTGATGCTGATGTCACGGGAGGCAGTGGGGTGAAAATTCTCAATCAGTTTTTCTGCGTAGTGGTTAATTTTACGGCCCAGGAAACAGTTTGTACATGGTTAATGATTTCGAGGTTTCAACAAACTGTGTTCCATCTATTTTGTTAGATGAATCATAAGAAAATAATTCCCACCTCGCTGTTCACACGCAAATGAAATTATAGTCTTTTTTTTCCACAGGGTATGAAGTTGTGTTTACTCGTTATACAGATACTAAATTACAAGGCGGTTGGGCCACATCATATGGAACCGCTACGGACGGAAGTGGGAGGTTGGCGAAATTGTTCCAGAAAGACATTTCCAATTTCCAGTCAAAGTATATATCCCCCCCCCCCCCCCATAAACAAACGTGCTCATTGCTTCAAGCAGTTCATTGGCGGATGACAAATTTATTTCTTGGAAGTGTTCCACCTTTTAAATAAACAGGGTTGTATTAAACGAGATTTGAGTTTGAGGTGGATTGAGGATTTTTCTGTTAGAGTTTGGAAGCTGCTGTTTATTGAGGAGGTTTTATTGCTAGTAAATATACGGGATTCCATAAAAGGATGCCGTACTATGAATGGCATAATATAATAGCTTAATTTAGATTATTTACAAGAAATTGTACATCAAATTGAAGGTAAACTAAGCAAGTTTTTCGTACAAATGTTTAATATGTGCATGTTTAGTTATTCGGCATATATCCGACCTAAAGTCCAATTCTCATTAAACTTCGGTTAACCTCTAAGCGGTTTGCCCGTATTTTTCCATTTCCGAAAACAACCTAAATTAGTTGTAGACAAAAATATTTTTAACAGAACTGTATTTTAAAATATATATTAAAATATATTTTAAAGAGAGCATTGAGTGTATGTTAGAAACAAACAGAGAAAGAAAATGTAAATTAACATTAGTTTTAAAAGCATTTTTATGAAAAAGGAGGAAAGTTTCCAGGCGCTCAGAAGGATTAGCCAGCAGTGTCGGAAGTAATAGTCTCTTCAATTTAGTGTCTCAACTCTGGAAAATCATTAGTAGCGGTAGAACGTAGACACGATGTTTTATAAATGAAAAAATCACATGGATCTAACGACTTCTAATTTTCAGCCCAGCAAAACGCTTTACGTACCAGTAGTGGGTCACTAAGTTTAAAAAACAAGCCTAATTTGCACTTCTGAAATACGGCTGAAAGAAATCTGATTGATTAATGGCACGATGTTTTATAAAGCCCTAATCGAAACAAGTGATTAAGTTTGATAGCAGATCGCACAGAAGATTTCGTTTAATATTTCTTTCAAAACAACTTATTTTTAAATTAATAAATCCAAATTGTTAATTTTTAATTATTAAACTCTTTTATAGATGGCAACACCAACAAATTTAATTTTAAAATAATTATAAAATGAAGCTATTTATTTTATAACAGATGTAAATTTTGTATTGAAAAATATGAAAAAATTGAATAATCGTGTTTAAAAAATTAATCTAATCTATTTATTTTAATCAAATTAAAAAGGTTCGAATCAAATTGTTTAAATAAAATCCAAAACTCTAAATATTTTGAAAATCCGAAATTAAAAAAAAAAAAAATAGCGGAGATATAAATAAAATTTTGAATTTCTAAATGCAAAAAAATTGTTAGAAATTAAAATTAAAATTGTGAATCATTAATAAATTTCAAAATTTTCTTAAAGTGAATGAAAACTGAATTTTGAAAAATATTATGAATGCCAGACGAACGAAGTCCTAATAATACAGAACCTTAAATTGGTCAAAAATAAGAAATTTCTTCTTATTAAATCCATCTTAACATGAAAATTTCAAGTTTCACCATCAAGCTTCGACCTAAGAACCTCCTGTTTACTAGCGAAATGCTTTACCTCCACGATGTGATGTCTTCACGAAAAACGTTGAAATTAAGTTTTTCTTATAAAATTTAAGTTGCAAAAATGAACGAATGACATTGAAAAAATTAATTTAATAACAATAATAGCCTTTTTCAAAATTTTATGATTTATCGTGTGACATGAGGTATTCAGCTGTAAGTACACAAAATTTGAAGTTCCTAACTTATAATGCAGTTTTTGTATACAGACTCTCTGACGGACAAATAGTCAGGGGATAGGATTTCGTCAGATGAATGAAACCCTAAAAATCACATGGTTCTAACGACTTTTAAATCTACAGTACATCAATAACGCTTAATGTATCAGTAGTTGGCCACATTTTTAAAGTTTGAAAACAAGCCTAATTTGCATTTCTGAAATAAGATTTTAAAAAAATCTGGTTAAATGACATCATTGAATATTAACTTTTCATAAAATATTTCGAAAAAAAAAAAAAAATTTTTTTCTTTTTGGTACATTTGTTAATTTTTATCTCTTTCTTTTATCTTCAATAGAAGAAAGTATTGTAATCGATGTTTTTTCGACTTCCGGTTTCGACGGATTTACACTTTTAGGGGGCCAGAGATTTCTAAAAACATGTTTTACAATGTCTGTCTGTCTAAATGTGTGTCTGTGTGTGTGTCCGTATGTCGCCATTGTACCATCGAAAAGTGTATGAAGGTATGCATAGAATTGAACCAATTTTTTTTTTAAGTGTTTGGCTATGGGTAGTAGGTCTTCCTTGAATTTGAGAAAAATCCGCCGGAGGGGGCGCTGTAATAGCGATTTTTGTGCCATGTTCAGTATCGTAACACCGAAAAGTGTATAAATTTATGTACAGAATTGAACCAAATTTTTGTGTATGTTTTTGGCCATAACCATCAGATCTTCCTTGAATTTGGAATTATTCCGTGGGAAAGGAGCATTGTGGTAACGCTTTTTTGTATCATTTTCTTGATGCTTCGTCGTTCTATTGTCCATCTTCTCGTGCAGCGATGGGAGCTCATGTCCTGCTAAGCCAAACAGCTGATGATAAAAGGACAAGGAAAAACCATTGATTTTGATAACTATCATGATCCACATTAATTTGTTTTTACTCCGATTAATTGACTGAAGCAGAAATTTAAGATAAAAATCAAAGTTGGTATAGTATTGAATTAATAACATTAAAATATTAACATGTGTACCTACTGTATGAAACATTCAGATATATGTATGAGACTGGAGAAAGTTTTGATACTGGGAAATCCAACTAGTTTAGAGTGTTTCCAAAAGCAGATTTTTGGCATATTGTTAGAGTTATCTTTACTGGTGCATTTGCTTAGTAGATTTTCCTGTGCAATAAAGTTGAAATTATTTCGGAAAAGAATTTTTTAAACAAAATTTTAGTATCTTCAGATTAATGAAATGATCGAATTTATAAGGTCTTCTTAAATCTGAAAATATTTTTGTATAACTGTTTTATTGTGGCCTTTTTAGTTTTAATTTTAATTTATTTATACATTTAATTTTCGCGATTTGTCAGAACTGCATTTTCAAAATGAATAATTGATTTGTGGCACCAGACGTAGGTTTTTATGAAAAACTGATCTTTTGTTTTAAACAAACTCCAAAATCTTTAAACTTTTATCTAAGAATGACTGTAATTTTACAGCTATTTTCAAGGAAATAATTTTCCATTTTAAACGTACTTGAATAATTGCTTTTCCTTTGGCTTTCGGTTGGTATTTGATATTTAAGTAATCATAAAACATGCTATTCAAGTGTTATTGCCGGGTCAAAAGAGACAATGTCATCTTTTAAGTCCACCCATTCAAGCCACCTCATAGTGAAAAAAAGAAAGATGCCGCTTTCATAATTACACATTAAAAACCGCCTTCTCTACAAGCACCCCCTTTATGATGCAAGTATTTGAAGAAGCCGCCAAGTATTATTGTCTGTTGTAAGTGCCTCTGAATAGAGCTATTAGTCTATTTCTGAAGCAATGTAAAGCTCAAAATCCCCCAAAAGATATTAAAATCACCTGTTTCGGGAGCAACTTATAAGCTACGTTTAGCTTTTATTTTGTGAAATATCTTTTGTGTTGCATTTTCGGAGCCTTTATTACCAATGAGTTGTCATTAAAGCTATTCTCAAATCCAAAAAGGCAACTTTATGAGACAATTTTAAATTTATATTTTTTCGGAAATGCATGAAATTTGCAAGTATTGTTCAAAAACTATCTTATCTATTTTTTCCGTTTTTCTTTCTTTCTTTTTTTTTCCTTTTTTTCTTTTTTTCCCAAACGTGATAGATTTTTCAGAAAATATTGTGAAAGCGGGCGTTTTGAAACGAATACTTGCGCGAAAACAGATTAATCACACCAGCAGAAGTGAAAAACATGTTTGTCATGCAATCAAAATCGCTTATAACTCAGTGGGTAAATAATAATAGAAAGCACAGCTCTATAACCAAATCGCTTCCATAGTTAGGTTTTCCAATTTTATATCTTTCCGTTTAAAAAATGAATTTGTAACTGTGTCAAAATATTTTGTACTTGTTGAGGAGAGCAGTTGAGAACAGCCTTAAGTTTAAAATTATTTTATACCAAAAGGAAAAAAAATCGAAATAATGTAAAAAAATAACACGTTTTTACATTTACGGAACCAGAAAATGCTCAAAATTTATAAAATCGAGAGTATAACTCGGTAAGATTTTGCCATATCAGAATGTAATTTTTACTGTTTTACTTGTTATTTGTGTTGGCCAGATCCACTGTCACAAAAAATCGGGACTGAGAGATCTTAAAAGCTGAACAGTAGTTTCTAAATTGTGACGTAAAAATACAGTAAATCCTTTAAAAACTGTAGCAGTCTTTAACGGAATATATACAAAATCCATACGGTAGAAATATTACACAAGTATACCTGCTAAAACGGAGTCTTTCTCTGGTCACTATTGTATTAAATAAATGCAATAATCTTATATAATAAAATGTGAGAAAACGGAATACCTAAGGTGAAAAAAAAAGATCGCTTTAGGGAGGTTTCCTATTGAGCATTATTATTATTATTTGGTATTGATTGCGTAAGCCCTATGAACTGTTTACGATTCAGGTAGGATTCAGGTAGGTACATAAGCTATTGTTTTCATAAGTTTTGTTAATCAAAATACAAAGGTTTTAGATCTATAAAAAGGAAAAATCTTTGAATCAGGAAAATATTTCGTTTAAGCAGGTATTTGCGTGGTTTTACTTTCTGTAGAGTCATAAAAAAGTCCCTTTGTAGACAAATTTTGTCTTCACAGGTTTTATTGTATTTTCATTAAATATATAGACCAGTAAATAGCATAGTATTAAAAGGAATTCAGAAGAATTTATGCATTACGAAAAATCGAGACAGTTTGCATCCCGCGCAGGGTTCCGCGAGACGGGTCTTGGAGTACTTCAAAATCGCGACATCCCGCATATGTTAGGACACAAGGTAGTGTTAGAGAATATGAAAGAAGTTTTTCTAAATATAACTTACTAAAAAATCCCGTGGCTTTGCTCGCGTAGTAGTTGAAATATGCCAAGTAGTATTTGTATGTCTGAATTCTATTATAAGAAATTATACTTTTAGGAATCATTATAAATTTATCATTTAAGCCACAGTTTGACTAAACTACATCATTGTCGGCATTCAACAGAAAAGAGATGAAATAAATGAGAAGGATTAAATCTAATTCTAAATAAATTATAAGTAAAAAAAAAAAAAAAAAAAAATGTAATCAATCCATACGTTTATTTCAGTATTCACTTGAAGTTTTCAATTTTTTAGAAACCATCTTCTTAGTATTCATTTGCATCTTAAAATTAACTATCTTGACGAATTCCAAGCCTCTTTTCTAACATCTGCCATCTCTCTAGGGCTAGTGGCAGCAGCACAAAATGCCTTTGTTGAAGCAAGGATTGCCACAATTAATTTACCAACATTAATTTTGAAATCAATTAAGTATTTCCTGTTATTCCATAGAAGCGCAATAATAATAATAAAAAAAATTCAAAGGCTTTTGTAGAAAATTTGTTGTTTCTGCCAATTCCAGGTGGTAGTGGCACCAGCTTAAAATATAGCTTGTAGGATAAGAAATTGTCACCATTGATTCGCAACAATAACTGTTATAATCAGCTTATTATATCCTGAGATTGCGTAGAAATCGTAATTCAGCATTTTTTAAGAACGCCTTTACCTTTTTCCCATCGCTTCACAATTTTTAAATTTTGAATTTACTTTTGACTTTCCTTAGAGGACAATTATATTTCATAAGTAACTATTTTGTTATATTTAAAATTTCTAATCTCTTTATTATCATAGCACTCGCAGTTTAAAATATTTTTTGCTCTTGATATCTTCTGGTGGTAGTGGCACATAAAATATAGCTTATGTTTGAACCCACCAATTAGCAACAATTAATTTTTTTAATTGGTTTGGTATCTCATAAGATGCATAAAAATTATAATTTAAAATGTTTTTAGAACGCTTTCCGTTCACTTCATCCTTTTAAATATGGAATTTTTTTTCGAAGGTTCTTAGAAAGCATTTTCATATTTTAAGTAATTGCCATGCCAAATTTTAAAATGTTAGACATCTCAGTTGTACAAAAAACGCAATTTAGACATTTTTACTCTTGCACCCTCCAGGTAATAGTGACAACAAAGTAAAATATGGCCTATATTGAAGCAGGGACTGTCACCCTCAATTGGGAACCAATACTTTTGAAATCGGTTTGATATTTTCTGAAAGTAGAAATCGCAATTTAGAACGTTTTTAGAAAGTTTTCATGTAGGGATGCACCGGATATCCGGCTCCTGCCGGATATCCTGCTTATTCGGCACTCAAAACGGATATTTTGACATTTTTTTTATTCTCTTTTTAACATTTAAAAAAAAAATGTAATTAATTTGCTCCTTGCCAACCTTATCTTATTAAAAAGCGATGTTAACAAAAATAAATACTCATAAATTTTTACAATTATAAAATTATAATGTTTATATGTAAATGAAGATACATTTAAAATATGCCATTATTTTGTCATAACCTATAACAGCAATTGTAAAACCAAAACTAGAATATGTATTACAACTTCAATTTTTTTATTTCTCTTAATTGTTCTCAAAATTTCACTAATGAAGTAATTTTACACCTCTCAAAAGTTTTATTGTAATTTTCACCAGTCAAAATTTAACTCAGCGTTCAATTATTCTGTCATAACTGTAATTGTAAAACCAAAACTAGAATATCAACTGCAATTTCAACTTTGTTTTGCTTTCAGTTTTTTTTTTTAATTGCAGTAATGAAATAGTTGATTTTTATAGTTCTTTTCAAGTGTTTTGTTAATAAATTTATTATTAATTTGAGTTATGAATATCAACAAAAGAGGAAGGTATATAAATATCCAATCTGAAAGTTTTATAAAGTTGGTGTTAATACATCAAAAATTTAGAGTAAAAAATGTATACAATGTAAATATCTTGTAAGTACTTAAATATTGAGGATTAAAAACCATGTAGAAAAATAAAGTCTAAAGAGTTCTTTTTGAATATTCATACTCCAGATTCAAAGTGTGTTTGTTAAGAAAATGAAGAATAAAATGGTGCTGATATTAAGGAAGCCATTCAAATTTTGCTGGAACATCGATTGCACAAGTAAAGCAGTCAGCAATAGAAAAAATTGTGGTAAAAACATAAGAAAAAAAATCATTAAATATACAAATTGCATTTTTTTAGACATATTTTAGTAAAAATTTCCAAAGTAATTGAATTACGCCTTGTTATAAGTCACCCAGTCAAAATTGCAAATAACCTTTTAAATAAAGTTCATTCTGAGACATGCTCTTCAATGCAAAAAAAGCTTAATAGGAAAACTGTACTCAGAGTCAACAGGGTAACAAACATAATCGTCCCATTTTTGTTAACTATGTGTCAACAGAGTAAATTTTTTTTTATGTTAGTTAATTGATACAATGCATTGAACAAAACATCAAACACTATCTAAATCTGATAGAGACTAAAGAAAAGATAGAAAAAAATGCATATATAAAGTTGGAAGATTTATAAGTAAAAATGAAAAGGCAAAATAATACTAAATATCAATATTCAATTATTACTATGTATTTTTTTTAAGTAACTGACTTAATAAATGAATTAAAATCTATTCATACCTGCATAATATAAAACTACAATAATTTAATTTTGTTTTTAACAAGCATAAAATTGAAATACTATTAAAATTGAAAATAAGAAATTATTCGGCCGGATATACCGGATATTCGGTAAAATTTTGTACCGGATATCCGGTATCCGGCAAAAATCCACATCCGGTGCATCTCTATTTTCATGCATTTTCACGCTTTTTAATTTTTAATTTTTTTTCGAAAAGTTCCTGAAGAGCATTTACTTCTTATAAATAATTACCATGCCAACGTTCTGAGATTTCCGTTACTTTCTGAGATTGCTCTTAAATCGGCATTTAGAACGTTTTTAGAACACATTTCGCGCATTTTCATCCTTTTTAAATTGCGACTTTTTTTTTTAAAGAAATGTTATTAGATGACATTTATATCTGATAAGTAACTACCATACCAAATTTCATGAATCAACCCTTTTCAGTAACACAAAAATTGCATTTTTAGAATGTTTTTTGCTCCTATACCTCCTTTGGGTAATAGCAACTGACCCGACTCGAACGATAGTTGTCTTGGCCTGGCTCAGGCTTAAAATTAAAAGTCTGGTCCGTACAGAGAAAACACTGAAAACGGGCTCGGCCCGGCCCGATCTGCCCGATCAATTTCAGCAAAATATTCAGAATTTCTTAACATACAATTAAGGTTCTTTTAAAGAATACTGCATACATATTTATGGTATAAATTTACAGTATATTTTAAAATCACGATGTGCAAGACAGAAAATACACAATAGCAATATTAACGATTACTTAGATTCTTAGACGTTTCAACATTTAAATAAGGATTTGTTATAAAAAATAATGTAGTTTGGAATAAAAGAAAAAAAAAAGGAGAGTTAAAACTTTATATTTTAGGAGAAAAGGGATAAAATTTAGGATAAAAGGGATAAATTTAGGATAAAAAAAAAGAGTTAAAACTTAACATCATAACTTTTGAAGCTGTAATGAAATGTAGATTTATCAAAATATTTCTCTGTCATTTATTAAAGCTTTTCCCAAATCCAAAAGAGCTACTTTCTGATATATTTCTAAATTCATATCTTTTCAGAAACGCATTAAATTAAAGTGTACCCTCATTCTGAAGTTATGTTTTCGAATGGCATTATCCATTTTTTGATAAAAGCTTTGCATCTTTGAGAAAATAATGTTAAAATTAGCTATTTTAATCGAATTTTCTGAATCGACATCACCAGAAAGGAGAAAAACCTGAAGCCGTCGCAAGAATCTCTTACTTGTCAGCAAGTAATTTATTTATGAACTAAGTGAGCAAGTGTGACTGCAGATCGCACAGATAGTGTCGTTAATTTCGACTTCAAAACACTTTAACAGCAATAAATCATCTAAAAAACAAATAAGCGCATTTTCCACGTGATTTATTTAATCTATTAATTTGTGTTACAAATTGTGTTACAATAGTGTGTCCTGGGGTAATAACGCAACGTTAAGGTTCTACCAATTTTCACGACTGAGATTTAGATTGTATTTTTCAAACAAGTATATGATTTGATATTGCAACTCATTGACTATCTATACATAAAAAAATAATTTTAACAGATATGTATTCATAAAAAGGAATGGCGTGATTTCTTGACCAATGCCATTTGGCGTTATTACTCACCTATATGGGTAATAACGCCATGCAAACAAAACTATGAAATAAGATGGAATAATGGCATGTAGATTGCCCAATTCTAAAAATACAAACTCTACAAACTTAGAAATTGACAAATTGCATTCTAAACTATTGAAAATGTTCAATTTTTTGTGAAAGTGTAAGAAAAATAAAGGCGTGGTGTGTGTGTGGGGGGGGGAGGGGGGCAAAATAATATCAGATCGTGAGCTTCCTTTTACTTAAAAAGGACTGTTTAAATAGAATTATTAGAAACATTTCACAGTTTTTATTGTGTTTATTTGAATCATTATTTAGGATGTAGCTCGGCCACTGTTGAAAATCAACCGGGGTATTAATGCCAAGGACTGGCGTTATTACCCCGGTATAGTTATTGTGCAGTACATTTTAAACTACAAAATATCTCGAGAAGATATCCAAAATCTTCTACAACATTTTGAAAGTAGATGAAATGCATTACAAATTTATGTATTAAACAAAGTATTTCCGGATAAAAAAAAATAATCTTCACATCACAAAATGTATCTCGCAAATTTTAGATCAAGCGTTAATTTTAGTTGCTTGTGAAAGCAATAAGACCTACAAATGGAACAAATTAACTTGAGGCTGTTTTTTGCGATTTATATGACTCAAAACCCTTCTGCGCAGAGCACATGGCTCAATAATAGCACATGGGTGTCATTTACGAGATTATTTCATAATTATGCATAATATTAGCACTTGGCGTTGTTACCCCGCCTGGCGTCATTACACCAGACCACCCTATAAAAAAACACAAAGCTTGCGTATGAAACAATTAGAAGAAGAAAAGCAACAAAAATACTATTTAAAAAATATTTTAAAATATTAGTATTTTTTTTTATTATAATTTTTTGTTTGACAAGAGGTATTCCACTGTAAGTACACAAAATTTGAACTCTCTGATAGTTTTTGTATATGGACTCTGGTGACAGACAGATAGAGGGCAGAGACGAATAGGGTTTCGCTAGATGAATGAAACTCTAAAAATGGAAAGTGGCTTCATTAGTCAAGGTTGTAAAATTAATAAAAAATGTGTGAAAGTTTTGTGAAGTTAATGGAAGTTCATTATCGCTATTAATATTTTTACAAATATAAAATCCTATACATCCTAAGAACAATTAAGTTTAGTTCTGGCCCAGTTTAACTATGTAGCAAAAATGCAAGCCTGACCTCAGCACTGCCCGAGTCTGCAGAAAAAAAAAATAATAATAAAATTAAAATTAAACCGGCGCAGACACCATGTCTGTACGATGGACATGTTTTATTTCTGTATTGATGTTGTCAAACTGTGATTGACTTGTGGCGCACATTTGTACTTATTCTCGCAAAAATCACATTTACTGAAAAGCAGCTGGTATGTTATCGGCTCTGTTTATTTTATTTTTTTTGGGGGGGGGGAGGCGGGGGCGGTAGTGTAATTCATTTTTATCCGTCTGACACGACTCGTCTGGCCCGTTAAATTTTTTTGCAGGCCCGTTTGAAAATTCGGCTTCATTTCGCCGGCCCGGTCCGCGGGCTGGCCCGGGTATGTGCCTTGGGAGAAGCCCGAGCTCTAGACCTAGACTTAGATTTTTTTCTGAAAATTTGGTCCGTAGCTTTTACTTATTCTTTGAGAGTTGTGTCTGACCAGGATTTTGCTTTCGTTTTTTTTTTTTTTTTTTTTTTTTTTTTTTTTTTTTTTATGAAAGCAAATAATAATCTACGTTTGTTTAGCTGAATATTTTGATATTTTCTTTAATTTATTAAATTATGGAGAAATGTTTTAAAAAATCTACTTTTTTTGTTTTATTTATAAAACTTCAAAATTAGATCTTTTTATTATTATTATTAGTTTTTTTTTTAATGGCAGCAAGCGGTATTGTAAAACCTCAAGTCAGGAAAATAGAATTTCCAGATTGCAACTTGAGTTCACTTAAAGTGAAATAGAAGTAGTATTTGCCTTTTTTGCACATTTTACAACTATCGGATCTTTACGAAATGTTGTTAAGATATTCTACAGATGCCTGAATACATTTTAAGCAAGAAATTGGAAAATTAATATCGCCGCCAGTTTTCTCAAAATGAGTGATACAGAACTTAATGAAAAATCCAAACAAATATTTCCTACAAAGACTAATATTCAAATGTAGTACCCATTTTAATAAATTGGAGTATAATACTAAATTTATTAATAATTTAAATTATAATAATTTTAAATGTGCCACCGATTTTAACAAATTGAAATGCATAGCGCCGTTTTTAATAAATTGAAATATAGCGCCCATTTAACGAAATTTAAAAAAATTGGTAGAAACACATTAAGCGAATACTAAACATTGTGTTAATAGTAATATTCTACATCGATTCAATCGCTATTGTTCTTTGTCAGTAATATGATTTTAAATTAAAACTAATATATATTTCGAACAGCCAATTGATGCAGCCGGATTTGATAAATAATTCATGGGAAACTTACACAAGATGAAATAAATGGGAAAGCGGAATATTGTCATTTTTAAGAATATTAAACTATTTTAAAATAAAGGAAAATTCTTTATATTATGCCAAAACAATATTTATCAAAAGAAGCCGGCCCTATGCTTTTTTTCTAAATTGAATTTCCATTTAAAGAACTTCCTTGAGAATATTTTTATTTATTATTATTAAATGTATATTTTTTAATTTTCTGACTAATCGTGTATTCCTTTTTATGAACGCAGCATTTTATTCTAATGCACATTTCAAAGATAATTGTCATACCCAAACCGAAATTAAAAAGTAATTTATTTAGAAATAAGAACTTTTCAATTAAATGAAAAATATCCCAATGCCGATTTCAAAAGATCGAAAAATATTATTAAAAGAAAGACGTGAAACAAATACTAGATATTATGCGATAAACAATATTCACCAAAGCTAGCCGACTTTTATCATTTTTTGAACAAAAGTCGCCTCTTTTTGATGAACATTTTAATAGCGTTTCACAATTTTTTGATAATTTCCCCTTGATGTTTTAGATTCGAAGGATGTTCTTTTTTTTCTTATGGATGTTCTTTTTTCGCGGCAATAAATTGCCGCGCGTTGCAAGAACTCCATGCTAAGAATTTTTCTTACATACTAAGACTTACTTAAAACTTTTACATACTAAGAATTTTTCTTGTGAAAAAATTAAACAAAGCATTTAATTCGAATAAAGAAGCAATACATTGGTTTTCTTGCAGTAAATAGCAATTTTCATTTAGGAAAACAACTTAATTCAATGTATTTTGTAGATTTATATGGTTCTCTGCATATTTTATATTATTACTATATTATATTATTATTGAGGGTAGTACTATGTTTTACTGAGCACCCATTCTCATAATTATGAAATTAGTCATGAAACGATTAAATATATTTCACAGCCATTCCTCCTAAAATATTGGAGCTTTGCCGGTGAAACTAATACCAATTGTCTGTATTCATCTGCTTATATCAAAAATGGTGCTAGAATTTTTATATTTGAATTAGTTTTCGAGATATTATTATTTTTCTAATTTTAATGTTGTTTCTCTAATGATGGCAATCATATGATTTCACTTTTGTGGAAAACAGGGAGAAAAGGAAAAAATATAGAGATTGTTAAATTACTGATTTTTTTTTCATCATTTTCAAATTGAAATTGAAATTATATTTCAATGAAAGTAATGAAAGTGAAGAAAGTATTGTGATTAAATTCCGGAGAATTCTGAATTTTTCATTTTGTGATGAATCAATTACCTATCGAGTTATAAGCTTTTTTGTTCACATGACAAGATTTTTTTTTTTTCGATCTTCGTAAACTGGATTTTCTCCTCTCTAACAGAAACTCGGTTCAAAACGTCCACTTTGCCATTGTTTTCTGAAAAGCCTATTGTGTTTGCAGAAAAACGAGAAATTTAGTGCAACTGATAGTTTCCGAATAACAAAACATGCTAGTTTCATGCATTTCAGGAAAAAAAAATTAAAACTTATGTCATAAAGTTGTCCCTTTTGATTTGAAAACAGCCTAAAAATATTTTTTATTTTAATATTTTACATAAATATAAAATATAAAATATAATGCACGTACAATAGGAAAATAGGAATAATTCAGAAATGAAAATTTTCACCCGCAATCTTTCAAATTAAAAAAAAAACTAATGAGATGTAAATGAAAAAGAAATCACATTTTTAAAAATGTTTTTGTTTTGTTAAACAATAATATTTTTGGAACAAGGTAAAATGAAGTATCTATAACTCATTCTAAAATGCATTACTACTAACCTATGTGTTAAACGAATTTTGTAACAAGTTATTTTAATGATACTTTAAAGTACCGTCAGGGCATAAATGATTAAAGACTTTTTCAAAATGTTAATATTTATTAAAACTTACCAATCGAAAAGGAAATGAAAGAAAAGAAATGAAAACCCAGCCATAAAAAATCCCATACATTATAAAAATCCTTTTAGAATAAAATATAGCTTCTTTTTTTATGAAAAGGTTATTTTTTTAGAATCAACGTTTTCAACTGAGAAATCCAAAAGAGAATTAGTGGCAATTACTTTCTCTGGGCCAAATGAAATGAAACTTAAATGAAAAGTTAAAGTAGAATAGACCAACCTTTATTAATACGCAACCCACCTTTAAATAAAAAAAGGAAAAAAGAAAAAATAACAAAGCGCGACTGTGGTAATTTAAGGGTAAGGGTGTATATTGTTGTAACCTCTATAAGTTATCGGTTATCCTATCCTACAAAAAATACAGTTTTTTGTATGAAATCACTGCCAACAAAAACAAGAATTGGAAATCGCAGTGTCTCTAAGTAGAATAACAATTAAAACAACTCATAGACTGCAAATATAATTTAAAAACGTGCTTAATTATTATTAAAACATAACTTTATAATCAGTGAGATTTCTGGCACTGGTGTTTACTGATGTGAGCATCTATATCAGAGATACAATTTCAACCATAAGTCACTTTATACTCGCAGTTTGTTTCTAAAGTATTCTTCTTCTTCTTCTTCTTTAACAGAAAAGTAGAAAAAAAAATGTTCACACAAGTATATCGTGTGAAACCCAGAAGGAAATTAAGAATTTTCAATAGAAATATTGTTTGCTGTTGAACTTGTTATGATTTTTAAATGGATGAAATAAAAGATATTTTTGTGACAAACTACGATTGTTCGTGACCCATTCAAACATTTGCCGCAACTCACAAGTGAATCGCGACTCATAGGTTGGGAACCGCTGGAATAGACTACAGTCGACTCTCGTTAATTCGAACTCATCGGGACTAAAGAAATGTTCGAATTATCCGAAGTTCGAATTATGGAAAACATGCTTAATATAGTACTATTACAGAGGAACTAATGTTATAGTGTTTTATAAATTTATTTCGTCTGTTATTATATGAATAACAATCTGAATATGATTTAATATTAAATTAGAATGTATAAATACATAAACTAATTAAAAGATTATAAACAAGCATGGTGGAAGAAAAATTTAAGGCGTCACTGATGGACAGGCGAGGCTCTAAGAAAATGGATATCAAAAGCATTATATTATATGAATACTCGATCAAAATAATTTTCACAAAAATCAAAGAAAGAAAGTTATTCAAATGATCTGAAATCCGTGAGAAATAAAAGAAAAATGAAAAATTGGAATTCTCGTTAATTCGAATTAAACGAAGTCAAAAGATAATAAGTTCGAATTAATGAAAAATTTTAACGTTATTCCACCATTGAAAATTTCGGGACTTTGTGTTTAGTTCGAATTAAGTGAAGATTCGAATTATCCGATTGCGAATTAACGAGAGTCGACTGTATATATAAAAATCATAACAATATTTTGTATTATCAGACACGATATACCTACGGAACTCTCGCGGCACATTAGTGTGTCTATTCGTAAACATTGGCTCAAAAAAAAAAAAAAAAAAAAAAAAAAAAAAACGAATTTACAAACATATAAACGGGACTTCACTAATTTAAGCTATCGGTTGGTTTTCTAGTGATTTATATCTTGTGACTCAGGATTTGATAATGCAGAGTGAAATCGCAAATTGAATGGCCGAGGGGATCATTTGGCGCAATTTCGGCAACCCCTCGTTTCCATTCCGCCTTGCCGAACAACTTTATCTCGGCACCTTGACCTTGCAGCACGGATGAAAATAGTGTGCGGACCCACCACACGCGCACACACGCCGTTACCAGCCCCAAATCACTTTATTAAGTTGGAGGCCATCATCTTTATTCATCGACGGAGTGTCATTACTACGTCTCTCTATATTTTGCTGTTGTGCAGCGGATCCTTGTGAAAGGTTACATATCAAAGAGAAATTAAGACATCATTCCCCACTCTAATTGTTCAAGAATGCATTTGTGCGAAGGAAATCCGGCATGTCACGAGCATGAGAGAGAGAAAAATAAAATAAAACAAAAATAAATAAATTGGGGGCTCTGCCCCTTGGGAAGAAGCCATTTTCGCTAACCCCTGTTCAAGTTACGCAAAGCAAGAAATCTTATTTTCTTTGTTTTAAGGGTATTCGGCACCTTCATTCGGCGAAAATTAACGAAAATATCGATTTTCAAAATTTAGTGTTAAAATTATAATTTATTAACCCTAATATATACTGATGAAGTTTCGTAGAGATCCGAGTTTTATAAATACTGTTTAAAGAGATTTTATTATATCGCTGTTCCTTTAAATGCCAAAATCACTTAAAAGTTTTTTTTTTTTCTTTTTTTTTTTTTTTTTTTTCAGTTTGCGTTTTTTTTCCTCCTTTATTCCTTATGTTTTATAAAAGAAAATGTCGGATTTAGAATTAATAAAAAAGTTTTTTTTATTTTTATTTGTTTATTTTTTTATATATAAAAAATTGCAAAATAAACTGAGTTTTTACTGTAATTATACATGTTTCTGCACATTTTATTTATTTTTTTTCCCTTGAAAATTAACTTAGGTTAAATCTGATACTTAAAATTACACAACATATTTCTAAGAGTAGGGGGAACTGGGGGACATTAATACAGCTTTTTTCAAAAAAAAAAAAAAAAAAAAAAAAAGGTGTCTAGAAAGCAAAAATTTCAAGTTATTTTTCTATGTGACGTCAGCAAAACCTGTGTAGTGTGTTATAAAAATGTACAATCGTTGTTTTATATATTATTTTTGCATGTAATTTTTTAAAAATCAAAAAAAGTAATTTGTATCAATGTGCCGCATCCCTGGGGCAGATTGATACACTTTGACACGCCTGGGAAAAAGGGAGACAAAATAACACCAATGCATATTTTTCATAGAAAAATAGTTAGCAAACCATTTTATATATATTTATAGACATTAAAATCGCACACAATTTATTTGTAAGCGATATTAAAGCAATCAAAATTAAATGTATAATTACCTGATGTTCTGACTGTTCTTATCTTCTTTCTTAGGAAAGGTGAAAGAATTACCAGGTTTTCTGTTTATAAATCTGTTTAAAAACAGAAAATAAAGGATAATTATATTAAAAATTATGTTTATAATATAATTATCCTGTACTGTTCTGCAGCTTGTTCCTCTTACTTAACATTTCTCATGTCGATAATACTTTTTTTTCTAGAGCAGCGGTTCCCAAACTTTTGGGCTCGCGGAGCCCTTTTTGGACAGAATTTCTAAGGCGGAGCCCCTAAACACAACGATACTCCGTGGTTTACAAATTAATGTTTTTTATGCCTATGAAGCACAGAAGAATCAACTGGGTAAAAATATGAGACAGTAATTTCCAATATTGGACAAAGGTTCTCAGCAGAAATTTTGAATTCATACTATAAATTATCAAAATCAAATTTTCTGTTATGTAACCCTTTAACTTTCCCACTGAAGCGACCGGATAGATCCGTTCACTAGACTGCAGGTTTCACTGCAATTGAAGCTTTATTTAAATTAATATAATTCTACAAATATAATCCAGTTTTAAGAAATTAAGTTATGATTGATACTTTCAAGGCTTATAAGCATGTACGTAACAAAAAAAAAAAAAAAATTATATCACGATAGAAAATCTCTCTTTTATTAACATTTAAATTGCAGAGAAAAAAAAAACATAACAATTTTGCGCTTTTGCTCGGCAGTCAGAAGGTTAACAGTTTTATTTACCACAATTTCCTGCGTATAATCCGCGGATCAAACAATTCTTTTTCGATCCAGAAGTTTTATTTAGTAATTGAAAGCAAATACTTACGGCGATCTAAAACATAACATTTTATTTTAAAATTTTTCTGGGTCAAAAAATGATTGTTTGATCATCGGATTATATGCAAGAAATTACGGTAATATTACTATTATTGGATACAGTAAAATAAAAATAAGGATTAAAACCCTCTTTTTTTGTATTAAAATATCTACCTTGTATAATCGAGATATTTCCTTCAAATATAGGAGAGTTAACAGCACTGGCGGGCCTCTTCTCTTTCGATTCACGTTGTGCATTTGATTCAGAGTACTATTTCATATAGCTGGTTCTAAATCGAAATTTTAAAACACGTTAAATATAGAAACATAAAATAAAGTAATTCAAACCAAAAATATTATATAAGAAAAAGATAAATCTGTAATGCAAATGCTTAAATGTATTTTGAAGTGTATTATTGTATTTTTCAACCCAGTTATAGACATTTATTATTGACACACACACACGAATAAAAAAAAATTAAAAATCCTATATACTTTATACCTAATTCCTATATAAAAAATTTCTATATACTTCTGAAAGTATTTCACTTGCAATACGTTAATTTCTTTTATGTTTTATTTATTTTCCTGGAACGCCGCAGAGCCCCTGGAAAATTCAGGCGGAGCCCCAAGGGCTCCGCGGAGCACACTTTGGGAACCTCTGCTCTAGAGAATCGATATAAATTTGAGATTTGCCAGGCTGTCGTCCATTTCTTTTGTTAATTATACCAGCACTAGATATTGTGTAAGTTTGTACGTCTTCTGTTTGCAAAAATACTATAAAATGTTCCAATATAAAGAAATTAGAGCTATTTTACTTCAATAAAAACTAATAGTAGAAATTTTTTACGAAAAATGGTTGAATTAAGGAGTATATGGTAAAAAATAAAATAAAAGGTAATGAAAAAATAAACTAGAAAAGGATTTAGGTTGTATCAATGTTCTCCGACAAAGACTATATCAAGGTGCCCCATATAGCCATTTTGAATAAAATGAGTCGCAAATCCAACACTTCATAATTTATCTAACAATAAAGAATGAGGAGCTGATAAAGAGTAGCTTTACTTGCCAGGGAGGATACTCTTTTCGGTTGAAAATACTGGAACAGTTGTATAATACCATTTCAATTGTACAACTCAAATTTACTTTTGACCTACAAAAACAATTAATCACCCATCCCATTTCATCAAACTATTGAATCATTCCAAAACTTTTTGTATGTAGTTAATTTCACTAGTATCACCTTTTGGGGCTGTTGTGAAACTTCCTGTAGTGACCCTGTTTGCTGTACAGGGGGTGTATCAATGTGCCCCAGTACCCCCTCATTAAAAAAAAGCTCAAAATGATTAAAACTGTGCGAGAAGAATTGGAAAATTTACTTAATTTTATTTTTAATCAAAAATTTCAATTTTTTTTATTAGAATAATCAATTAATTTCTTGATGGAATCATTTTCCTTCTTTGAGTCCTTTATTAGTACGCCAAAAATGTACTTTAAAATAATTAAATTATAAAATATCATCAGATAGTTGGAAACTCAATAATCTTCTAAAGATAAATATTGTTTGAAAAGAAAAAAATTTTATTACATTTTCTTTTCAATATTATATAAAATTTAAGTTCTCTGCTATTATTAAAAGAATCTGAAGTCCTATATCGCGGGTCTGGTTATTGTTTTACCCGTAACCGACCCGTGAGGCGGTCAGATTGGAGATATATTTTTTCATTCCGGGTCGTGTTCGGATCCGGTTGACCCAGTGGCGTAGCTAGGATGGCTGACACTCGGGGCGGATGTAAATAGTGTCCCCCCCCCCCCGCGAAAAAAAAATCCCCGATATTTTTTTGAATCATAATTTGACGTTATTTCAAATAAAATGTCAACATTTTTTTCATGCCTGACGTGATTTTATAGATAATCCGAAAAAATGAATACAAAATTGTAATTTAAATACAAAATACTAAAAAGTTTGCTTTTGCTGCCCACTCGTTCGATAGAAAGGTTTCTGTACCTGGTGCATATCTTATTTAGTCACCCCATTCTGTATAAAATTTCAGATTCTCCAAGAAAAAGAAATTAACTCTGTTGCGTGATGCGCTAGAAATTTCATTTTATTTCAGAATTATTTTTCAAAATTTTATAAGATTATATGCAAATAAAGATTGGGTGTCAGCCCTTAGAGAGTGAAATCCGGGGCGGACCGCACCCCCACCCCCGTAGCTACGTCACTGGGTTGACTTCCACATGTTTGCTGTGTGTAGGGTTGAGGTTCGGGTTGAGTTTCATTGTTGCCGTTTCGGGTCAATTTTGGATTGAATTTGATTCTTCCGGGCCGAATTCGGCTTGACCCGATTTTTCAAAATAACATCGACGATAGTTTTTCTGATACTAAAGCCTATCTACTTATAATAAAATATGAGTGGAAAAAAGTGTAGGTAACCATTCTGGTCTGCGAATCGACCGTAGCTAAACGCCATGTTAGGTTTAATAGAAAACATATATTATCATATGACAGCTAATTGATTACTTCTACTTGAAATAATGTTTGTTAAGAATTTTTTCTATGAAATATGTATATCATATCCAATTATAACATATTAAGTTCCAATATAAAAATAAGATATTATAAACAATGTAAACAAACGAACACTTCACCGTTGCCATTCAAAACTAAAAATTACAAGTGTGGAAACAAATGAACGACTCCGATTGATTTATTAATAAAGGAAAAAAAATGGAAAAAAAAAAAGAAAAAAAGACTAATATCCGATTCTACTTTTAAAATATTTTTTAAAGCGTATTAAAGACTTTAAATATATTTTGAAATACATTTTTCATTTTCGTTCACATTTATAAACAGTAAGTTTACAACATTTCAAACACAAAAATGAATAACTAAAGCCAACAGTTTTTTCGTCGACTAGGCTCTATGGGCTGATTGACTTCAACTTTTGTTTCGGTACCATCTATCGGAATCAATATAAATGAAGAGTTTTTCGATTGAAATTAAAGTTTACATAAATAAGTAAAAATTGCAGTATATATTAATGTGATTAGAGATCTTTTTTAAAACATTTCCGTTACATGATTTTAAAATATCATCCAATAGGTATAAATAGAAGGAATATTTTTATTGTGATTTCTTTGATAAGATTTAAATATAGTTTTATTAATTGTTTAAGATGTCGACATTTATACGCTTAATTTTGTAAATTTTGTTTACTATTTTAAATAAAACAAGTTTTTTTTTTTTTCAAAGTGTAATGGATGTATGAGATGGTATCATGCCTGCATTAATAAGACGGAAAAATATCTTTTCACATTTTCTTATTAAATCAAAATTTTATTTTATTTTCAAAGTTATAATCAAAAGTTACAAGGTTAAAAAACAAAATTTAATCTGCTTTGATGTAATTAATATATATAGTGCATGATTGTATATTTCTTACATTTTAACGACTTTTTATAAGAAGTATAAATTTATTTTACAATGCAAGCACATTTCAAAAGAATATAACATATAAGCTAAGCTTTTAAAAATTGGTATAATTAAATTAAAATTTTACGAAAAAAAAAATAATAATAACAATTTTAGTTAAATTAATTTTGGCTTAGTACGAAATGAATTTTTAAAATTACATTGCTGAATGTTTTGAAATTTCATTTTGATTTAAAAGAATGCCTTTTGCTTCTGCATATTTTCTATAAGAAACTACAATTTTACCTAAAAGTTATTTTTTTATATTAACTGTTGCTAGATAGCGCCAAATCCATATTTAACAAATCCTAAAGCTTCATTAATCGATGTACTAGGATACTAGGAATCTATAAACAATTTATGATTATAGATTCATATTTATATATGAAGGACATATTTATATCCATCCTGTATCTATGACAAAAACCACTGCCGAGTCATTGCTTTTTATAAAAATAATGTATTTTAAAATTTAAAAAATTTCAATATTTAATTTTAATGTTTTGTGAAATCTTCAGAAATTGCGTTTTATTTTGCTAGTTATTATTATTGTTTTGGTAAATACTGCTTTTTTTCCTCAATTGTTGAACTAATTCAAAAATTGAACAGCGAATAAAAAAATAAAAAAATCTCATTATTTGTAGAAATCTATTGCTATTTTAAAAATATGCTTCTCTACAGTACAAACCTTTGAATAATAAAATTTTCATTCCGTTTGTTTGTATGAAAATGAAACTCAGGTCAAAATAAAATTCCGGCGTTTTTGACAGGGGTTATATACTAGTATACAATAAAACCACAAAAAATGGACATTCCAAAAACACGGAACATCTATTTAGCGAATACTTTTCCAATTCGTAATATTTATACACTCGTACTGTAACGTTTGGTGCATGCTGGGTGTCATTTATAACGTTTGGTTGGTCGTGGTGGGAGTTAAATGCAGACATACTCAGTACTTAAGATAAAACAACAAAGTTTATTAAAATGATGAGGGCTGAAGGGAAGTGGAGCAAGTCTTAATTTTACACAACTGAGAATACTATGAAAAAGCTAAACGCATACTCACAGGCTCCGGCCTAGCTCAATCGTGGCACCTTCTAATACTTCTCACTATCTCTTGGCTGAGCTGCTAGATAAAGCTTAATTAGACAGCCCGTGGCTGTGTGTAATTCTTTATTCACAAATAATCAAAATGAAACTACTATGAAGTTTCTTACCCCGGCCAACTCTCAAGTCAACTATCGAAACTCCTTTACGCTTCAATGGAGGCCCGCTGCTACTTTCAATCGGCTAGCACTTCGCTGAACAATATCTCACTTCGCTATCTAACGCCACAGATACTCACACACTGGCTAACGCCACAGATGCTCTCTCGCTGGCTAATGCCAGAGACACTCACCACACACTCACACCCAAGCTTTTATATGCTGCAAACTGAGATACTTCACATTAACATATTACTAATAACCGCGAGCTAACTGCAGAATCCGAAAGAGACACGCACACACTAGAAAGTTAAAGTAAAAGAGAGGATAGATGTCGCTTTTACGCTTACACATGTTAAATTATTGACATCACGATCTCAGAAATACTAGAGTGCCTTTACAAAGGTCACTCCCTCACAGTACGATTGCAACTATGAATAATGGATCTGGGCATATCCCAATCTATACACACATTACATATGTATGTGTGCATTGCATAACTATTACAAATACATGTGTTTTTATGTGTATCAAAAACAAATGTTGCTAATATTTTTCATACTCTGAGAAAAGAAAAAAATATTCTTAAAGAAAGAATTATCTATTATCACACTTCTTGCATATATTTCATTTTTCACGCAGTAAATAGAATATGCACTCATATATAATAATACAGGGTTGTTATAATTAAAGTTCGCCTATTCAGAAGGCTCTAGAGCCGGTTCTATGGCTCCAAACAAATCAGAATTTCACAAGTACGTAGTTGAAGACATGCGCTCTGCGAAAATTGAAAAAAAAAATTAGTCAAACTTTTTGTCCCTAGGTGGCGCTGCGCCAATATTTAAGCCAATATTTGCGGATTCCTTTATTTTCTGGGGATTTTTGAAAGCTTCTGTATCTAAAGACAGATGTCAGACAATCTCTGATTTGAAAGACAGTATTAGACTTCGCATTCGCTCAATCTTACAGGACAGTTTACGCAATGCTGTAGAAAACACAATTCTGAGAAAGGAATGCATTATTAAAAATGGCAGAAGATTCATTGAGCATGCATTATGTTATTCTTCGTTATTTCCTTACTGCCGAGCGACATGTTTTATTTTTGTCGATGCAGTTTATATCACATGAAATAATATTCATTTTTCTGTATTGTTTGGAGTCATAGGTCAGGCTCTAGAGCTGTCTGATTAGGTGAACTTAATTATAACAATTCGCAGTTCGTCGAAGTTTGTTGAAACTTTTAAATTTGTGTGTTTCGTCTGGATTGACTGATATTGATATAATGAATCTGCAAACATCACTTTAAATATTGGCGCAGCGCCACCTAGTGACAAAAATTTTGACTAATTTTTTTTTCGATTTTCGCAGAGCGCATCTCTTTAACTATATACTAGTGAAATTTTGTTTCGTTTGGAGCAATAGAACCGGCTCCAGAGCCTTCTGAATAGGCGAACTTTAATTATAACAACCCTGTATATAATCTATCATCATATATAATCTTTTTTTCATAGGAAATGTATTTCTGCTCAAATGTTTTCTGAAAGTACCAACAACCCGATTTGCAAAAATCCTAACAAAGTATGTAGGTGTTTGCCTATATTATACATACAAATTTATACATAAAAAATTTAAGTCTGAATTCATAAAACTGGTTATAACTAGTTTTATGAATTTAGACTTAAATTTTTTCATTCAGCCTTGGATTGTTTTGGAGATTTTTTAAAATTTCTTCATTAAGCTGTTCTATTAAGTCTGTCCATTTGACTTTCTAAAACTAAAATTACCTGTTCAGGTACTTTTTTTGGTTATAATTTATACCATAAATCTAATCTCGCAGTAATGAGATTTCAAGTGGTTGAATTGTTGATTCGTTACATTCTAATGTTTATTATAATCAATATACAGGGTGTCCCTAAACAAATGGTATATACGCTAGGGGATGATAGAACACATCAAGACGAGTAATAGTAAATAGGAAACCAAGGGTCCCAAACGTTTTCCAAAAGAGATAGCCGCCATTAAAGTTTGGGGTCCAAAATTTTAAATACACATAAAAACGATAAAATTGGTCGATTGATTTGCGGTTTTCACTAAAACTATTCTTTATGTTGGTATTTTATTAAAAATAAATTATAAAGATAAATTTCGAAAAATGCCGATAGAGGGCGCTTTAGACTTTGAAGTAATGAAAAACTATTTTTTGCCGTGATTTTTTGCATCTAATCAAATGGTTTCGTAAGCTTAGACTTAAACTTAGATTTTGAGCTCAAAACCTGAATAGTTGAGAGTGGTTAAGTAGCACAAACTTAACTGTGTTCAGAGAGTTTAAATTTCAAATGATTATAAAAAGCGGAAAAATTGGTCGATTGATTTGCGGTTTTCACTAAAACTATTCTTTATGTCGGTATTTTATTGAAAATGAATTATAAAGATAAATTTCAAAAACGCCGATAGAGGGCGCTTTAGACTTTGAAGTAACGAAAAACTATTTCTTACGTTATTTTTTGCATTTGATTAAATGTTTTCGTAAACTTAGACTTAAACTTAAATTTTGAGCTCAAAATCTGAATAGTTGGGAGCGGTTAAGTAGCACAAAGTGAACCGTGTTCAGAGGGCTTTAATTCCAAATGATTATAAAAAACGGAAAAATTAGTCGATTCGTTTGTGGTTTTTGCAAAAACTACTCTTTAAATCAGTGTTTTCTTGAAAATAAATTTAAGATAAATTTCACAATTGCCGATAGAGGGCGCCTTAGACATTGGAGTAGCGTACAACTATTTATGACCGTTATTTTTTTTTAATCTAATGATCTCAATAGCTTAGATTTAAATTTTGAGATCAAATTCTGAATCGTTGCGAGTGTTTAAGCAGCACAAAAATGAACTGTGTTCGATGTAGGGGGGGGGGGGGGTAAAGTTCAACTCCTGAACACATTTCAGTTTGCGCTTCGTAACAAACATTTAATAAGTTTTGAAAAGCATTTAATTAGATACAAAAAATAACGGTTAAAATTAGTTGTTGGTTAATCTGAAGTTTAAGGCGCCCTCTAACGGACTTTTTTGAAATTTATCTTTAAAATTTATTTTCAAGAAGATACTGACTCAAAGAATAGTTTTATTTAAAACCGCAAACGAATCGACCGATTTTTCCGTTTTTTATAATCATTTGAAATTTGAACCCTCTGAACACAGTTTAGTTTGTGCTCTTAAACACTCCCAACTATTCAGATTTTGAGCTCAAAATTTAAGTTTAAGTCTAAGTTTACGAAAACATTTAATCAGATGCAAAAAATAACGTAAAAAATAGTTGTTCGTTACTCCAAAGTCTAAAGTGCCCTCTACCGGCATTTTTTGAAATTTATCTTCATAATTCATTTTCAATAAAATACCGACATAAAGAATAGTTTTAGTGGAAACCGCAAATCAATCGACCAATTTTTCCGTTTTTTATAATCATTTGAAATTTAAACCCTCTGAACACAGTTAAGTTTGTGCTACTTAACCACTCCCAACTATTCAGATTTTGAGGTCAAAATTTAAGTTTAAGTCTAAGCTTACAAAACCATTTAATGAGATGCAAAAAATCACGGCAAAAAATAATTTTTAATTATTTCAAAGTCTAAAGCGCCCTCTATCGGCATTTTTTGAAATTTATCTTTATAATTTATTTTCAAGAAAATACCAACATAAAGAATAGTTTTAGTGAAAACCGCAAATCAATCGACCAATTTTTTCGTTTTTTATGCGTATTTAAAATTTTGGACCCCAAATTTTAATGGCGGCTATCTCCTTTGGAAAACGTTTGGGACCCTTGGTTTCCTATTTACTATTACTCGTCTTGATGTGTTCTATCACCCCCTAGCGTATATACCATTTGTTCAGGGACACCCTGTATAAAATGTACATAGCAAAATAAAGAAACATACAATTCGCTCAATATTTCAATCAAGCTTTACTAATTTTAAAGCTAATTTTTTCTTTTTTCTTTTTCTTTTTCTTTTTCTTTTTTTTTTTTTTTTTTTTTTTTAACCATTGAAAAATGGTTGTTGTTTTCGGTGGAGGATTGACAAAATGACGTGGTCACTTTTGAATTTAAATTAAATTCTTTACTTTTAGAAGAATTTTTATTTAAATTTAAATTAAATTCTTTACTTTTACAAGAAATTTTATTTGAATTTAAATTAAATTCTTCACTTTTAGAAGAATCTTTATCTGAATAAGAAATTAAAATGTTTAAAATCATTGTAATAAAGGAGAAAAGTAACAAATTTAAAAATGGGTAGACGGAAATTAACAGATACGGAAAAAGACGAAGCCAAACAAATGAATGACCGTGAATGTCGCATTCAATGACATTAAAAACAATACGCGTACTTAAACAATCATAAAGTGATTTTTATTTCGACTTTTTATTAATGTTTTACTAATTTATTTGTTCTTTTGTTATTGATGGGTGTAAAACCCACATCACTCAAACAGACAATTCTGTAAAGAAAACTAACTATTCGAAACAAATTATATAGAAAGAAAGGAACAGAGGACAGTTGATTGACATCTAAGACTGTGAAATTTATAGCGCCAATAAGACTGTGACAAGACGGCCATAAATAAATGACAAAACAGAGACATTTTCATTATTGTGTATTTACGACAGGGCAAAAGGGGAAATCTCATCTCCGTGTGTGGTAGTAATTATCAACAACATAGACATTCTGACGACTAGGCCTGTAGAAGCCCCTAGAAAATTAAAATTAGGGGGCGTTCAAGTTAATAGTCAATTTAAGGACAGCCAATGAGACTGGAAGGGAAAAAAAATATGTTAAAAAGAAAACTGTGAATGGTCGAAGGATAACTCGACTACAGAATAATTATTATACACTTTTTGCTTCTAAAAATTTGTAAAAAAAAAATTACGAGTCAGTCAGTCAGTCAGTCAGTCAGGCAGTCAGTCTATCAAGTGAGCTCGAGTGAGATGTGCCAATATGATTAACGAAAGTGTGCCGGACTTCTACTCATCGGTCCGGATATGCATTTACCTATGATGGCAGCAACTTTAAAAAAGGTATGCTTTTTACCGACTTATTTCCCCTTATTTTGCCCACGAGTATAGAATATGATCGAACTAAAAAAAATAATGGTGAAACACTTGCACGCCAATTGTCCCGCAGGTTAATTTATTATGGTAATGATAACTCCTGAATTTATGAAAGCAATTTCAATGTAGAAAATATTGTGTTACAAAGCATAAAATGTAATTATGCAACAGCTATAAAAAAAATGAATAGATTTTGATTTGATTATTGTGTATCTTTGGAATTTATTTATGTGCATGTATATATTTAGTGTATTATGTGTGTTCCGTGTTGTACAAATAAATGTTTTCTTTAAATGACAAAGCATGGAAATGATTTATGGAGTATGTGTCGAAATTACTCTAGGTGCATGCTGATCAACGTTTCATAAGGATCTGATAACGTCAAAAAAAAAACACAACGCATAAATTAATCTAAATTTTTCTGGATAAGAATATTTTTTTTGTAAGAAATTTGAATTGGAAGTATTTTGTAAGGAATGTTATCATTTTCATTAGAATTGTTATTAGTATTCCTTAGGCTGCAGAAAATATTCTTTTCCCTAATCAGATCCTAGAAACATAATACGATCACTAACAGAATTAATTATAATTATTATAAAATAAATAAATAGGTTGATCAAACTGATGCACAATTTTGGGGAGAGAAATATCGGAGAGAAATCAAAGGTACTAAGGAAGCAATATGATTATTACAAATTATTTTTAGGTATGTAAAAATCTCTCCATCATCTCAACCCCCAAAAAATTGGTTGCCGTGATACCAGTTCCTTAATTATTTATTTTTATGTATTTAATTTAAATGATTAAAAGAACGAACTTGGTTGATTTTAGTACTTTAATAATACGGTAGTATTGTAATTTCTTTTAATTTGAGTACTTTAAAGAACCAAATTATTTTTCAAGAAATTAATTAGTTTCAATTTAAATATTATTACTGCCATATTAGAAGTAAATATTTAATTAATTCTGTGATTACTTGAATCCCTTTTGTGAAAAAAAAAAAAAAAATGATAATGAAATGAATGAATGATTATGACAAATATACATGTTAAAGGAGATAATTAGATTGGAGATTCTCTTTTTATTACAAGAAAATAGGAGTTGTTGTTAAAATTGGTATATATATACGTAAAATAATAAAGTAAATAAAAATTATTTTTTTTTTCACATAATAAATTTTATGAATATGATACTAAACCGAGACATTGGCATGCAAGTGTATTTTTGTTTGAGATAATTGGCACATTTTTCAAAAAAAAAGTGTATATATATGTATGTTTACACTATTGCAAAAAAAAAAAGAAAGGTTGTTATTTAATTTTATGTATTTATGTGTCTTATGATAGAAAGGATTTTATTCTAAAATTCATCAAATATTTTGATATTTTAGGTTTAGCACATGTGGATAAAACTGTACAAATTAAAAAAATAATAATAATAAGATATGTGGATATATTTATATCACGTTGGTTATTTTTTTAAGTAAATCATTGTAGTTTTATTATTTAAAAAAATTGAGGATAATTGATTTTATGACTAAAGGAGGTACGAGGAAATCTCTCAGAAATAACACGCGTTTAAGTGGCGTTAAAACAAGAAGGCAATTAAAAATATTATTAAATAAAAACGAAAAAATTTCGGGAGAGAACAAAAACGATAAACAAAGAAAAAAAACAAAGAATTCGGGATCAAAAATTTCTGGGATAGGAAATATGGCAACTCCTAATGCAGAGCATTTAGTAGGATTAATCTATCCGTTTGATGGTAAAAAAGAAACTAATATCAATTATTTCCTACTACAATTTGATAATTTAATTGACAAAACGAAATATAGCGATGAACACAAATTAATAATTTTGAAAGCCAAGATCATAGGATCGGCAAGGGAAACTCTCATGCAGGATGAATCATTATTTTTAGAAGCAGACATAGGAAAATTCAAGGAGAAGTTAAGGGAATTATTTTCCGTTAAATGTAATTTCGGGGGTGCTCAGAATTTATTTTTCAGTCTAAAGCAGAAACCCGATCAAACATTAGCTAATTTTATAAATGAATTTAATGCTACGGCAAATTTATATATAAAAAAAAGTGGTCAAAAATTAGAGGATAACAGCAACGCAAAATTTTTAGACCAAATGAAATTGGCTAGATTCCTAGATGCAATCCGCGCAGATATTAGTTTAGAAGTGAGAAAAAATGCACCCGAAAATTTTGAGGCAGCATGCAAGTCCGCACTAAGATTGGAAGAGGCTTACAATCAAGCAAATATTCCCGAAATAAATAGCATTACCGTTAATAAAGAGAATGAAATATTGGGAAAATTAAATAAATTAAGTGCAGACAGTGCAGAGCAAATTCAGACACTCGTCACCGAAATAAACAACCTTAAATTGAAATTAAATAATAGATCGGAGAGAGAAAAAACATGCTGTGAGGTATGCGGGAAAGAAAACCATGAAACAAAAGATTGTTGGTTCAGACAAAAATATAGTAATGATAATGCGGCTACGAATATTAACAGATTTCAAATTAACCCTGCTGTTCTGTTCGGGTCTATTTGACCCGAAAATTTTATTGTTCACTTATAAAAAAAATTAGCGCAGAGATATTTCCATGAAACTTTTTGACTTTGTTCATTAGTAATATAACTATATATTCCTAGAAGTATTTACGTTTATTTATATTTCCAAGAGATATTTTTTAACTTAGTCCTAATGTACTGTTCGGGTCATATTGACCCGAGTTAAAAAACAATTTTATCATGCACTTTTAATTTTGTTTGGAATCATTAAATAAAAATAATTACTACAACGTATCTATTTCGAAAACTGTTTCGTTGGCACAGGTGTTAGATCAGGTGACAGGAGAGCAAAGTCAAATGTTGATATCATTGGCGGAAGGAAAAAAATGCACCTGTTAGTAGCGTTTCTTTTTTCTGGCTGTATTTCATTTTCTAATATTCTGAAGAACAGTTGTATCTCTGAGTTTTAGTGAAAAAATGTCGAATCGTAGAAATTTGAGAGACGCTGATATTGCTAAATTAGTTAAAGCCTCTGACAGCGAAGAGGAAAATGCATCAGGGTATGAAAATCATACAAGTGAGGAAATTGAAAGTGAAAGTTCTGACAACGATTTTGATATTGATATTCAAAAGACGCACAATATACAGAGTATTCAGTCTAAGAATCGTGAAATAGTATGGAAATTGATTCCCCTTCTTCATTCTGGTCGATTAACGTCTGCTAATATAGTACAAACTACTTCAGGTGTCACAAGATATGCAACGACAAGGATAACTGACATAAAAAGCGCATTTGCGACGGTATTCAATTCTACAATCGAGAACGAAATCATAAAAATGACTAATACAGAAAGAAGAAAACTGTATGAAAAAGAGTGGAAAGATATTAGTACTGAAACTTTTCAAGCATACTTCGGATTATTATCATTAGCTGGTGTGTACAAATCATAAGGAGAATCAACAAAAAGTTTGTGTAATCAAGAAACAGGCAGAAATATATTTCGTGCTACAATGTCCCTCGAAACCTTTCATATGATATCGAGAGTTATTCGTTTTGACAATAAATCTACCAGGCAAGAAAGAAGGTCTGTAGATAAATTAGCTGCTGTTCGAGATATTTGGGAAAAGTGGATAGAAATTCAACCTAAATTGTATAACCCAAGTGAAAATGTTACTGTAGATGAACAATTAGTGGGCAAAACTACGTGATAGTAAAACTTCGTATGTACTGAATGCACAAATTTATACTGGAAAAAATCAAGGATCAAAGCCAGAGAAAAGTCAGGGCATGCGGGTAGTGAGTGATCTTACTTATGGGTATTCGGGACACAATGTTACATGTGATAACTTTTTCACATCCTATAACTTGGGAAAACTTCTTCTAAAACAGAAAATGACTGTGCTTGGCACCATTAGAAAAAATAAGCCCGAACTTCCTGAGAAAATGCTAAACAAAGAAGTGCACAGCTTATCACTCTATTTTACAGAAGATACAACAGTTGTAAACTACATCCCTAAAAAGAACAAAAATGTTATTCTTATGAGCACTTTCCGTCATGAAAATGAAGTTAGCGACAGACCTGACAAAAAAACCACAAATGATATTAGATTAAAATGCAACTAAAGGGGCGGTGGATAGTCTTGATCAACTTTTGAGTACATACACTTGTAACAGAAAAACAAATCGCTGGCCTATTATAGTATTCTATAATATGCTTGATACATCTGCGTACAATGCATTTATTCTGTGGATTTCAATAAACAGCAAATGGAATGAAAATAAATTAACCAAACGAAGAATCTTTTTAGACGAATTAGGAAAATCTCTAATTTTTCCACGCATTGAAGTAAGACAGCATCATCCGAGAAGCGAAGATTCAGTCAAAATTGTGAAGAGAATGCGTACCAAAAGTGCAAACGTACCCTCAGAATCAGATGAGAACACTTTAGTGTGTACTAAACGTGCAAGATTCAAGTTATGCCCATCAACCAACGACAACAAAACTAATATATTATGTTACAATTGCAAAAAACACACTTGCAAACTTTACGTAAGCTATTTTTGTCCAAATTGTAAATAAAAGTAAGTATTCAAATATTTTTAAGTTATTTTACTGGTGTTTTGTATTATTTGATATATATTTAAGCTTATTTTACTATTTTTATAATTATTTCTAAAATAGTTATTTTCATTTACTGCTAGAAAATGTAATAATCCAAATCGGGTCACATTGACCCGAACACTACATACGTATAGTAAATGCGAACAGAACAGCAGGGTTAATAGAGGGTCGCAGGTCTCACGCACAAGAGGTTACAGAAATAACTATAAACAGCAACAAGGATTCCAAAATATGGGGTATCAGGGACATAATGGTAACAATAATTTTGGCAATTGGAACTATGGCTATATAGCACCTCACTTTCCTACCCCCCCTCCCCCCATATACAATTATATGTATCCACAGGAATATAACCATAATACAGGAGCACAGGGGTTCGCACAGCCTTCAAGAGGTCGTGGAAGAGGTGGCTATCAAAACAATTTTAATAAATTCCAGACAGACGAGCAAGAGGATAATTACAATGAACAAAATAGCAAAAGGGAAAATAAACACAGAGGCCATTCCAAAAGAGGTTCATTCAATAACAAAAAACGATACGAAAAACAAAGGTCGGAAAACTAAATCAGAGGCTCGCTGAAAATAAACAACAATATTTTAGCGACACAGGTGAGTCTCAGTTTAAAGGGTGTCGCAAAATAAACAGATTTATTGCCAGTGTTAGAAATGAAGGAGAAAATCAGTTACCCATCATTGACCTAGAGATAAATAACATCAAATTTAAAGCGTTATGTGATAGTGGCGCGGCGGTCTCATTGCTTTCGCCCACTATTTTTGATAAATTAAAGGAAAAAAATGTAAAATTTAAATATCTAGGAAATCAAATACAAATACAAACTTTAACGAATTCAAAAATTTATTTTAAACAGTGTATTAGACTGGTTTTCAGATTAAAGGGCAGTTTTACAACAGGTACATTTTACATCACAAATAAAGATTTCGGTCGAGAATACCAAATGCTTTTGGGATACGATTATTTAAGGGATAATAATATGATTTTGAATTTTAAAGAAAAAACACTTATTTTCAAAAATATAAAAATTAAACTGAATATTCCAGAAAAGGAAAAAGGGATACAAGTTAATAATCTAACTTCAGAAACAGAAGACAAGGATAGGCAAGAAAACAATCCATCAGGGTCTTATGTAAAAGAAAAGAATAATGATAACAAGAAAAAGACACAGCCCATCACTAAGCAAAAAAATATGTATGCTAAGACCATAGCAACAATTTTTATAAATGCAAATTCAAAAAAAATAGTTAATTTACAGTGTCATGATGACATAGCAGAACAAGAGGTAATATTATTAGAACCCTTGAGAAACGACTCGAAATTCACATTTCAAACTTCATTGCATGAAGTGCAACAAAATAGTAAAATTCATGTCATAATAGCAAATAACACTGACAAAAGAATAAAGTTGAATAAAGGGATAAATGTAGGCAAAATAACAAAAGATATAGATTTTAAACAGGATACAAAATCCGAGGACATTGAACAAGGAACAATTTACGAATTAAATAGCTTAAATATCGAAGAGATCAGAAAATTAAGAGAAGCAGAGTTAAGAGAGACAGACTTTGATTTAACACATTTACCCGAAGACCTAAGAGAAAAATTAAAAAACATACTCATGAGAAAAGCGCATGCATTTTCAAAGTCATATGATACTTTAGGTCAAACATCTTTAGTTATACCAAAATTTAATTTAAGTCATGACTACCCGATACAAACCAAACCTTATAAACTACCTCAAACAGTCAGACAATATGCGAAAACAGAGATACGGAATTTACTAAGAGCAAAGATTATTGAAAAATCAGACTCAAATTATGCGTTTCCAGTGATTTTTGTTAAAAAGAAACAAAGTAATAAAGAAAAGAAAAATGAAACCAAATATAGAATGGCTATAGATTATAGGTTATTAAATCAAATTCTACACACATACAGCTTTCCCATACCGGATATTAAAGAAATTCTGTACTCGATCAGCGGAAAAAGGTACTACACGGTGTTAGATCTCCATAGTGCTTTTTTTCAGATAAATTTAAGGCCACAGGATAGGCAAAAACTAGCATTTATTACTGAGGAAGGAAAATTTAACCCTTTAAGGCTCGCTTTTGGGACAAAGAACAGCAGCGCTTATTTCGCAGAATTAATTGATAAAGTGCTCGGACACTTCAACAAGTCCCAAGTGGCATACTTCATGGATGATGTGGTAATCGGTACCAATACAATCCAAGAAATGCTACAAATTTTAGAGCAAGTTCTACAGACTCTCATTGATCACAATCTGACCATAGAACCTTCAAAAATGCAAATATGCAAAGAAGAAATAGATTTTCTGGGCTTCCAACTCAACCGATGGGGATATTCCCCAGCAAAAAAAAACATAGACAAAATTAAAAACCTAGTACGTCCAAAAACAAAAAAGGGAGTAAGATCACTTCTGGGTCTAGCAAACTACTTTAGATCTTTAATTAGAAATTATTCAGATATTGTACATCCCTTAGTAGAACTTACAAAAGAAAAAGTAAAATTCAAATGGGGTGAGGAGCATGAACAGGCGTTGAAAAACATACAAGAAGCAATAATACAAAACCCTACACTTAGACCCCCAGATTTTAACAAGGAATTATTTTTGATATGTGATGCCTCGAAGCTAGCCATATCCTCAATTCTGGCGCAGGAGTCTAATGGCATTTTATTGCCTATCGAGTTTTTTGGGAGAAAATTAAGAGGGGCAGAAAAAAGCTACCCTAGTATAAAATTTGAATTATTGGCGATTCATGAATCAGTCAATCATTTTAAACATATTTTATGGGGTAGGCAATTCACGATTCTGACGGATTCGAAACCCATTACACAGCAAATGAATTTAGAAGCGCAATCTGACATAGTCAAAAGATGGATGACAGATTTGGCGGAATATAATTATATTTTTGAGCATATTGAAGGTAAGGTCAACCCCGCTGATTTTGTATCTCGACATATTTGCAATTTAGAAACGGACTTACAATTACACAATACTCTATTTAAAGTCAACGAGGCTTTGTCTAATGACAATATTAAATCAGAACAATATGCAGACGAAAAGTTAAGAAAAATAATTGACAAAATAGAAAAGGGACAAAACAATCGAACAACAAAAAGATATATGTTAAATGATGATAAAATATTAATTCTGAGACCAGGTACAGAAAAAAAGGAACTACTCATTGCCCCTGACTCTTTGAAAATAGCCATTATGGAAGACGCGCATTCCCCCCATTTTGGATTCCAGAAAACTTATGACACCATTAAGGATAGGATATTTTGGCATGGAATGTACAGGGATATTAAAATATTTTGTGCGAACTGTACAGCGTGTCAAACAGCTAAGCATCACAAAACGATAAAAGTACCAGTGCAAAGGGTGGTTAAAGACCATGAAGTAGGAAGTATATTACATATTGACGTATGTGGGCCTCTAACATTTTCTGTGCGAAAAAATAAATTTATTCTGACTATCACTGACGCAACTTCCAGATTTTTAGAAGCGGTTGCATTAAGAAATGTAGAAACACAAACAATTCTCAATGTGCTGAATAAGTACTTCAGTACTTTTGGAATTTGCAACACCATATATCTGGACAATGCAAAATATTTTAGAAGTGATTTATTCAGAGAATATACAAAGGCATTAAATATAGAATTACACTTTACGAGTGTATACAGAGCCAAGGCGAATGCAATTGCTGAGACGGTAAATCGAATTCTGAAGAGCTCCCTAATTGCAATGTCAAAAAGCACAACGGAATGGGACATTCGGCTCGATTTTTTTAAGCTTCATTATAATAACACAATTCACAGGGCTTTAGGATTCGCTCCCGCACTCATTTTCTTTGCGAGAAAATTGAGAACTCCGTTTACATCGCATATTCCCACAGAAAAGGTCTCAACTAAAACTTATGTGGCACAGAGAATGGCACACATTAAAGAAGTGAAACTACAAGCACTGGCCAATCAGTCACGCATGCAGGATGAGTATGCTAAAGAAGAGGACCTGCTACATACACCCACTCTGAATTTGGGACAAGTAGTATACTTAAAACGTATAAATCCGGGCGCTCTAGCGAACAAGTTTGACGGTCCTTTTGAAGTAATAAAAAAATTACGCAACAATAATTATTTACTAAAAGACCTAACAGGTAATTATGCTCGGCCTATAAAAAGGAACATCGATTTACTATTCGCGCCTAGAGCAGCAACTCCTCACATAGACGGGAAAAACAGTACGGCAGAGGAGGATTCAGAGGGGGAAGCATAACAAAAATTTAAAAAAAAAAAAAAAAAAAAAAAAAAAAGAAACATAAGCCCTAATTATTATTTAAAATTATCTAGTGCATTTGTAATATATAGTGATGTTAGTTATGTATTTAAGAAACAAATTTTATGTAGATAAATTTTTTTTTCTTCTCTTTTTGATAACAATACGTTTTTAAGACATCATATAATAACTTGCCTTTTAAAATCAAGCAACATAGAGGGAAAAAAGAAAGGGATAGCAAGATGAGTGTACTATTTCCCTCTGAGTTACAATTGGGGAAATGTGCAGGCACACTCGAAAAATTATTACATACACTAAATATTAAATAGGTACTTCACGGAACTTCATGCTGCATAAAAAAAAATAAATAAATAAAAAATAAATAAATAAATAAACAATAATGATAATTATACATTGGATGACTAGGACAGAAGCAATTGCTCAAAATAAATTCGCCTAGTGCATAATCAATAATAATAATAAAAAAAATAAATAAATAAAACTTTAATTATTTATTCTGCTTATTTAAATAAAGTGGAAACAACTTGAAGAGAAATAACTCTTACAAACAACGCATATGCAAAATTGAGATTAAAAATATGTAAGTTTGGTAAAAAAAAAAAAAAAAAAAAAAAATACAGATTTTCATATTGAAATTTGATAAGAAGTTCGGCGAAGTACGCAATAATAAAATGATATATAACAATGGCAAGGCAAGTTATTGACAAAACAAAATAAATAAATAAAGAAATCAAAGAAAAAAAAATAAGGTTTTCTCACCAACAGAAGACTTTCCGCTTGACGAGATGGATGGAGCGGATGATAGGTCGCGGGGGATAAACACAGTTATCTCACCCCAGATCAAGAAGGGGGAAGAGTTGCTCCAGAATCAGGAGATCTTTCTCTGCGCAGGGCATGACAGAAAGCTAGAAAATTGAATATCAGATTTAGTCGCATGGCAATTTTAAGATGGTTTGCTAAAAAGGGTAAAATGTTAAGGTTAGGATTTTACGAAAACGCGTGTGATATAGGCATTCCCAATAATATTTAATCGGCAGAGTAAAATATATATTAAAAAAAAATAATAATAATAAAATAGAATAAATAAATAAATAAATAATTAAATAAATAAGTAAAGGTTATATTTTTTTTTTGGAGGACATTTGACAGGAATTTTTTTTTCTCTTTTACCTTTGCCTGAAAATAAAAGGTATTACAAATTCTTTTGCTGCACGTTAGATATAAGTATGATGAAATTACTCACACAGCGTACTTTCAAAAGAAGGTCTTATGGGATAGTATACAAAAGAAAGTTATAACAATTAGACTTCATCACAAGGCAATACTTAGTTACATTGGATAAGTAACAGACGCAAAATTATTTTAGAGTCTTATCAGGAATCTTATAAAAGCAAATAAATTAGGAAGTTTTTTTTAAATGTGAAGATTAAACGACACTATATATATTATTAGGTATATATATATATTTTTTACCGACATAGGTGTATGGAAACATAACAATATTTTATAAAAAATGTACAATTGCACATTAAAAAAAAAAAAAAAAAAAAAAAAAAAAATAAAATAAAATTTTTTTTTTAATTGTAAGTGGTATCGATTTCGAACTTTCACACACTTCATAATAATATTTAGATAAGGCATTCAAATACAATAATAATAAAACAATATAAAGGTTCATGTATGGATATCATACGGCAGTGTGAGTACATATATTTGTGAATATAAGGAAATCTTTCTGCGGGCAGAGAGTATTTATCAAACCTGGCCAGGTTATTCACTAAAATGTATATACTCGATTGTCAAAAATCCGTACAAATTAATATATATATAAATACAAATATTTAAGTATTAAAAAAAAAAAAAAAAAAAAAAAATTCAATTTAATTCTAAACAACATAGTAAATTTTGGTAAAAAAAAAAAAATAAATAAATAAATAAATAAAAAAGATAAATTATTTTAATCAGTATGACATGCTGAATCATTTTAGTAATAAAATCAGATATAGAAGTCAATACATATTTCAAATGATTAAGTAATTTTGTTTTCAAAATGTATTTTTTTTTCCTTCCATACTATAGTGTCTTTGAAAATTTTAAATAATCAAACTACAACAAGAAAAGGTAAATAAATGGATGGTATATAGATACACTCTATTAATATTACTTCATTTCACACTTTATAGCATTTACCAGCATTTATTAAAAGCATTTACACTTAGAAATATTCTTTTAGACTCTTCTAAGGTAGCATAAGATTTATAAACAAAAAATATTTTAGGGATTTCACTCCCTTTTTATTCACGTTTTGCTAGATAACCCCCCCCCCCCTCAAATTAAGCATTTAGGAAACATATCAGATTTTTCTTTCGTTATATTTTTTTTTAGGTAGATATGCACGGTAAAGATTTACTTGCAGAAAGCTTTTATCAACAATATCACACCCAGTAATGAAAAAGAATTTTTTTTTCGCTAATTTTTTTCTCTGGTGGCAAAATTTGACTTTAGTTTTTCAAGTTTAATTGCATTTATCAGCCAGGGAAATGAAAAGGCACATTGATTTTCAAAAAATTTTTTTTCAAGTTGTGATATTATAATTTTTAGCATGGTATATTAAAATCTTTCAGGCAATGTTCAGAATCATAATATAATTTTAGGAACATTGTTAAACGATTGCATAATCGCGGTATTATTTCCTGAAAGGCAATTTTATTAGGATACTTCTCTGAGACTCCAATATATTCTGCGGGAAATCCGAGATTTTCGACAGCAAGCGTCTTCAGCCAGTCTATAAGAAGCCATTTTCCCTGAAAATACAAAATAAACAGTACACAGTACATGGTTTTATAGCGAATATATGTCAATTTTATAGAATAAAGGGGTGAAAATTTACAAGGAAGGCATGCGTACCAGGTTATAGGTTAATACGGGTTAGTTTCTAATAGTTTAACATAAGTTTCATGCAAAAGAAATATAATTTTTAAGACAAAAAACGAGACATACCTGGGTGGCTTGCAAGGACCATAACATTCGTTATCTCAATTACAAACAAGTTTTGCCTCTGTAGAGGGGTGAGTTATCGGGATTGATTCTAGGAAGAGCCATCCATTACCGTTTCAGGGTGTTAGGCTACTAAGCACGTCATTAGCACCCGTCAATCAAAATGCGCGCTACTGATAGGATGCGCTCTTTTTCGCGCTAGCTCGTTTTTTTTTCCTCTTTTTCTCATTTAAGAAAACGTTCGCTTCTCGTGTGAAGAGCAATAAGGTATGCTTTGAGCACATGTGTCTGCAGCGATGTCCTCTATACCTCCTCCACGAGAATGATGAGGAATGTGTATACAACATTACCCATTTTATCAACACTTAACATAATTCAAATTTGTAACATTCAGCTGTGATTTGTGCTAATAATCTTGTGAAGTGTAGAATATACACAACAGGGTATATTTGTTTTTTTAGATATTTCATATGATGTACATAAAAAAGGTTTCTCAACATTGTATATATATTTTACTATTTTGATACTAATCCAGATATGTTATGCTAATAACATTGGTGTTGCTAGGAATTTGTGTTGTTTGTATTTTGTTTTGTTTTTGGGTTAATACATATTTTACTTTATGTGTTTAAAATATTATACATTTAAAATAAACAAAAAAATGTGCCAATACATCTCAAATTCAGGTTTAGAATTTTCGGAGCTTTTACATGTTATATATTTTTTTTTCTTCCTTGGTGTAGAAAAAATTATTCCAAATTTATACTTGGCTTTGATTGCATGATTTGGCATTTAATGGATTAATTTAATTGTTGTATCAAAATTTGGGCATGGGGAAATAATACACAGAAGAGAAGATAATCGGACCTTGGAAGTGTTCACCAGAACTGAATCAAAATTCCAATGAATATGGATACAACAGTTGCGGCAGTGTGGTGTGCACAAAAATGATGTCTACAGACCTCATTTTTTTTTTAGACCCAGGGGATAGATGATGGGTGTAAAACCCACATCACTCAAACAGACAATTCTGTAAAGAAAACTAACTATTCGAAACAAATTATATAGAAAGAAAGGAACAGAGGACAGTTGATTGACATCTAAGACTGTGAAATTTATAGCGCCAATAAGACTGTGACAAGACGGCCATAAATAAATGACAAAACAGAGACATTTTCATTATTGTGTATTTACGACAGGGCAAAAGGGGAAATCTCATCTCCGTGTGTGGTAGTAATTATCAACAACATAGACATTCTGACGACTAGGCCTGTAGAAGCCCCTAGAAAATTAAAATTAGGGGGCGTTCAAGTTAATAGTCAATTTAAGGACAGCCAATGAGACTGGAAGGGAAAAAAAATATGTTAAAAAGAAAACTGTGAATGGTCGAAGGATAACTCGACTACAGAATAATTATTATACACTTTTTGCTTCTAAAAATTTGTAAAAAAAAAATTACGAGTCAGTCAGTCAGTCAGTCAGTCAGGCAGTCAGTCTATCAAGTGAGCTCGAGTGAGATGTGCCAATATGATTAACGAAAGTGTGCCGGACTTCTACTCATCGGTCCGGATATGCATTTACCTATGATGGCAGCAACTTTAAAAAAGGTATGCTTTTTACCGACTTATTTCCCCTTATTTTGCCCACGAGTATAGAATATGATCGAACTAAAAAAAATAATGGTGAAACACTTGCACGCCAATTGTCCCGCAGGTTAATTTATTATGGTAATGATAACTCCTGAATTTATGAAAGCAATTTCAATGTAGAAAATATTGTGTTACAAAGCATAAAATGTAATTATGCAACAGCTATAAAAAAAATGAATAGATTTTGATTTGATTATTGTGTATCTTTGGAATTTATTTATGTGCATGTATATATTTAGTGTATTATGTGTGTTCCGTGTTGTACAAATAAATGTTTTCTTTAAATGACAAAGCATGGAAATGATTTATGGAGTATGTGTCGAAATTACTCTAGGTGCATGCTGATCAACGTTTCATAAGGATCTGATAACGTCAAAAAAAAAACACAACGCATAAATTAATCTAAATTTTTCTGGATAAGAATATTTTTTTTTGTAAGAAATTTGAATTGGAAGTATTTTGTAAGGAATGTTATCATTTTCATTAGAATTGTTATTAGTATTCCTTAGGCTGCAGAAAATATTCTTTTCCCTAATCAGATCCTAGAAACATAATACGATCACTAACAGAATTAATTATAATTATTATAAAATAAATAAATAGGTTGATCAAACTGATGCACAATTTTGGGGAGAGAAATATCGGAGAGAAATCAAAGGTACTAAGGAAGCAATATGATTATTACAAATTATTTTTAGGTATGTAAAAATCTCTCCATCAGTTATTTAAAATAAAAATTTAGTCAACATGTATAAGTTGCTTATTAGTTTGGCGATTCGTATCATTTGGCGAAATTGGTCGACGGGATAACTAAGTAGTACTGCATTTGGTTTGGCGCAAAAACGTCTTTCAATGCAGAAAACGAGAAAATCAAAAGATTATCGAGCCGCTGAAAACCAATTACGTGTTGAAAGGCGATCACGAAAAAGGAAGCAATTTAATGCCGAACCGATTAATTGTAAAACATCATGTCTCGAGGGCGACCAATCCACTAGCTATGGCGTTTTACAATCGATTGGGTCTAAACCAGGAAAATATGAGTGCCAATAGTGATTCTAACAAGCCGGAAAATGTTATAGCTGTTATTCTTGATTTTCCACCACCTAAAAAGAAAACTAAAAAGCAATCGGCTTGGGAAAAACTGGAAAAAAAAAATTTTGATTCAATGTCTGATGGACCCATTCACAGATACATGTGCTGCTATCGACTTTGGTTTAAAACCTCCATCTCCAAAATTCTGCTCTGTAAAATCAAACAGTATATGCCAAAGTCTTACAAGTATAACAGTATATGCCAAAGCTCTATTTTAATAATGATTACTTCCATACCAACAATGTTACATAGTTTGAAAAGTTTCTTTCGTCGCCAACTTTTATGCTTGGCGACAATGGAGTGATGTGACTTAAACGAACCGTACCTTCAAATTGCAGCATGTATAAAGTCATCTATAGCAGTGGCACGGATAATACACAATAAAACAACTGGTATTTAGCTTAAAATTATAGATGAATGTTTCAAGTGAAACATTTTTCAAATGGTTGGTGTAATTTCTTAAATATTTTTTTTTTTCATTTTTTTTATATGTAATGAAGTTTGAAGTGAATGACTTTTTAAATTACAGTAAAATTTAAAAACTCTTTCCAAAAAAAAAAAAAAAAAAAAAACGCAAACATTATTTATAATACATTTTTTTATGCATGTAATTTTTTAAGACTAAAATTTATCTTTCATAAAGTCTAAAATTAAAAATCTAAATACTCGACATTATGAAAAAAAAAAAAAAAAAAAAAAGTAAAAAAGAAAAAAAATGTGTAAAGATTCAGAATTTTATACTCAATAGAAAAATACTATCCCTACAAAAATAGCTTCCATTTTTAACAATTTGTCTTTGCTATAAAATGCATCTGAAATAAGTAAAGATGTTTGAAAACGTATCTTGTGTAATGTTGGCGTAATGGTATTGCGCAACAAGCTGCAAGGGGACAGTTCCCTTCTTCAATCCCGTTGGAGGGTAAAAGTTATTTCTTAACAGTTGTTTATATCACATATCAGTCCTCAGAGCTTGATGTTAACGTATCCTTGAAATGTGAAGAATAAAAATTATAAAAATGTAAGTTTGTCCTTGAAAAATCCTTTTTTACCTTTCAAATGAAAAATTTTAAATACTAAAATATGAAAAAAAAAAAATCGGAAATATTTTTTGAAAAAACGGAACTTTTTCTGGAATTTAAGGAAAAATTTTTTCGTTTAAATACGGAAAAAGTACCGGCGTCTCCTCTCGATTGTCAGTAGAATTTATGTATTTTAAAGGAATTTTTTTTACAGTGTTCGTTATATAGAAATTTTCGTCATAGCTCAAGTTCAATTCAGCAAAGCTTGACTCTAACTAAGCTCCTAAAATTTTTAACTTTTATCAGAATACTGAAATGCGACTAAAAGACGCTAAATTGCAATATTTCAATCACCCTTTACTAATGTTAAAATTGTTTACGAAAAAAGAAAATAATTTTTTTTTCAAACTTATAATTCTAATATATAATGAATTTTTTGATTGAATTTTTAATTAGTTACATCCTAATTTTCGTTATGTCAACATATAGAATACAAATAGTAACCTTAAAGGGACAGTTGTTGCATTCGTTATATAAAGATGTTCGTCATAACTCAAGTCACTTTAGCGGAACTTCACTCTATGATCTTTTAGCAGAATATTGAAATGCAATTAAAAAACACTGAAATGCAATATTTCTATCACCTTTTACCAATTTTAAACTAAATAATAATAATAATAATAATTGCATCTTTTTGTCTTATAATGAGACTTTAAGCGATTGAATTTTTGATTTGTTACATCCTAATCCTAAATTTCGTTATATCAGTGTACAGAATGTGAGTAGCAAAGAGGGACAAAAGTTTCGTCCGTCATATCCCGATGTTGAGTTATAAGATGCTAAAATGATATAATTTATTGTTACAATTATATGATGTAAGTGGAAAGATACTGACAATATTTACTAAAACTAGTCTTTTGAACATGTTTATGAAAACAGTGATCTCAAATATTTTATTAAGGCTGTTCTCAACTGCTCTGCTCAACATACGTAAAAGTTTTGCCACATTTACAAGTTCATTTTTTAACGGACAGACATAAAATGCGTAGGCCTGTCTATGGAAGCGATGTGGAATCGAAGCGAGTTTTCCATTTTGTGATCAATAAATTCCTATAGAGTTATGAGCGAAATTGACCACGTGGCTAATATGTTTTTCATTCCAGTTTGAGTTGTTAATCTGCTTTCGCGTGGAAATTCGGCTCAAAATGCCTACTTTGGCATTTTTTTCTGAAACATATATTGCTTACGCATAATAAAAAAGGGAAAATGAGTGCGATTAGATAGTTTCTGAACAACACCACTTACTAGTTTTATGCATTTCCGAACAAAAATAAATAAAAACTTATGCCATAAAGTTTCCTTTCTGATTTAAGAACAGTCTTAATAAATGAAATGTTTGTTGTTGAATATTGTGTAATTTAAATAAGTTTGCGATACAAACTTTTGAAAAGCACGCAAGCGATTTTTATTTAAATACAATAAAACATATTTAAATTTAAGAAACAAATTGGAAAAGAAATCTGTTTTATTATTATCATTATGTTATTTATTTAAAAGAAAAAAGCCATAATACTTAGTGATTTAGAATTCGGGGTTTTGCGATAATTTTTATAATAACATTTTGTAATCACATCTTTTGCTTGGCATCTTATATATTTCACGCGTGCAAATTAGGAAAAAATTCTTTCGTGTTTAAATAAAATACGAGTTTGACATGAGTGCTTTAGATATTACTTTTAAACATAGATTATATTCTGTTATTTTGTTTACGTAGATTAATTAATATTATTTCTCATTAAGCAACCTGTGTTCTCCGGCGATAATTGCTCTATTGCACGCATTTTATTATGGTACATTTTATGAAAACACATACATGACGCAGATGTCACACATGGACCAAGTTGATGCGATTTCATGTCTCACATGGTAACCCGTTTATTTTGTTCCATCACTTTATTTAAAAAATAAACAATGGTGGAAGCAATAAATATACAGTTATAAATAATAAACATAATAATAAATAGAATAAAATGTATAAATAATACAAAAAATCGTATTAGAGAAATATTCAAAAACTTTCACCGAAACAAACTTTCTACCAATTTACGGGAGAAGAAATCGCGCCACGTAGTGCATATATGACATCCGTGCTATATTTATACATAAAAATAAGCATAAACGTTCATCAGGTCTATTTATGTAACTGTTCATATCTATTTGCAACAAATATCACTTTATGAAGTCTCCACAGGACGAAGGTTTATAAAAACGCCAAAGTAAAGGCAATATCGGAAAAGTACCATGAAATTAGAGTAGGTATATCATATACGGATCGGGTTTGGGGAAAATTTGGCGAAAATCATTTTTGAATATGAATTACAAATATATTTTTCAATTATTTTGTATTATTTTAAAAATAAAATAATAATAATTAAAAACATAATTAATTAATAAAGAAAGAAAAATTATTTATATAATTTGATAAAAAAATTAAACAATTTATTAATAAATAAACAATAATAGCCGGGTTACCAGGCCATGCAAAATAACGATATTTTGGCGCCAATCATGCGAAAGCAGCGCTGTGCAAAATGGGGGGGGGGGGAGGAGGCGAAGGGGGCAATCGACCTGGTCGTGGAAATTTATGGGGAGCCAAATTTGTACTACCAAGACCAACGTCATTTTTGGCCTGTTACAAGAAAAAGTTATGTGGGAGGGTGCCAAATTGAAACAATTTCTTGGCGCAGTTTTTTCTTCGCACGCCCATGTGCGAATAAGTTCTATATTCTTTTCTAGTATTTTATCGAGCATTTTAAATTATTTATTTGGAATTAAATGAATCGATGTGATTTCAATATTCAGCTTTGGGTTTGAATTTTTAATACTTTCCAACAAAGTTGAAAATTGTTTATGCATTTGGTTTGTCTGTCCGTCTGTCCTCGCTCTAAAGCCTGTAAATTTACGTTTATTTTAATGCAATTGGTAAACCTTATTAACGTCCCCTAAGCATGTTTTATATTGTATATGATGCATGTTAGATTAAAATTCCTTTAGAGGAGCACCCTAAAGAATTTGATTACATTATGGTCTATGGGAAGAAATGTTTACAGAGTATTTTAATGACATTACCCTATTGAGATGGATTGAATTTGATATAAATCACCGAGTTTTACAACGATTACGTTAGAACAGGATATTCATAGCATTTTTAATCCATTTATCGGGACACTCAAAAGAAATCAGCTATAATGCTGTCTTTTAGTAACAATTGCTCAGATGAGTTTTCAATTTTGGCATGTGCTTTTAAATTTAACTATTTTTAGGTACGTTCGTAATTATATAAATACGTAGCAGTCGTCGATTGATCCGTCCGTCTGTCTACTTATCCGTCAGTATGTCCACGTACAACAGCACAAAAACTACCCAATCGAATCGTTTGAAATTTTAAATACATTTGACGCCGAATTTTGTTGAGTCATTTAAAAGTATTCCGTCACATTATGGCCGATAGGTTGAAATAATTCCAAATGCTTTTTAATTATAACACCCGTAGAAACATAAAGAAATCGATATGCATTTATGAAGGGCACTAGAATATAAATTTTGTAGAATATGCTACAGAAAGAATACTTATTATTTATTTAGAGGGTACCATAAAAGAATTCCGAAGCATAATGTTATGTGTGTGTGTGTGTGTGAGGGGCTTTTTTTTTTTTTTTTTTTTTTTTTTTTTTTTTTTTTTTTTTTTTAATCAAAAGATTAGAATCATTTTCTCATTTGACATTACAAAGTCTTTTAAATAGTAATTTATTCAGGTAAAACTGCATAATAGAGTTCACTTCGGCGTATTGAGCCTGCATGTTTTGCTGAAAAAATGTGTTCAAATTTCTAAATCCCTTGTGATGATACTTTGACAGCTCAAAGCTCAAAGATTATGATGCAGACGAGATATTCAAAGCTCATGCCTCACTCAAAGCTACTAATATTGCCAAGTCCTTTTATTTAACGCATGCTAAAGCGAAATATTGCTCAACTCCTTGAGAATGGGTTTGAAAAGAAAACAAAACAGAGTATGTAGTGACTAGCATGCATTATATATTTAAAAAATCTAATTGATCATATCTGGAACACATTCAAACGACGCATCGCATTTCTTTGTTGGCGTTTTCGCAATTTTTATGTACCACTTTTAAAGAGAGCCTCAATTCTTATCGAGAACCTCATCGCATCAATAGAAATCAGATGTAGATATTATACTGTTATATATATTAACTATTCTGTATTAACTGTTTAAGGGGTTCACACACCATATAAAAAAATTTCTCTTTCTTTTCAACCATCATGATTTGTGCCATTTTTACGTACTAAAATTGGTGTAGAGTGTCTGTTTATCTTCTTGGCGTAATTTCAAAGATTTCAAATTCCGATACAAGTTATTTTAGTGTTTTATTATGTGCATTAATTTTAATATATTGCGTACGTTCAATTTTATAACCACGTATGGCTGTTTTGCATAGTTCGCTTCCCTCTTTTTTAACCGTGTATACGCATTTATATAGAATATTTTGTAATGGTATAGTTAAATTTGGTCATTTTCGTTATTTGAACTTGTGGCGGTATATGGTCAATTAAAGGTAGCATCGTATTTTTTGTTCTTTTACTTTTTGCATTTTATTATTAAATCTATGTTCTCAGCAATATCGCTCAGACTAATCCCTCTGAGGGAAGTCCTAGTTAAAAAATTGTTTTATAAATATTTTTTTTTAAACCACTGTAATCTATTATTATTTTACGAAATTTTATGTGGATAAAGATGCAAAACAAAATAGACGTGCTGTAATGTTCCATTAAAAAGCTCTCAGCAAATTCTTTGCTCAAACCTTTGGGCAAAACATTCGCTCACGGCAAATTCTTGCGTGGTGTTGTGTAAGTTGTTTTCTAATACCTTTCCATGCGCACAAACAAGCACATGCGTTTTTAATAAAGATAAACGAGAAAGTGATTCATCATACTCAAAAATGAAACCATTATTATTTTCATCATTATTTTGAATAACAAAAGATCCGGGAGCCCGTTCACATCGGAGGTCAAAGTTCTTGCTACATTTCCTTATAAGCTTATTGTAGCCTATCAATGCCTTTAAAGACTATGTTAGAAATATATAATAAAAGCGGTTTTTTTTTTTTTTTTTTTTTTTTTTTTTTTTAATTCTCGCACTTTTTATTTTTTATCTATATTTCGAATTCTATTTCTTACTATTTAAAATATTTCGGCGTTGTTGTTTCAGAACCAATTAGCATATTTTAGTTTAATAGACTGTGTATCTTACAATCTTCTTTTTTATTGGATTTTTTTTTTTAAAATTTTAATTACATATATGTTTTTATATAATTTTCATTTTTTTTTTATTTTCTCTCTTGTATCTTCCGTTTTACTTACATCCAATGATTCATACCTCCAGTATTATATACAAGCTCGGCTACACATCTGTCTGTTGTATGAAATAAATCAGAAACATAATTTTTAGATAAATTTGTTATTTAAAATTTATTTTGACACCTTATTTCAAGAACTTTTTATTTCATTTATTCTTTGGTATCATGCATATTTGAAATATGTCTATGATTATCAATATATTGAAATTACCAGGGAGGCTTAATGCATTAAGATTTTTGTTTTTATATGTATTTAGTTTATTATAGCAATTAATGTAAGATACTAGAACATTATAATTTTTGGATAAGAGTTATTTTTATTATACGAACTTGTAAGTTTTGTATAGTAATCAACCGGACCGAAACCCGACCCGCAGCAAAAAATTAGAAGTTAACCCCCACATGTAGCAGAAAACAGTCAACCGGACTCAGACGCAACCCACAATAAAAAAGTAGAAGATAATCCGACCAGCCGTAAAATATAGAAGTGACCCGACTCAAACCCGACAACCAATAAAAAAGTAGAAGTTAACCCAACAAGCAGCAAAAAATATAAGTCAAATGGACCCAAATGCGACCAACAACATAAATGTTAGTTAACCCGACCAGCAACAAGAAAAAAAAAAAAAAAAAAAAGAAAAAAAAGGGGAGTCAGCCGGACCTAAACCCAACCCCGCAGCAAAAAACAAAAGTCAACCGTACCCAGACCCACCCGCAGCAAAAAATAGAAGCAACATGACCCGCAGTAAAAAAAAAAAAAAAAAAAAAAAAAAAAAAAAAAAAATTAGTCCCGACCCACGCATTAAAGTCGAGTCTCCAAATTTCGAAAATCGCCCCCTCCCACCCCCTTGAGGAGTCTCCAAATCCGCCTTTGATGAATTACCTATTGAGTTATGAGCGTTTTTGATCACATGACAAAGCATTTTTTCCCCTTCGTAATCTGGCTTTTTCGTTTTCATCGGGAAATTTCGTTCAAAACTCCAGAAGCCGAAATATGGCAATGTTATATGTTTTTAATTTTTTGTCACACATCTATTAAGTAATATAAATTGTTCATTAAAATGTTTATATAAAATGTGAAATTCTTAAAATCTTGTAATTAAAAAAGCTAATGAATTTAATAAACCTTTTATCATACTTATCCCATGTTGCTTTTTTTAAGGAAGAAAGCTTTTGTAAACAGTTCCTCATAGAATTTTTCAGAACGGTCATCTACTTAAAACGTAAACATTCCTGTAGCTGAGCTCTTTCCTTAGCAAAATTACTCCGACCATGTTGCTTTTTTAATTTTCTACTAAAAAAATAGTGAAGAGATAAACTTTTAAGCGGAAGTTCTCTCCAGTTGTGTTTAATTCATGAACTGTGAAAGGTTTATTTTAAGAACAACATGTTGACAGAAAAATTTCACCAATTTCTTTTTTCTGGGCTCACTGAAATGATCAGGAACTAACTCTCTTATATAAATCATTATTATTTTTTTTCTTTTGAAGTAGAAAAAGAAATATTACTTAATGGTCTGATTTAATAAGAGTAAGCTTCTTTTAGAAACAACTCTTCGTCACATTAATATATTGCTCACTACTGTAATCTTAAATCGAATTCCAATCGAAAAACTCTCTTAAAAGTATCTGCCTACGTGCAGAGAACCTTTTTTATTTATTTATTTATTTATTTATTTTTTTTTTTTAAGGACAGTTTTGAAAAAATATAATAATTTTTAGTTCTATTGTATTATAGAATGATAAAAAAAAACATAAAATCTTAGCAATATCTTTTTAAAATTTTAAAAATTGGGGTTTTTACTGCTTTTTTTAGCAAAATTTCATGTTTACGCCAGACAGCGTACACTCAATTCAAATAAATATATTTCTATTTTTTTTATGCTGCACTCTTCTATTACACTTATCTGTGCACTGAGCGAGAAGTTTTACAATATCTTGAAAAATAACCTAAAGTTTTGAAAATACATAAAAAAATACTTTTTTTAAATTAAAAATTACCGTTTTTTTTCACATTTGAGTGCCTATAAAATAATTAAATGGTCTCATATAGCTTAGATCCTACTTCTGAGAATAATGAGTGATATTAAAAGCATACTTACCAAATTTCACTGAAATATTTTTAGAACTTTTTATGTAATGAAGCTTATCGAACATAGAAATAACAAATAATAATAATAATAATAATAATAATTTTCCAGAAATCGCATACATGTATTTTCTTGTAAAAATCTAATATATTTAATTTATACACTTAAAATACGCCACATTTATATTCTAAACCATTCTTAACTTCGTATTTAACCGTTTTTAACTTCTTGTAGCTCTTTTCGTTTTCCTGGTAAGTTTTGCAGTGCATAGCGAGTGACGTTTTGAATTTTGTATTCGCTCATCACAAATTTTAAAATAGTTTATGATCATATTTTGTTCAACTGATACTCCTAATTGTTCGAATACAAGTAAAAGTCCTAAATACCCTAAATTATAAATTAAAACTGATAAAGAATTGCAATCGTAATAGATTGCTCTTTCATAAAAAACAATAAAAAAAATTAGGAAAATTTCACAAATATGGCCATTTTGATGTTTATTAAAATTATTATAACTCCTCTTCTAATAGAAGGAATAAAATTTAAACAGATTTGGAATCTTAAAAGCTTGCTCTTTCATATAAAACAATAAAAAATTTCAAAAAATTTCACCAAAACAGCCAATTTGTTGTACGCCTTATGTATTTGATGTAGGATACCTTAACCCTGAATTAGAAATTGAACAAAATACTTCACCTGAATAGTTATCTTCATGGGTGTCTGAAGATAAGGGTGAGTAGCCGAATTTGGACCATTTGACTTATTTTCAGTTCTAATTCATTTCATTTATGGAATATCTGCAAGATATCGCTGCACGTGTTCAATCTATTTAGCTGCTAATTAAATATAAAAAATTATTTTTGAAAATCTTAAGTTTTATTTAAATTGGAAATAATCGTCAAAAGTGGTCCAAATTCAGCTACTGGTCGCCGAAATTGCACCACCAGCAACCTACATTAGTCCAAAAAATATCTTATATCCCATTTTAATTTCTTATGAATTTTTTTTATAGGAATCATGAGTTAAATTTCATTATATTGCCAAATAAAAAAAATACAAAATTGAAGTTACGGAATTCCAAATTGCTCGATAATATGAAGTTTACAGATTGATTTGAGATTCGTGAATTTTAAACGATGTTTTCCGCGCTAAATATTTAATTTAACCATTAACTGTTGCTAGCGGTCGCACGATCCCAATCTTTTAAAATTATCACGGATTAACTTGAAATTTTGAATTTAATCTATACTAATATTATAAAGAGGAAAGATTTGATTGTTTGTTTGTTTGAATTGAATAGGCTCCGAAACTACTTGACGGTTTTGAAAAATTCTTTCACCGTTGGAAAGCTATACAATTTCCGGTGAACATAGGCTAATTTTTAATTGATTTATTCAAATATTTTCCTTAATAATTCAAAATTTCATTATTTTTCATACAGAATCAATTAAAATTTTTCCGATAAAAAATAACCATTTTCTTTTCAGTTGCCAAAAAAATCAATATATGGAAAATAATTTCTCCTCGGCAATTAATTTTTAGTTGAACAGTATCCACGTGAAAAATTAAAATAAAAAAAATTTCAAAGGAAAATAAATATGACGTCATTTGTTATATTATCGGAAGTTTTGTTTGCACAGATATCATATACACACCGAGGTAACCTAATGGACACTAAATTGATGTTATTTTGCCTGGCATGGCAACCCGACTATTGTTTATTTAATTATTAATAAAATGTTTTTTTATTTCCTTTCTCTTCTTTAAAATTATGTAAACTGTTTTGTCATATACTTATTATTTAAATACTAATTGTTATTATTTTTTAAATAACAGAAAATAATTTAAATATATATATGAAACTGGTATTCGAAAACGATTTTTCCGCCAAATTAGTGTAAAAAATTATCCTGCCGACCTCGGCGCGTACATGACTATTGCGCTGTTTTGTTTATGTATTAAGGATACTTTTAGATCATACATCCGATTACAGAAAATTAGTCAGATTATTTAATTAGAAGTTATTAAATTTATGTTTTTTTATTATGAAACAGACGAAGAAAAGAAAATTTACTATTGCTGCCCGACTGGAGAACCTTGATGTTATTTTAAAAAACTATCGAAATGGCAATTTTTTAATTATTTGTTTACGTTTTTTTTTGTTTATATTATTGCAAACATTTTTCCACTTTTATACACGCATCACCTTGGCGTGATTTTTTTTTTATGATGCCAATTTGGAGAACACTGCGTTTTCAAATACCAATTACATTTATATTACTTATTTTTATTTTCTATTTTTTTAAAAAGGAAATAATAATAATAAACTAAGTCAATAAATAATTATGGAACGAAACAATTTACATAATTTTAAAAGAGAAAAGAAAAATAATGAAATAATTTACTCAAAAATAATCAACTATTACCGGATTACCACGTGAGGCATAAAATCGCAATTTGCTGCAATCGCGCCAACGGGATCCGTAGATGACACCTGCACCTACATGTTATTGGCAATATTATTGTTTATACAATTTGTTTATATAATTTGGTAATACTTGATAATCCCATCGACCAAAAAACTATCGCTAAAGTATAAGGTTAAATGTCAATGGATGATTGTAAATGTCACATTCATTTCACATTAAATTTGTTATATGTAATTGTTACTTCATCAACCAATTTTAATTCGATATTTATTTGTATTTCTATTAACATTTTAGTAATTTATTGATTCTTTGGTTATTTAAAATAAAAATTATGTCCATTTGTATAATTTGGCGAAATTGATCGACGGAATAATCAAGTAGTCGAACAAAAAACTATCGTCAAATTATAACATTAAATGCCAATAATGGATGATCGTAAATTTCACATTTATTTGAGGACAAACATGAAATAAGTCTGGTACATTTGTAACAATATCGTTTCTAGCACTTCTAATGTTTGACACTAAAAATCATAATGGAATCGATTACAGAAGGTAGAAAGATTTTATTAGATGCAAACTAAAGACTTATTTTTCTACAAAATTTAGTCATCAAGATTATTCTGATTTAACGGCTACATGTTAGCAACTGTTTTATAAAAGGAAGAGGTAGTGAAACTGATGTAATTTTAATGTTATTCAAATAATAAAGCTTTAAAACACACTTTTTATGCTTCATTGTTCTACTAAATATATAAGTGAAACACCCTTCTTCGTCTGTCACTTTCACGGAGGGCACCCTTTCCTTAGGACCTATATCCCACGTGTAGATAAATGGCCGTCATAAATACAAACAAACAAAAACTCTTCTTTATCTGTAAATAATTCTTTACATTTTTTACTCTATTATTCTTGCTGGAACAGATTAAGGCAGATAGGAAACTACAGTAGACCTGCTAGCAGAGGACGTTTATTAAAAAATGTAACATGAAATGACATTGTATGTAGGCTACCAGAACTACACATAGTGCAAGTTCAGATGTCAGGATTTTAAGAACTAAGAAATGATAATGTACAATCCGAAAGTTTATAGAGTTTGATAATCAATGTCACTAATCATTGCAATGCCCTCTAATGTAATAGTGTGATGACTCGAGAATATTTTGATTCCTGTTGTCATAACGGTCTCATGTTCATACGAAACTCTACTATAAATGATAAAATAAAAGAGATGGTGCTTTATTGCCCAAATTTTCGCCGACTTACAATAGTACAATATCGCAATGGCGTTGGCATGATTTTCAGCAATACGGAAGATCATTCCAGGGTGGTCTATACTGCTTTAAAATAAAATTTTTAAATCACCATTTTTTTTTTTTTTTTTTTTTTTTTTTTTTTTTTTTTATTTGAGTCAAGGTTTGTTTGGAAATATGGACCAGCGAAGCGGGCATAGCCTGCTAGTTATAAATATTTGTGAAGTTTTGTTTTATTTGGAGCTCATGCTATTGCTAGAAACTTCAAAATATAATTATAATTAAAATTATATTAATCCGGTACATAAAGTTTTGCACAGAAGCACTATCCTATGATTTAATGAAGCTTTTTATTTATTTATTTTATTATCATTTTTTTTTCCCACGGAGAGAATTTATAATAGCTATGGGACAATTTTTGTTACAAAAGTAAAATGTTAAAGGATTTCTTTTATCTGATAAATTGGTATGATGGAAACGTATAATTACATTTAAAAGAATTGTTGAAGCATTTATTATTATTATTTTTTTTTTTTTCAAATAAAACAATTGAGAAAATGTTCTTCAGCTAATGCTTGCATATATTTTAATTTTAATAAATTTTCTTTTTGCCAACTTCTATTAAATAAACTTTTAAATAAAAATTATTAAATAATTGTATGTGTAATACTCAAATTTAAAAATGAAATATTTTTATAGTATGTTGTTTAAATAACTTATATTAAAAGAGGTATATTGCATTCATTTCAGCTTATAGATTTTTTAAAATTATTATTTCAGTTATTTATGTAACGTAAAATATGAAAATTTTATATGTTGCAACTGCACCGTGGCCAGTTTTTTAGGTTCTAATTGCCGTAAATGGGGCAAAACTCACCTGAATGTGACAATCATAGATTGTAGGATTATATTACAAATATTTACTCCATTTCCGCAAAAGAAATTTATTTTGAGTTAAAAGCATGGTGTTCAATAATTTTCTGCTTAAAAATAAATATACTAATTTAATAAAATTTCAAATATAGGGTAACATCCCCAGTAATTGGCACATTAAGAATTTGTCTTTAATTTTACTTCTGTTTTCATTACCAAGAAATAAAATATTTACTTGCAAATATTTTTAAATCAAAGAGTGCATATCTGTGCATCTATTTTGCCCACTAAAAGCAAAAATATTTGAAAAAGTATTTTTATAAAAAGTTGCTGTAATCACCAGTAATTGGAACCTAGAAAACTAGTATGACACCTTGTTATCCAGTAATTGGCACATGTTTATATAAGAAAGAAAAAAAAAAAAAAAAAAAAAAAGAGGAAAAAAAACCTTTATATTTTACATTTTTTGGTAATATATATGAAAAATTCTATGACTATGAGAAACATATGATGGAAAATAATAATTATAACATAGTATAGACAGAAAATTTTGGTTGTAAGATAACATAGATTGATAACATTAATTGTAAGAATTTTATTCTGAAAATATTAATCATCACATAAATAAATTAATGCTAAAACACTCATCTATGTGTGGGAAATAAATGTTTTGCACTTTTTTTTTTTTTAAACAGTCATAAAATATTATTTCCAAATGTAAAATAAAAACATAATTTGAAATATTACATGGAAAAATAGTCATACAGAATTTAACGCTTTTTATCTGCCAGTATCAATTTTATTTTTCAAATAATGGATGACTCCAGAGAAAAAAAAATGCCTGATAATGCGAAGGGAACATAAAAAATAAAATTTTTCTCTACATTTGCTATAGCTGACTTTGATGGTCAAATATGTGTTTTCATTTTTTTCTCGTAAAAATTTAACAGTAGATTCTGCACAATTTAAATATGATCCATATAATATTGTTTATCATAAACTGCATAATAATGTTCTTTCAACAAATTTATTTCCTTTTTTAATTCTTTATCATCATCTCTAAGATCCAAATTGATGTTGTCACTATTTATTGAATCATCATATATTATTTCTCCATCAGATTTTGAATCTTCTAAATTATAGTTTCTAAATTTTCTAGATCTTCATATTCAAAATCAGGGGCTGTAGAATATGTCCAATCCAGCGATCTAGGATCTGGAGGAATTATGTAAATATAAGTTTGATTTCAATTTTAACAACAAGTTACATAATTCCTTGAAATAGAAAAAAAAATTCGCTATAAATAGAAATATCAATTTACCGACCTTCACAAAATCGATCTTAGAATATTATGTACCATATATACTCACGCATAAGTTAATTTTTTTTTTTGGGGGGGGGGGGGGGATTTCTAATATTTACAGTAATACAGAATTTTGGTAGCATATAACATATCGCAAAACTTGGTGATATGGATTAAGAGAAATGTTATTAGTAAAAACATTTTCTGCACTCCTGACAGCTCAGTATGTGCAGTAGGGTGGGCCGAAAAAAACTTTTTTTCGATTTTCGATTATGGCGGGTGCGTAAAAGTGGCCACTGGTGGCACTCAGTTCACACAAAAAAATTTAGATTTTTTGGACTTTTCCTTACCCTGCCGCAAATGGCTTGAAAATTTGCAAAAATGCTGATTTTTGAACTTTTTTAGGTAAAAAGTTAAAAATGTTAAATTAAATTTATTTTGGCTGTATTTGCTTGAAAAGGCAGCTTTAACGTACCAAATGCTTAAATAAGTTCTGATAATGCATTATTTAATTGCTAAGTGTATTTTAAATAATTCGATTTTCATAGCTTTTTCACGTATAATAGGCAAAATATGTGTTAGTTTGAATCGTTCGTTAATTTCTCTCTTATTTATGTTCCTTGGTCTTTAAATTTTTTCTATGCGTCAAAGGTCATATATTTGGGCAGCGGACAGCAGTATAACTCAAAAACAAAGCTGGAAGGTGAGAAGGGGGTGAAACAGGACACTAAACTTGCGCAATGCCTCATCCTAATGTTGAGAGAGTGAAGGAAGATATAAAAGAGAAGGGAAAATTGCTATAAGAGATTGTTATTATTTTACCATGCTCAAAATCTGAGAAATTTGTTCAGTGTGGATGTGAAACCTCTTCCTAGAGAGATTCAGTACTTTTTGGATCGTTTGACGTACCATTACAGTGTTTTGTGCGTTTTATTACGACGAGTTTGGAAATGGCTATTATGAAGGTCCGTGCCAATGTAAAAGACACACGACAGAATGAAAAGTACCCTTTTTGGGCACCATGCTTGTTGAACTTGCAATTGCTTGTTAGACTTGCAATTGCCAACTTATACTGGTATCATATGCCACTACTACTGGTTGCGAAGCGATATGGCAAAAAATCGAAAAATTCAATATTAGTCAATAGATGGTGTTATTAAAATGGTAGATTGAAAAGTTACCGAAATCTGAATAAAAGCCAGTGTTTTCCCGACGATAAATTTACAAAAAGATTAAAAACGATTAAAAGAAGCGTAGATCATTGGAGAAATCCTAAAATCGTATGGGCTTGAAAGTAAAAACAACCCGCGAAGAATTCGTACGAAATGGTGAAACCTTTTAGTAGTTTTTAATCTTTTTGTAAATCGATCGTTTCGAAAACACTGGTATGGAAGCTTTTTTTCAGATTTCGGTAACTTTTTCACCAACTATTAAACTATTATTCTAAACTATCACTATTAAAAGACGTGTAGATCATTGAGGAAATCCTGTAATCGTATGGGCTTGAAAGTAAAGACAAACCGCGAAGAATTCGTACGATATGGTGAAACCTTTTAGTAGTTTTTAATCTTTTTTGTAAAATTGATCGTTGGGAAAACACTGGTATGGAAGCTTTTATTCAGATTTTTTTCCGAAGCTTTTTTTCAATGGTAACTTTTTCACCAGCCATTTTAATAACATCATCTATTGACTAATATTGGATTTCTCGATTTGCTGCCATATCGCTTCGCAACCAGTAGTAGTGGAGCATGATATCAGTATAAGGCAATTGCAAATCTTTCAATAAGCATGATGCCTCAAAAAAGATACTTTTCATGCTGTCGCGTGTCTTTTACATTGCCATGGACCTTCATACTAGCCATTTCTAAGCTCGTCGTAATAAAACGCACAAAACACTGTAATGGTACGTCAAATGATCCAAAAAGTACCACATCTCTCTAGGAAAAGGTTTCACGTCCACACTGAACATATGTCGCAGGTTATGAGCATAGTAAAATAATAACAACCCCTTATCGCAATTTTCTCTTCTCTTTTATTTCTTCCTTAACTCCCTCAACATTACGATGAGGCATTGCGTACTCTATGAGTCCTGCTTCACCCCTTCTCACCTTCCAGCTTTGTTTTTGAGTTATACTGCTGTCCGCTGCCCAAATATATGACCTTTGACGCATAGACAAAATTTAAAGACCAAGAAACACAAATAAGCGAGAAATTAACGAACGATTCAAACTAATACATATTTTGCCTATTATACGTGAAAAAGCTATGAAAATCGGCTTATTTAAAATACACTTAGCAATTAAATAATGCATTATCGGAACTTATTTAAGCATTTGGTACGTTAAAGCTGCCTTTTCCAGCAAATACAGCCAAAATAAATTTAATTTAACATTTTTAATTTTTTACCTAAAAAAATTCAAAAATCAGCATTTTTGCAAATTTTCTAGCCATTTGCGGCAGGGTAAGGAAAAGTCCAAAAAATCTCAAATTTTTTGTGTGAACTGAGTGCCACCAGTGGCCACTTTTCCGCACCCGCCATAATCGAAAATCGAAAAAAAGTTTTTTTCGGCCCACCCTAATGTGCAGTATGCATTGTATTCATCAGTGCTTCTTTAGAATACAAGAATTTGGATTTAATCCCTTTAAATGAATTTACTGTAGATGATGCCATATTTCAGGTTTTTGACAGTAAGAAATCAGCATATTAGTCTGAAACGTGAACACTTTAAAACAATACAATATATTTACATTAATGCCCAGTAACTATCATGCTGTCCCCAGTAATTGTCATACGAAGCTTTAATGCGATTTCCTTGTAATTGGCATAGGTTCCAATTACTTGGACCTCGCAAAACTGAAGCACCATTACTTGGCATCTATTTTAATTCAGAAATCCAAATATTTGTGTCAAAAATACTTTTACACAATTAAAGTATATCTTTTCAACTAAGCAAAACTGTTGTCGATTAAAATTTAAAATATATTATAAATGAGATAATAATGAATTGAAATGCATGCCTATTTTAAGCCAAAGAAGAAGCATTTGCAACAAAAATGGCTAATTTGATACAAGCCATAGTTGTTTCTCTTTTCTAGGCACTATTGTCATCTAGTATAGCAAAAATCAAAGTTATAATCCAGTGCTGTAATTGGGCGGGAACACGTGGGAACGCCGTTCCCAGAAATATTTAGTGTGTTAGTGTAAAAGTAAATAAATAAAATTAAATAAAAATCGCACATGAGGATAAATTCTTCTTTTTTTTCAAATCAGTCGAAAGGATAATGATTGTTATGAATTATAACATACTGGAAATGACCCTAGAGCCTAGAGTCCTCTTCTGGTCTGTGAAAACTATACCCAATTCAACGTCGGAATGCGAAAGAATAATTCAGCTGCATGAAAAACATCATGATCTATATGAAAATTTAAATCTTCGTTGAAAAACTCACTTCACTTATATTTATAAGCTGTGTAGGGCCTTCCTTGAAAGAAATTTGTCTTGAACCTTATGGACATTAAATTTGGTTGTCCTTAGGAAGAAGATTGGCAGACGAGAAAGTTTGTTGAAAATCAAAAAGTACAGAAAAAACCTCTGATTATCGTTCTTTATCAAAACTTCTGTTATTTCAGTTAAATTTTGCTTCATGATTTAAAATATTATTAAACGAACTATAAAATTCATTCAGAGAATGCTACACAAATACAATACTCTAAAAACTAAAAGATAATAATTAAAACTGTTAATTCAAAAAAGTTGATTTTGGGATAAATGCTTTAAATTGGCTTTTTGCTTATCAAAAATCCAGCAACGTCAACAAGTACTCTATGAGAAAGTGAGTTCCCACAAATATTTTTTTTCCAATTACAGCACTGTTATAATCTTTAAAGTATTTGAGCATATAATTGGTATATGGTCTTGCATTTTTAAAAGATATAATTATAATATATATATAATTATAAATATTATAATTATAAATCTTATTTTAGAACATTTTGTAGGATGTGCCAATCACTGGTGCCTGCCAACTTCATTTAAGATCGCATATCTGATCAAATTTAGGTAAATCAAATTGGTTCAATTATGGCAACAATGCCATTTTTTTAAAACATAATCTCAAAACTAGAAAAAAACTAGTTGGATGTGTCAATCCCAAAACTTTCTTCTATCTCATAAGTACATTTTAGTATTAAAAGAAAAAAAAAAAAAAAAAAAAAAAAAAAAAAAAAAAAAAGTGGTGACTCCAAAGTTACCCACTATCGAATTTCCTCGAACATTTGACCTAGCCTAATGAGATTCTGGTATCCGAAAAGCCTAAAACGCAAAATTTAATTAATATTCTGAGAAAATGAGCTTAGTAGTGCCTCATGTTGGGTAATTTATACTAAAACCTAATAAGCATCTATTTATGTCAAGACCTAACCGAATCTGAAATTTGATGGAATTTCGTCCATTAGTTCTTGAGATATAGTTATAACAAAAAATTTGCAAAACGTAGCAGAGCAACACCATATCTTGGACAATTTATGCCAAAACGTAAAAAAGCGTCTAATTATGTTATGATTCAAAAGAATCTGAAGTTTGACAAAATTCTGTGCATTAGTTCTTGAGATATAGCTAGTTTAAAAAAAAACGTATAAAATATAGCACAGCAGCACCATCAGTTGAAGGATTTATAACAAAACGTAATCATCGTGTAATTATGTTATATGATATTTTGTAACAAAATCTGAAGTTTGATGAAATTCTGTGCGTTGGTTGTTGAGATATGGCTATCGGAAAAATTGTGCAAAATACAACATAGCTGCACCACCTGTTGCAAGGTTAACACCAAAATGTAATCAGCGTCTAATTATGTTATATATTCTAGTGTAACAGAATCTAAAATTTGATGAAATTCTCTGCATTAGTTCTTGAGATATAGCTATCGCAAAAATCGTGCAAAATGTAGCATAGCAGCGCCACCTATAGGGCAGTTCACACCAAAACCTTATCAGTGGCTATGTATCTCAAGGTATCGCGGAATCTGAAGTTTGGTGAAATTCTCCGCATTAGTTCTTCAGATATAGCTATCATGAAAATCATGAAAAACGTGGCATAGCAGCGCCACCTGCTGGCCAATTTACACCAAAACTTAATCAGCAACTATGTATATCAAGGGGTCACAGAATCTGAAGTTTGGTAAAATTCTGTGCATTAGTTCTTGAGATATAGCAATCTTGAAAATCATGAAAAACGTAGTATAGCAGCGCCACCTGCAGGCCAATTTTCACCAAAAACCAATAGGCACTAATTCATATCAAGGTATAACTGAATATAAAATTTTATTAAATTTCGAGCATTAGTTCTTGAGATAGAGCGCCCACAAATTTTTTGTCACATACAGACAGACAGACACACAGACAGACAGACAGACAGACAGACGGACAGACTCACAGACAGACATTTTCTAAAAATAGTCAAAACGTGTTCAGGACCTTCTAAAACGTATAAATCCGTCGAAAATTTTCATGAATCCAATACTTTCTTCTTGTAAAGATAGAAGAAAGTAAAAAAAAAAAAAAAAATGGAAATAAAAAAATCAGTGTTAAATATATGCGCAATAAACACTTGAATTTAGATATGTATATCAAAAGAGGACAACTTACCTAAGTTTTAAAATATGCTCTTACGTTTAGTAGGAAAAAATTACATCAAAGCAGATAAAAAAAGCCTGATAACAATACGAGGTGGGCTCGTGCTTCATCTAGTCATAAATGAAGACATCCTGATGAATAGGACTTCAGCGATGGTACCGGGTGTCCCTAAAATGACTGATGGATTTTAAAATTCAATAACTTGCAAACGGTGACAGCTATTTAAAAAATTTTTGCAGGAGGGCTATGTACAATGTCAGGAGTTTTTTTTTTTTTTTTTACGGCAATTCTTGATTTTAGTTCGAATTTTAAACAACAGATGGCGCTGATGGCGGTTGGCGGCCAGTCGACACCGAGACTTACTTCATTCAGCTTTGATGCAAAAGAAGGAGACTAAGGCTATGGAGTACGTCTCATTCTACAGTACAGTGTTGCTCTCAGGCCCCGATTCTGGACTCATTCGATATGATTTCAATGGAATGCGTTGTTGCCATGGAAATAACAGATTGTTCGATAGTGGAATACAGCGTTCAGAAGTGGGCATAAATTTCGCAAGCAGTATTTGAGTTTGAAAAAGATTTTCGTTTAGGAAGTTTTATTTTCCCGGATTAAATTACTTTTTTTAAGGCACGATTTAAAGAATATTTTATGCATCATATTTAAAAACTAGGTAAAGAGATTTTTTCAATTTGATGATTTTTGTTATATTCTTAAGAAATTTTAGATCTTTTAAGAAAATTCGTCAGTGGATTTTTATGAATGTTCAAAAAATAATCATGAAAACTGTTGATAGTACATTATTGTGTAAAATAACTACCAAAAACAAATATTATAAGTTGCCTTGTTTAGCCCTTTTCAATAGGATTAGTCTATCGTAGCATTAAAATAGAAAAAAAAAAATAAATGTGAGTTAATTAAAATTTATTTTCCCGGATTTAATTACTTTTTATGGCATGATTTAAGGAATATTTTAGGCACCATATTTTAAAACTACACTGTTAAAAATGTGAAACCTTTGCTGCATCGTCATTTCTCCACTTTTATAGAAAGAGATTACTTCACTGTATTATGGAGCATTCTCATTGGTCAAAATGGGGGATATTCTAAAATAGCAGTGGAGTGACGATGCAGCAAAAGTTTAACAGTGTAGGTGAAGATATCTTGCTCTTACACTGTAAAAATCTGCTGCATTTTGTTGTATACGCACTCCGCTTGTATGGAAATGGTTACTTGATTGTATTATGAAGATGAAGCATTGTTATTGGTCGGAAAAGAGATATTATATACAAGCGGCGGAGTGCGTATGAAGCAAAATGCAGCAGATTTGTAACACTGCGGGACCTGATTCTGAACTCATTCGATATGCACTGATAAAAATTTGCTGCATTTTGCTGCAACGCACTCCACTGCTTATATATAATATTTCTATTCCAACCAATGAGAAAGCTCCATTTCACGGCCAAGTAACCGTTTTCTATACAAGCAGAGGAGTGCGTTGCAGCAAAATGCAGCAAATTTTTATCAGTGTGATTTCAATGGAATGCTTTGTTTCCATGGAAATAACAGATTGTTCGATAGTGGAATACAGCGTTAAGAAGTGGGCATAAATTTCGCAAGCAGTATTCAAGTTTGCAGAAGATTTTCCTTTAGGAAGTTTTCTTTTCTCCTATTAAATTACTTTTTATGGAACGATTTAAAGAATATTTTATGCATCATATTTTAAAACTAGATAAAGAGATTTCTTTAATTTGATAATTTTTGTTATATTTTAAGAAATTTTAGATCGATTTAGATTGTTATATTCATGCTCAATTTTGAATATTGTATTTTTTTATAGAAGAATTTCAATGACAACAACACATTCCACTGAAATCCTATCGAATGAGTTCAGAATCGGGCCCCACAGTGTTAAAAATCTTCTGCAATTTGCTTCATACGCACTCCGCCGCTTGTATATAATATCTCTTTTTTGACCAATAACAATGCTTCATAATACAATCAAGTAACCGTTTCAATGCAAGCGGTGTGCGTATACAACAAAATGCAGCAGATTTTTATAGTGTAAGAGCAAGATTGTAGCAAGATATCTTCACCTACACTGTTAAAAATTGGAAACTTTTGCTGTATCGTCACTCCACTGCTATTATAGAATATCTCTATTTTGACTAATGAGAATGCTCCATAATACAGTGAAGTAATATTTTTCTATAAAAGTGGAGGAGTGACGATGCAGCAAAGGTTTCAAATTTTTAACAGTGTAGTTTTAAAATACGGTGCCTAAAATATTTCTTAAATCATGCCATAAAAAGTAATTTAATCCGGGAAAATATATTTTAATTAACTCAATTTATTTTATTTTTTTCTATTTTAATGCAACGATAGACTAATCCTATTGAAAAGGGCTAAACAAGGCAACTTACACTGTAAAAAAAAATCTGAAAAAGTTTCCGGTAGGAAACGGGAAATTAGTTGCCCTTTACGGTAAGGAAACTTTTCCGAATCAATACGGTATAAAATCCGAAGAAAAAGGAAGTTTTCCCTTTCTGCCAGGAAAGTTTTCCTACTTGATTCGGAAACTATTATTTAAACACAGAATTAATTCCAGTTTCTTATGAAAATCTTTTCTTGTCTATAAATAAAAGTTTCTGTGGAGACAGAAAGAATTCCTTTTCAAAACGGAAAGTTTTTCGGATCAATCAGTAAACTTATCTGTAATAACAGAATATATTCCTGTAAAATAAGGAAAACTTTCCATTCGTACAAAGAAATTTCTCGGTAGATCGGTAGAATATATAGAAAGTATTCCTTTTTAAATTGGAAACTTTACCGAATCAATACGTAAACTTTTCTCTCATGATAGAATATATTCCTATAAATTAAGGAAAACTTTCCCGTTACACTATGAATAGTTTCGGTAGAACGGAAGTATAGATAGAAATCTTTCTTTATTAAAACGGAAACTTTTCCGCATCGTTCATTAAACTAATCTTGAAAAAAGTAAAAATTCCCCTGTAGAGCAAAAAGTTTTTCTTTTCTTTACGGAAATGTATTTTTTTTAATCGGAAAATATTTCAGTATAATAAAGAAACTTTTTTTTATGAGGAGTGGATTACATAAGACTGCATAAAAATCGTTTTCTCTTTTAGATGCACAAAAAAACTTAATGCTTTTTAAGAATCTAAATTTTTACTGAACATATTCTGAAACCTTTTATGAGTCTGGTAACTTTTAGTGTATTAAAGATTTAAAATTATGCTTAATAAATATTTCTTATTAAGTTAAATGTCGAATAATTTTAAATCTTTAATACACTAAAAGTTACCAGACTCATAAAAGTTTTCAGAATATGTTGAGTAAAAATTTAGATTCTTAAAAAGTATAAAGTTTTTTGTGCATCTAAAAGAGAAAACGATTTTTATGCAGTCTTATAATCCGAGAAGGACTAACTCTGTTAGAAATTTGCAACAAGCAGTCCAGCAATTTGACCCTTTTTACAGAAAAAAGTTCCATAACCGTAATTTAACTTTATACATATCACAATATGATCAAAATAGAGTTTAATTACTGTTGTTTAATTGTCTTTTGTAAAAACGGTCAAATTTCATGAGTAGTTTATTACAAGCTTTCAACAGTGTAAAAACATTGTACAGAAGAAATTTTCACTCGATTCGTTTCTTTTGATTTCCTTTTATCTCACTTTTAATGCTATGAAATACAAGGTGATTAAAAATAAATACCTAATCTCAATTTTACATTGATATAACAGAAAATAGTGCACGTTTTTCATCGGAAATAAAAAATAGTAGTTGAAAGTTTAAATTTAATTGACTTGAAATTTCCAATTTAAACACAAGTCACACCTAATAGGCTGAAAATGTGTGGGATGACATTGTACGGTCTCGATACCATTCGTGTTTCTGGAGGGTGTCGAACACTTATAATTGTGTTGAATTTAAACTTCCAACTGTTATCTTTTACTTCGGTTGCAGAACAAAAGATTGTACTTTCTTTTTTTGACAAACTTGCAAAGTTTGGATATTCATTTATAATCAACCTGCATTTTTAATACATATACACACAATCGTAATTACAAATAAATGACAAACAAAATCTAATATTTTAAATCTTTTGAGACAATAAAATATTGGTACATTTTGCATTAGAATGGTCCAATTTGTCAATGTGACAAAATAAAATTTCAATATGATAATACAAGTATAAGAAGAATCAGTTTAATTTAAATATAACTATTTTATTTAGGACATAAGGATTTTTATACATAAATTGTTAGTGCTTTTTTAATTTGTTTAAAAAAAAATATACTTATGCTAAAATGTATTTTGATTTATGATTATAAGTAATTATATAAAGAAGAATAATTAATTCAAGTGATACATTAAACCATTTTCTAAAAAAGTTTACAAACATAATTACAAATACATTAGTGAAATGGATTTTATGTTCGTAAAACGCATAATCTGCATTTTTTTTTTTTTTTTGTAATTCTGAATGAGTGTATATGTATCATGAATATAATATATATATATATATATATATATATATATATATATATATATATATATATATATATATATATATATATATATATATATATATATATATATATATATATATATATATATATATATATATATATATATATGTATGTATATATATATTCAAATACGAAAAAAAGGAAATCAAACTCGTGTCCAAAACAAACCTTTTCATTTCTGGCATGTTCTTACTTGCCTAAAAATACAAAATAAGTTTTGTGCACCTATCGATATTTTTTCACTTTTTTTGATAAATTTTACTCCAACATTCCAAATGAGAAATCACTTGATCCCAAGTAGTTTAAGGATTATAGAGAAAATTTAGAACTCCAAATGTTAAATTAATTTGTAATTGATTCTAAATAGATTGCAATTTGGATAGTTTTTTCAGTGCAATTCAAAAACCACTAGACAGAATAACTAGTAACTCAGGATTTATAAAATATAGATTACAGTTAATATATATATATATATATATATATATATATATAAAATCTCATTGTTAGTTCTATTTTTAGAGGAAAAAAAACCGCATTTTTTAAATAAATCGCGGAAAAAAATAGTAATATGAAGAATTTAAACCTGCAAGTTTGTAACAGAAATAGATTTCTAGAAACTTGAAATATGCATGTTCCAAGTAAGTAGTGTATGAGTTATGCTTATACGAGGGGGAGTCCGCAAGTAAGTTTCCCCTGGTGTCTGTGGACAGAGGTGTGCATGAAAGTCAAACAATATAGATAGACATGAAAGATACGATGCAACTTTATTTGTTAACATAAGTACCAAGCACGTTGAGACATTTGTCGTACCGCTTGATAAGCTGCAAAATACCCACCAGAATAACATCAGGGCTTTGCAAACAGACAAGCCATTAAACGTTTCTTCCGTATATGAAACCCAGAGTTTTCCTCGAGGGTTTTTTGAAACTTATCAAACGGTATGACAAAAGTCTGAATGTACTTGGTAATTATGAAAAAAATAAATATGTCTTATATTTAATGTCACATTCTATTTTTTGACTTTCATACGCAACTCTGACCACAGTCGACATGGCAAACTTATTTTCAGACTCCCCCTCGTATAATTATTCAAATTGCAGTTCGTTTTACATTGATTACAGATAAATGTAACATTAGTAGTTGCAAATGTGCATAGTTCCTAATCTACTAAACAGAGTGACTTCCTGCTTCTATGGTATCGTAGAGAGCATTTATGTAGAAGGCCAAATATGATGGCATAGTTAGGTGTATATATCGAAAATTTTGACGTTTGTTACAATTTCAGAATAAATATGACTTTCTTTTTCACCACTGAATGAAAAAAGACAATTCTCGGAAGAATGGGAATTTCAATTTTTCTCCCTCATATTCCAAGAGCCGACCACACAAAACCCTACGTCATCAAGCACCAGAAAAAATCCTTTAGTTTATGGTAGAGTAGTCATAGAGGAATCTAATGATCCATGTCTGCCGGACGTGAAGTGGTGCATAAGCCAAAAATTGATACCACTAGTGGTTGACTTGTAGGTTTAGCATTGTGTTTGTCCTACAATCCAAAATATAAAAACATAGAAAACTGAGTGCAGGAAAACCCAATGCTAAGTCTACGAGTCTAGCACTAGTGGTATTAATTTTCGACTTATACACCACTTCGCAACCGGTAGACACGGATGATTAGATTCCTCTATTATTACTCTTCCATAAAATAAAGGATTTTTACTTGTACTCGACAACATACGGTTTTTTGCGGCCGGCTCTTGTACTGTCATGCTTTATTGAAATTTCAAATCGGTGCATTTTTTAATTTAATTTTCAACTTACTGAAACAAGTTAGGTTATAAATGGTAAAATTGAAATCTTATTATAAAACCTTTGGTTTTTAAATTTTGAGAATTTTTTAATACAGTCACCTTGGATTTAAATAATTTTTAACGTCCTAAAGAATGATAATGTCAAAGGAGAGGATGTTTAGACCTTTAGATGTCTGACATACATATTCGCTCTTTTTGTGTACTTGCCTCCAGTTGTTTGTATTTTAGCAAACAAAGAAGTCACTTTATGGAGTAAATTATTTTGTGGTAACAAACATTTTCGTTAATGAAAATGATTTAAATAAAATTCTGAACTTTTCCATTTCAGTTCTATAAATCATATTAACTTATATTTTCTGAATTTGCATCATAATTTTAATACATATCTGTTTTAGATGAGAATTTTTTCATGTAATAAAGTGAAATTTAATTACACATGTTAAACATACAAATACAATTGTCATTAAAATGGAATAACACTGATGCAGTTGAAAGAAACAAATCTTCAATCGTTAATTTTTAATTAACTAACCTTTAAAATGAACGTAAATGCACTTGATTATAATTTAATTTAAAAAACTGAACACAAAAAATGCTTTTTTTGTATAAAATTTAATTAAAAATCTATGCATAACCAATTAACTTATATGCAAGAATTAAGATTAAAATTTATTTGCTGCACGGTAAATCTAAGTTAAACGCTTACATGTCTTCATCAAAACATATACGAATATTATTATTATTATTTTTTCAAAACATGCTTCACACATTTTTTTTTAAATCTATATGCGATTTTTTAGTTTAAAAAAATCATATTTCCTAAGTATAGAAAAATACTGTTATAGAAATTATAATACTTTGAAATTCACAAAAAATTTCATCATTGAAGCTTTTTTATCAATAATGTTCTAAAATAAGACTTAATTATTTATAAAATTTATACATCCAGTTATGTAAATGAGAATATACATTAGACTTTTCCTAAATCCAATAGTTATATAGAGTCCTTTGCAAATTTATCAAAATGCTATACCATTTCAAATTAAAAAATTCCGTAATGAGCAGAATTGCAAAGATGAGCAATTAATTTTTACACCATTTTTTCTTTGCAAATTCTTGCATCTGATTAACACTTTCCGGCACGGATTAAAATGAGAAATTATCAACTGTCACCCAAATTTAAAAACGATTTTTTTCTTTCTTTTAGAAATTAAGAATTCCTTAACTTAATCTTTCATTGCAAAAGCAAAATTTTGTTCAAATATTATTGGTGCCGTTTGCAAGTTTGGAATTAAAATTAGGTGCCCCGGACTGGGCACACTGTGCCGGAAAGGGTTAAATATAATTGCAATATTAAAAATCATGAGTGGAACACAGAATTAAGAGAAAGAATAGAGATTCAGAATGCCGTAAAAACAGTTTGCCATGCGAAGTAGATTATCGCTCAAATTTTAATGCCCTCATTTGGTCCAAACAAAACAAACATTTTGAAAAGGCACTGGATTCCTTGATTTGTGCATTTCTCTAAATTCAAAAGTGTCCTTATTATGCTTAAACATTTTAAACGATAATAATTCCTAACGATAAAAACAAAAACAAAGCAATACGAGTTCGAATTGACAGACGCATCAAAACACATAGATGCATTCAGCCAAATGTGACGAATTTTAGGGTTACTTTCTTGATGTCACATCCAGCCACCATACGTCATCTAAATTATTTTTCTTTTCCCTGTGAAATGTAAGAATATATGAATATATGATTTTTCTACCCTCTTTTGAATCTATTAGGATCACATTAATTTCTTCCATGCTAATATCTACTGCATTTTATCCTTAAAATGCACACAATTTCATTTTAGAATATGGATAATTTTACAGAGGGTAGAAAGTTAAAATACATTATTGTTAATTTCAAACAAACTTTAAACAGCTTTTCTTTTAAAAGAAGAATTTTGTTTGTATAAAAATATATACATGTTTATTTCTAAATAAACCAAAAAAAATTAATAGCAAGGAAAAATGTTAATCATTTTTACTATGTTAAAGATTGCTAAAATTATTGTATAGAACAACTTTCGAAAGACTCAGTTTAATCTTGCATTCAATTATGTTTCTCATTTTATTAAAGCAGCATAGTCCTTATTAGGAGAAAACAATTCTCCACAATAATAATAAGTATTGTTCATTTTCTAGTCAGTTTTTTATTTTTGACTTTTCAGTTTTATTAATTATTTATGATAAAAAAAAAAGGTTAAGATTAATAGGCAAGCAGAAATTGAAATTTTTATTAAAATGCCTCAACACATTAAGAAATATGTACATACAGAAATGGTTAAACATTTTCAATCAGTAAAGAGGTTTTGGGGCAAATTCTCTTCCATCAATAATTTTAAGATTTATAAAATTAAAATTTTTATAAAATCATTCGCTGGAGTATGCATATAACAATCCTGTGACTAAGGCTTCCGTACAGCAACATCTAAAAAAACAATAAAAAGGTAATTTTAAATTGCAGTGCAATACCATGTTCTTTATATAACAAAATAGTATATTTTTTTAACCATTAATTTTTTTTTCATGAAACACCAGGAAAAATGAAAATATATACTCAAAACTGAATACAAACTTCATTGTTAAATTAGTGGGGAAAGGAAGTACATAATATGAAGTATGGTCAAATGATCGTCCAATGATATATCAGATCTAGAGATCAGAAAAAGTTATAAATGTGTACTTGAAAAATATAAAACTCAAATCGAGTTCCGAGTGGAATGACACTTATCACCTTGCGTTTCATTTACGAAGAATAAAACTATTTACTTAAAAGCTGCAATACGATTTTATTGAAATTTTCCCGTTATAAAATTAACTGGTTTTTAAAACTTAAAAACCAAAATATGTTAAAAATCATTTGTAAAAATAGGAAAGGCTCCTAAAATCTTTCAATCGCTAACGCATATTTTAAAGCTAAAGATCTCAGGGGCTTTTTCCTGTTTTTACAAATAATTAACATCTCTTGGTTTTTAAGTTTTAAAGACCAACAGTTAATCATATAATGGGAAAATTTTAATAAAATCGTATTGAACCTTTGTAGTACATAGTTTTATTTTTAGTAAGTTACAAAAGTATCCTTTGAGGGAAAGGTAAATTTAGGAGAACAGGAGGCTCATAACATAAAATTGTGATAAAATAGCTATCGAATAATATGTTTCATGAAAGAGTCGGAAAAAGTTTTACCGGGGGGGGGGGAATTGTGGCAATGGGAAAGTGGCCAAAGGGCTCTCCGTCGCCAGTGAAATATCACCTGGCTCTTACGGAGGTCAGGACTTAACTGGGAAATAAAATAAATAGAGAAAGCCCTAAAAAACAAAGAGGATCAAAATAAAAGGGGTAATTTATTAATAATTTACTAGTTACAGGTATTCATAGATACATAGTTATATAGAAAGACATATAATTTCCACTTAATAAAGAAAATAAGAAGTTACCTATTGCAGCCATTCGGAGGGAAGCAATTCCTGCAAATTTCGATACGTTTGAACGGATCATGATTCTTAGATACCAAAACTACATCCAGTTAAAATGTTGAATTTATATAAATATTTATAACCCTTTATTTGTCATAAGATAATATTTCTATTTATAAGGTAAAATATTGGTAAACTATACCAGTAAAATATGGGTCGTTATTTATTTTGATAAATAGTATTTACCGGAGGGCCCAATCAAAAACACACGCCTAAAATTATATGTATTGTACAAATTGCTACGGTTTTAAAAATGTGTTCGTCCCCTCTCCACCCTCCCTTTGGAAATTTTTTTGCTAAATAAAATTTATCGGGTTGTGCCCAGTATGTGACAGCTTGATAGGGCTACAATACGAGAAACTTTGAAAATTAGGGCTACATTTCACAGATCATTGGGGGCTGCGCAAATATAACGTTATCAACCTTTTGGTATTTTTGGACCCACTCCCCGTCTTCGAAATCATGCTATCATCCCTCGAAAACCTCTCTCCCCCGCTAATAACATCGTTATCAAAGTGTAAAATTTTTTTGATTTCTAGAATTTCTTGTTTTATTAGAAATGATATACAAAACTGGTTACATTTAAATTTTGCATACTTTTATGATTCAAATGAAGATCAGATAGTAAAATATCATTTTGCATATGAAAAAGCTTCATATTATATAATACTTAAAGGAAATAGTTATTATTTAAAAGTATTTTATAATAGCTTTCTGTTATATAATGCATTCAACAATAATGAGTAACAATAATTCAACAATAAGGCCTGCTGCACTTGCCCAAACCGGAGGAGGGGTGAGGGGCAGATAGAAATTCTTATCAGCAAAACAAGTGAGCAACATTCCTTCTCTTTTCCTTTTGTTTATTTGTAAACACAAGCTTCATTTCAAATGCGCTTCACCTGTGGTTTCTCAAATCGTGAATACACTATATGGCCAAAGGTGACCGGCCACTTGCGATTTTTGACGTTTTGTTAAATATCTAGAAAAAAACAGGAGAAAATATTCTGAAACTCCAGGTGTGTAAACAGGAGGTCATTTTTTCAGGTACTAATTGAATCTGAAGTTTGATGGAAATCCATGCATTAGTTTTTCAGATACATTTATTATAAAATCGTGAAAAAAACAGCATAGCAGAGCTATCTGTAGGGCGATTTACACCAAAAACTAAACAACAATGTCAGGGAGTAACTGAATCTTAAGAATTTGAAAATTTCGTGCATTAGTTCTTAAAGTTGAGCTATTGTGATAATCACACATAATGCACCACGCATCTCCATCTGTTGATCGATTTACACCAAAACGTCATCAGCTGCATTGTATATCAAGTACTAATTAAATATAAAGTTTTATGAAAATACATGCACTGGTTTTTGAGATACGGCTGTGATAGAAATTGTAAATAATGTAGCATAGCAGTGCTACCTGTTGAGAGATACACTCCAATAAAAAAGTTTATATCAATTAAGGGGAGGGGCATGAGGCCCCCGTTCCCCCTGTTTATACTTATTCAATGAACACCTAATAACAGTCACGGAATCGCCTCATCAGAATGATCCTATATCTAAATTTTGAACGAAAACTGTTAATTCTGCATGAAAATCCCGTTTATATCAATTAAGGAGGGGGGGCATGAGCCCCCCGTTCTCCCTGTTTATACTTATTCAATGAACATCTAATAACAGTCAAGGAATCGCCTCATCAGAATGATCCTATATCTAAATTTTGAACGAAAACTGTTAATTCTGCATGAAAATCCCGTTTATATTAATTAAGGGGGGGGGGGCATGAGTCCCCCGTTCCCCCTGTTTATACTTATTCAATGAACACCTAATGACAGTCACGGAATCGCCTCATCAGAATGATCCTATATCTAAATTTTGAACGAAAACTGTTAATTCTGCATGAAAATCTCGTTTATATCAATTAAGGGGAGGGGCATGAGCCCCCCGTTCCCCCTCTTATACATATCGAATGAACTCCAAAAACTAATCAGGGAAGCGCCTTATCAGGATATACCTATATACAAAATTTCAAGTGGATCCGATATTTTTATCATGAGTTATCGCGTTACGCACGAACGAAAGTACATACAGAACGGACGAGCACATAAGCTCTCAGGCTATGATAGCCTGTGAGCTAAAAACTAACCAGATCTAGTTTATATCAAGGTTTGACAGAATATAAAGTTTTGTAAAATTCCGTTCATTAGTTCTTGAGATAGTGCTATTGCAATAAACACGAATAATGCACCATGGAAACGCCACCTATTGAACGATTTGCACCAAAACGTAATCAAGACCATATTATAAAAAGTAAGGGAAGATGGGAATACTTGAGCCACTTTTTAAATTTTAATTTTTTTAAATTTTTTATAATTTCTTAGAAAAAAATAAAATATTGAAAATGAAAATTTGATAATTTTTCTTCAACTGAAAACCACTTTCAATTAATATGTCTAATTTTTACTTTTTTTTTACATCCCCATGGAGGGGATACTTGAGCCATGGTGAAGGGATACTTGAGCCAGTATGGAAAAACCTACAAAAGTAATTCTTTTCATTTTATTTTTGCACAAATATTTTACAGAATGATAAATTATGATACATAAAGTCCTTCAAAACCCATTGAGAAAACAAAGCTAGTAATACGATAATTTTTTGCCGTTATAGCTGGTGATCGAAGGATCATTGCAAAATCTTTTTACTTTTAGCTACATGGTAATTCAGTAGGGCCCTCATTTGGTGACAATAGTCATTTCTTTGATTAAAAAAAACTTACAGTAACAGATGATGTTACAATTTCACTATAAAATATTAATCTTAATATATTATATTAAATAAAAAGAATATTGCCCAGTTAAACTGATGGCATTGAGCTCACAGGCTACGCATACTAATTGTACATAACTCCTTGTATTTTCGTTAATTCCGTTCGAAAAAAAAAAAAATAAGAAGGGGAAGCAGCTCTCCCCTTTCTCCTTTTTTATACTTAATCATTGAACTTCCTAAACTATCAAGTACATGCTTTATCATATTAAAAAATCTATACCCAAAATTCAGAGCAAATCGGATAATTCTTAATAAAAACCCATTTAGCATTTATATAATTTAAGAGGAGTTATTCCCCTTTTTTATACTTAACCATTAAACTTCCAAAACTTTTCAGAGATTTGAACGAAATCTGACAATTCTGATTGAAAAATCCATTTATGCAAGTTAAGGGGAGTGGCATTAGAACACCCGTTCCCCCTGTTTATACTTATTCAATGAACACCTAATAACAGCCACGGACTCGCCTCATCAGAATGATCCTATATCTAAATTTTGAACGAAAACTGTTAATTCTGCATGAAAATCCCGTTTATATCAATTAAGGGAAGGGGCATGAACCCCCCGTTCCCCCTGTTTATACTTATTCAATGAACACCTAATAACAGTCACGGAATCGCCTCATCCGAATGATCCTATATCTAAATTTTGAACGAAAACTGTTAATTCTGCATGAAAATCCCGTTTATATCAATTAAGGGGGGGGGGCATGAGCCCCCCGTTCCCCCTGTTTATACTTATTCAATGAACACCTAATAAAAGCCATGGACTCGCCTCATCCGAATTATCTTTATCTAAATTTTGAACGAAAACTGTTAATTCTGCATGAAAATCCCGTTTATATCAATTAAGGGGGGGGGGGGCATGAGCCCCCCGTTCCCCCTGTTTATACTTATTCAATGAACACATAATAGCAGTCACGGAATCGCCTCATCAGAATGATCCTATATCTAAATTTTGGACAAAAACTGTTAATTCTGCATGAAAAACCCGTTTATATCAATTAAGAGGAGGGGCATGAGCCCCCCGTTCCCCCTGTTTATACTTATTCAATGAACACCTAATAACAGCCACAGTATCGCCTCATCCGAATGATCCTATATCTAAATTTTGAACGAAAACTGTTAATTCTGCATGAAAATCCCGTTTATATCAATTAAGGGGGGGGGCATGAGCCCCCCGTTCCCCCTGTTTATACTTATTCAATGAACACCTAATAACAGCCACAGTATCGCCTCATCCGAATGATCCTATATCTAAATTTTGAACGAAAACTGTTAATTCTGCATGAAAATCCCGTTTATATCAATTAAGGGGGGGGGGGGGCATGAGCCCCCCGTTCCCCCTGTTTATACTTATTCAATGAACACATAATAACAGTCACGGAATCGCCTCATCAGAATGATCCTATATCTAAATTTTGGACAAAAACTGTTAATTCTGCATGAAAAACCCATTTACATCCATTAAAGGGGGGCATGAGCCCCCGTTCCCCCTCTTATACATATCGAATGAACTTCAAAAACTAATCAGGGAAGCGCCTTGTCAGGATATACCTACATACAAAATTTTAAGAGGATCGGATATTTTTATCATGAGTTATCGCGTTACGCACATACGAACGAACATACAGAACGGACGGGCACATAAGCTCTCAGGCTATGATAGCCTGTGAGCTAAAAATAAATATTTTAATATGTTGGACCTGACTAATTGAAATATTAGAGATTATGATTTTTAAAATAGTTTAATTTTTTTTAATGTAATAAATATTAAATTGAAAACTATGTTTACATTTATCTAAACAGGCTTTTTTTTAGTCAAAATGAAAAATAAAATGGATATTTTCATTAAAAAATATACATTTTTAAACATTTTTTTTTCTAAGTCATTATTTTTTAAAGAAAAAATATCAATTAGTGACTATAAGGACGCAATTTTATTTTTTGTTTGTTTCATCCATGCCTAATTTCCTAGTGGGGATGGTTGAGCCATGGCTCAAGTATCCCATTACCATCACTTTTGTTTATCAGTTTTACTAAGTAAAGCATGCAGCTATTTGAACTAGTTTAGATTCAAAATACAATTGAAATTATACTTATTAAATTTATCCATATGATTGCAACTTTAAACAAAACTTTTAATACAAAAATATAAAAAAAACCATGCACCTAAATATTTACTTTAGATAGTGAAAACCAACTATTAATCACCATACTTTCAAAATGGTACCAAGGTATGTGATTTCTTTTTTACATGTTCAGAACTATAAATATGTTAACATATTGCCAGTTTTAGAAAGAAAAATTAACCAACTGTAGAAATAATAGGGGTGGCCCAAGTATCCCCTATGCTCAAGTATCCCCACTCTTCCCTACTAACTAAATCTAAAGTTGTATGAAAATCCAGGCACTAGTTCTTGAGGTATGGTTAATGTGGCAATTGTGAATAAAGCATAATAGCAGCGCTACTTGTTGAGCGATATGCACTAGAAACCAGAGCTTTGGGAAAGGAGGGGGGGGGGGGGGGGGGGAACAAAGAGGGCGGTCGACCCGGGCGTGGAAATTTAGGGGGCGCCAAATTTTAACTTTGCACCGGGCGCAATTTTCTCTTTGCAAGCCCCTGCCAAAAACTAATCAGATCTAATTTATATCAAGGTCTAACAGAATCCAAAGTTTTGTGAAATTTCGTGCATTATTTTGAGATAGAACATACACAAAAATTTTCTCACATACAGACAGACATTTTGTAAAAACATGTTTTTGGGGTTCTCTGACCACTAAAACGTGTAAAAGGAAATTTTCACTAATCCAATACTTTCTTGTAAAGATGGAAGAAAGTAAAAACTAGTCTTTGGGGGCCATCGTAATACTTACCAATCATGGATATACATAATATAATGTATGAAAATAAAACATGTGTAAATTACTTATAAAATGCATTGTTATTGCAAAAAACAAATTTAAACGTACATTAAAATATTTTTAATATAGTAATGCTCTATTAACGAATTGCTGATGAACCAATTTCTTCAAATTATATAAAACGCCAAGTTACTCAAGTAATACCGAATTGCATAAAAGAAACATCCTTATAACTCCAAAAATAATAATCATATTAACTGACAGTTTACTGTGTCGGAACAAACGTCTCATTCACAATTAAAATGTATCTTAAAATTGAAATTTCAATGAAATACAAGGTCATGAAAAATCGAAGAATGTGGAAAGCAGGATTACAAATATCTCGGCAACTAATAATCCTATAGACTTTGTTCTTTGTGCAGAAATTGCATAAAGAACATTATTGCCTTTTCTGCCCACTTCTTAAAGTAAAAAATTTCGAAAATTTTTATGTACCTTTCATCAGAACGAGTTTTTCGCGAGTCCTTAAAAAAAAATAGTTCCAGATAATCGAGGTCACTGATATTAAATAGGCTTTGTCCCATTCTTACATACTAACTACATACAAAATTTCAAGTCTCTATCACAATTCGTTCGGGAGATGGAGCCTTTACAGACACACAGACAGACAGACAGACGGCAATTTTTTTTAATGTTTTCGGAATCTCCAGTGTTTAAAACGTGTAAATCAGTTAATAAATAAATAAATAAGTAAAAAATTCGATTTTCAAAACGATTGCTAGATTTACTCTATACTACTTATGATAGGTGAGTAAAAGATAAACATATTTTGTACCAAAAATCATATTACAAATAAAAAGAGTTAATTTTGAGTTCAACAAAAATGATATCGATATCAAAGACAACTCCTCTCTCCCCTAAAAATATCTTAAGATATCACATCTCAGCCCCCCCCCCCCCCTAAAATGATAAAGTTACATTTCCATAGTGCCTTGTCATGTCTATTTCTTTCTCTATCTTGTCCCTCCATAAACCTTTCTCGCTTTCCTATCTTTTTTAATTTTGCAATCAAACCCCCAATATTAAGAATATGCATAAAAAAAAATTCTACATATACCCTAATATAAACATGGAGTTAATAATATGCAAAGTAATTAAAGTACATGAATATTAGTACTTACCAATTCAGAACAAAAACAGTTGCATTTTGAAAATAAAATCTTCTATCTTCTACAAAATGGAGATGGTTCATGCAAGCACAATCAAAAACAACCTTCTTCTGTTCTGTTTTCTGTTAAACCACGTGATACCTTCTTTAATCACACGTCGCGCCTGCGCAGAACATCCAACGAATTGAACTTTCCGAAATTCGGAAAACTATCTGATTCAAATAGGTTATCTTTCTGATGTTAAGAAACTATTCCATTAACGTTTGGATTCTTTTTCTGACCGTTCGTTTTCCGTATCGTAATGGAAACTTTTCCTTTAGGAAGAAGATAACGGTTGATTTTTTTTTACAGTGTATAATGTTTGTTTTTGGTAGTTATTTTACACAATAATGTACTATCAACAGTTTTCATGATTATTTTTTGAACATTTATAAAAATCTACTGATGAATTTTCTTAAAAAAATCTAAAATTTCTTAAGAATATAATACCCTGTTCGCACTGGGATAGTTGAGTCACTTAAATTTTTTGAAGCGGGATACCCGGAATTAGGCTTCACCTGTTCGCATTTACAAAACATTGTAAGTGACTTAACTTGGCCAGACTGACATCTGAGCATGCGCATAAGTTCTGAAATTTGTAACTGCAACTTTTAACTTTTTTGTTTACATTGTAATTATCCTGCCTTATTTCAATTAAAAAATTAATTTCTTTTGTGGGAGGAAATAACAGGTTCAACGTTTTCCATTTTCGGCCTTTGATTACAAATACACCCCACAAACACACGTGTTAAGCAACTGGAGTAAACAAATAACAACTTGAAATAGTTTATAATTATTTGTAGTACTCAAATTCATTAATTTAATAATCAGAATTAAATATTCTAAAATTCAGAAATAATAATTAAATATTCAGAAGGCACATTTCCACTCAACTCATAGTTAAGTGAGCAAGCTCACTTAAGCAAGTTTCAGAAACTTGCTCAAGCAAGAATCTTGATTCCGGGTTCGACCGCTTCAAAAAACTTCAAGTTAAGTGACTTAACTTTCTCAGTGCGAACAGGGTATAACAAAAGTCATCAAATTGAAAAATCTCTTTATCTAGTTTTAAAATATGATGCATAAAATATTCTTTAAATCGTGCCATAAAAAAGTAATTTAATCCGGGAAAATAAAACTTCCTAAACGAAAATCTTCTGCAAACTCAAATACTGCTTGCGAAATTTATGCCCACTTCTGAACGCTGTATTCCACTATCGAACAATCTGTTATTTCCATGGCAACAACGCATTCCATTGAAATCATATCGAATGAGTCCAGAATCGGGGCCTGAGAGCAAGACTGTACTATAGAATGAGACATACTCCATAGCCTTAATCTCCTTCTTTTGCGTCAAAGCTGAATGAAGTAAGTCTCGGCGTCGACTGGCCGCCAACCGCCATCAGCGCCATCTGTTGTTTGAAATTCGAACTAAAATCAAGAATTGCGGTAAAAAAAAAAACTCCTGACATTGTACATAGCCCTCCTGCAAAAAAATTTTTAATAGCTGTCACCGTTTGCAAGTTATTGAATTTTAAAATCCATCAGTCATTTTTGGGACACCCGGTAGATGGAGTCTTTTTTTCTAATTAGCAACAGAATGGCAAGAGTCCATTTAAATGGCGGTCCAAATATGGCTACTCTCTCCTATGCAAAATTACTTATATAATAATTATTTTATTTTATTTTCTTATTTTATTTTTAACTCATTTTTATTATTGAAACTGGTTTGATATATCGGTAGTTAGAGATGTGTTGTAAAATATTTACAAGAATAATTTGATTAATTAGCAAAGAATACTGTTATGAAAGATCTCAATTCTTATACGAAAAGTAATCTTATCTCTTGCAAACGTTCCTATAACATTTTTTAATAGGAGAAAAGTGACATCTAGATAAATATTCCATAAAATAATCACATTATAAAATATTTAGCTTTGATTGTTTTGCTGTGCTTTCCACATGTGATCCAGCAAATTATTTTGTATGAAAATTAAAATCTACTTTTATTGATAGATGAATTAAATAAATTTTACACTGTATTTTCTTCGAAAATACTTACAAATATCTTTGGAGCATAAACAGTTAAATCATTTTTAGACTTAAACAAAATGAGTTTTATTTATGGGCAGTTTAATTAATTTAAAATGCAAAAATTATATACTTGCATAATGCTCAACGAGATGACTCAACTAATCCGTACCACTTCTGCCGAAGACCGGAGAAAGTATCTGCTACATAGCTTCATCCAATTAAACCTAGTTTAGACATCATATAATCGTAAACAAATGATTCTTCACAATTTTCTATTACATTAATGTAAGGCCATTTGAATCATGTTTTGCTTGTAACATATTTTTTTTATACTTATGAATAAATTAAGTGCCTTTTAACTTATTTTAGACACAATTGATAAAATATAACAATTTTTAAATTTTTCACAGATGTACGACTCTCTAGCGGAAGCCAGCCCAATAGGTCCTTAGCCGCGTCTTGAAGAATAGGAAAAAGAAAAAAAATTAAAAAATGGTACCGGGCACATTTAAAAGCAAAATTACACAAATTTCACAAGATCTTTCTTTTTTTTTCAGCTAAGTTGTATTGAATAAGGATTCAACTTCAAATGTAAAAATATTTGCGTAAAGTTCGACGACATGCCTCAAATTATCCTTCCCACTCATGAGAAAGAACATAGAAAAAATCTATTACAGCTTCATCCAATCAAATCTGGTTTGGGCAATACAAATCTACATAACTGCTAATTAAAGTATCTTCAGCATCACCTGACGTTTTGCTTGTAATGTCAGCCTTCTCGTAATAATGAATAAATCAAGTAAGTTCTCGCCCCTTGCCCAGTGAAAATTACAAGATAACATTTCCACGCGCACTTGGGTCCTGCGAGAATGTTGCCAAATCTCTTAATGAAAAATTTTCTTATGACTTGTAACCGATAAGGCGTGGCGGTAACATCATTCATGGACGTAGGACTTAAATAATCATGAATGGCAAAACCTTTGGGAAATTGAGTTCGCGACCTCGGCTGGTCTGATAATAATTTTCACGTTACCGAAATTAAGATGGTGATTCTCTCATTCAAAAAGAGAGAAGAACAAGTGCACGAAAATTGTGCACGATTAATAGAGTGAAACTACTAGAAAATAATTATACTTACGTCGATTACGCTTCTTTGGGAGATTCGTGTAATCATCTGGGTGAACATTATTACTTTACAGCAGGGAAAAAAAAAAAAAAAAAAAAAAAAGAACTTTCATTAAGTGGCATATACCGAAATGCACTGGAGAAATTTGTTTAGAAGAAAAAACTCATTAAGTAAGGTTTTGATGTAAAATTTTTTTAAAAAAAATTATGCTTTAGCAATAAGTTTTTCTTTTACAAATATTAAATATAATTGCACCTAACCCTTTCTAGCACAGAAATTCGGTTCATAAAATGTGGAAATGATTTAATTACACCGGAATTTACAAATGGTTTTTTTTAGAAATTAAGAACTCCTTAATTTAAGCTTTCATTGTAAAAGCGAAATTTTATTCAAATATTCTTAGTGCAGTTAGTAAGATTGGAATTGAAATTAGGTGTGCCAGGAAGTGGGATCAGTGTGCCGGAAAAAGTTAAAAAGGATGCGGAATGACTTCAACACTAGTATAGGTTACAAATGAGTTTGGGCCCCTTTTTCGGAGCTTGAATTCGATGATTTGAAGTCCGAGCCAGAGAAATTTTATGTCACAAGAGCCGAGTCCAAAAAATTTTATGTCGCCTGAGCCCGATAATGCAACACTGAAAAAAATGTGTTGTCAAAACTGGGTGAAAAGTACTCAATTTTAAGTAATTCACATACTCAAAATATCTCCGATCCAAAAGTTCTCAAAATTTAGAAACGCATGTACTCATTTTTGATTCCATTGTTGTGTTCAAATATAAATCACTATTATCTGCTCCCTGAATATACAAATTAAAATTAAAATAGGCTGGTATTTATTTCTTGCTCAAAATTATGACCCATAAACATTTAATTGATTAATTATTAAGAAAAATAGCAAAATTATAAGTAAAATAACAAAATTGTACAATTTTATGACAAGAGCATTATTTCCAAGTACACTCTAAAATTATTTTAAAATACTGTGCATACTTTAAGATTTACATTAATAAGCATCTTTTATGCCGCCATAAATGAGATAAACCGCAATACTGGGTGCAGAATTATCGTTTGTTTGGATTTGATAACATATGATGTTTCAAAATTGAGAAAGCAATGTGTTCGTTTTTCATCCAAACATACTCATTCTGATATGAGTTACTCATTTTTGACTACTTCATTTTTTTTTTCAGTGAAGTTGCGGTAAAAAATTATTAATAACATTTTTATATGATATCTTATTTAGAAATTTCTTTTGACATAATTATTTTTACTAATATTACATAATTATTATTATAATAAATACTCTTTAATCGACATTTCAGGATTTCCATGTCCCTGAAAACATGTTTTCAGGGAAATCAAGTTTTCTGTAGCAAATTTCTTACTACTAGTAAACCCAAATTACCCAACTACTAGTAAAAATTTACATAAAATAATAATTCTTATTCTTTAAAAGTAACCCTGTATTTAAACCTTAAGAGACTGCAGTAATCGAAAGAAGAAATGACAATGCTAACTATATATATATATAAAAAAATTTACAGTTTTTTTCCTTACTTTTTCTTTTTCTTTTTTTTTTTTTCATGTATTTTAATATTTTTAAGTGATTTTCCTTCATAGGCTACGTAAGGTCGAAATTGTACGTTTATATTTTTTCGAGTTTGGTTACAATTTTCTTATATCTGGACACTCTCACATTTAGAGTTGGTTCTGAAATTTAAACTATTCTTACGGAAAAATAGCATAAGAAAACTCCTCAAACAAAAATGAGTCGAACATAAATTGTGAAACACATTTCAAATGCATTCAAAATAATGCATCAAAACTTCATTGTTTAAAATTGTGAAGAATCATGCTTAAATAAACAAGTTAGAAAATACATACACAGTTGGAAAAAATAATTTTAACAATTCCCATCCACAGTTGAAATTTTATCAGAAATCTTTTGTGCAAGAGTAAACAAGAAAGAAAAAATCATGCGTCAAGCATAGATTATGAAATTCTTTCCAACACATTCAGAATAATAACAAACTGCACCGTTTAAAAAATTAAAATATTCTATCTAATTCAACCATATGGAAACGCATGAAGCATTTGAAAACCCAATTTCAACTGTTCTCATCTACAATCGGAAAAATATTCGAATTTTTTCAGAACGTTGGTATGATATATAAATTTGTATTTATTAACTACATGTATGCCAAAATTTTAGCTCACGTAAGATATACATATGCCTCAGTTTAAAAACCTCCTTCAATAGTTTTCTCCTATAAGGAAAATTATACACAAATACTTTAGTGCAGTCCTGTATATGAAGTCTAAAATTCATATATAACGAATAACATGGAAAAAATAGTTAAAATTCAAAGCGCATACCGAATTTAAAATGCATATTCCAGCAATTATTATTCAAAAACAGTATTGTAATCTATTTCTTTTATGTTTCCCTGTAAATGAATAAAAAATGCTATGAATGCCCTGTTATAACGTAATCGTAATGAAGTTCTGTGATTTAAATCAGTTTCAATATATTCTAAGTAGTGTAATCTCATTGAAATACTCTTCAAACAATTTTTTCTCATATATCATAATTAATGGAATTCTTTTGAGTGCGCCTGAAGGAAAAAAAAAAAAAAAATTCTATGGATGTCCTGTTAAAACGTAATCGTAATGAAATTCAGTGATTTAAAACAGTTTCAATATCTTTGAAATAGCGTAATCTCATTAAAATACTTTTACGTGATTTTTTTTCCTACATACCATAATGTAATGCAATATTTTTGAATGCCCCTAAAAATGAACTATTAATCCGGCATACTTCATCTTCATATCATCATCCAAACATGCTTTGATGACCCTTTATATCTTGTATAAATTGCATGAAAATCGGAGTATATTTATGGAAATTACAGCATGGACAGATGGCCAGACAGACAGACAAACCGATTGCATAAACACTTTTCAACTTTGCTGGAAAGAGTTTTAAAAAATGAAAATTATATAGTGATTTACAGAAATCATTTTGAAGCCCTTGATCAACAAGATTTGAACTTTGATACATAATTTTTTTTTAGGTTATTTAATTTAACTTAAATTGTTTTCAGTATGTTATTATGAAATTTTGTGATAAATTTTTCATTTTCTCCCTGATACGCAAGAATTGTAGAAAATTATGCTGCAATTTCTGAAAAAATTCTACATTCTTGTGGTTTTCGAAGTTTTTATAAGTTTCAAAAGATTTTGAACATGGTTTCACTGGCAGTTCATTTTATATATACATATATATATATATATATTTTAATGTTTACTAGTCGTATTTAATCAAACACGAAAACAGCCATTATATGTCTTAATAGCAGCTGATTCAGACGTAAAATTTCCCGATCACAGGAAAATGAATAGAACCCCGTTTACAGGGAGATCGCTACTGGTTTTTAAATTATAATTCAATCTTCCGTAATCTATTTAAAGCCAATGAAATTACAGTGCTTTTAGAGTCTACGGTGTCTGAATGGGGGCAGACGCACAGTTTGTAAGTGGTAGAATCCCAATTTATAATAAAAAAATTATGAAATTTGTCAATCATCATATCATTGTACACACACACATTTCATAGGAATGAACTAACGATCTGGCGAATCAGCAACAAAATGCTTTAAGATTAGTTGACGGTTTCAAAGCTGAATGTAATGTTCTGCCGTCAATTTTTAATGGTTGCAGCAGTAGGAGCTAAGACTATAACAGATTAGAAACTCAGAGATAGCTGGTACATTTTCTTTATCTAATTAACTTCTCTCTCCGTAACAGTCTTTCCTAAGATAACTAAGGACATTACTGATTACATCTGTTAAGTGCCTGAATATTACCTCTAACGAAACTGTAGAATTATCTGCTGTTAACCAGAAGAGCTAATGTTTCGATATCATTTTATCTCCATTCCTTTTGAGCAATTCATTAAAGAGTAAAAAAAAAAAAAAAAAAAAAAAAAAAAAAAGAATCTGCAGTGGATTAGAGAAAGTCCATGGAAAAGCATTATCTAGTAATTATATTGCACTCTGGATTGTAGGAAAACCATCTACATTTAGGTTATTAAATATTTTTCAACCATGAATTGAAAGTTCAAAAGAAGTGCAGTGGTAATTTCCAAACGAAATTTAACAGAGTACTTACAAAAAAAAAAAAAAAAAAGAAAAGAAAAAAGAAATTATCGATTCTGGGCCAGTATTTAGACAGATGAGTAGAAAAAATATCATAAGTGCTTCATTTCTCTGCTTTATATATGATCTTCCCATTTATGTAAGCGTTTTTGAAACCAGCAAAAGGCTGTAATTTTCAAACTATGCAATTAATATTTTTTTACGATTGAAGAGTTTTGCTGTCCTTTTTTAAATTCTATCTTCTCAAAGTCCTGTCATATTATTCTTAACCTCTTCAAACCTGATGTATCCTATAGGTTACACATGTTTACAATTTTTTTTCACGTATATAAATAATGTAAAAGAGAGAGAGAGAGAAATTAGTGTGAATGAAGCCTAACAGATAGCAGAACTAAATGAAATAGCAATTTGTTTTTTATAGGGCTTTTTTCGCGAGCTACGTGTTATATAAAAATGACTTACAGCAGTAATGCACAAAATGTAGAAAAATGAAAAAATAAATAATGTTACAGTGCATTAAAGAACAATTTGTAGAGTATATTAGTAATAAAACAATATTAAATGTCTATTTATTTTATGTTTTGCAATGTTTTTGCAAAGTAAAAAAGTAAAATAAAATAAAATAATCCTAAGAAATTCTCAAAAAAATATACTTTTGCAGTTTCCATGTATCATTAAATTTTATGTTACAAAAAATAAATTTAATTTTTTTTTCACTTTTTAATCTTACCCATAAGTAAAATAAAAAAATACATAAATAATCCTATAGCATTCGTAGTACATAAACAAATAGCATTCGTAGAGATAAAGGATTTGTACCTCTTCTTACTGTAACATGTAGTACTGTATTTAATGCTAATTAACGTAACTGAACAGTTCTATAATTTAGTGGCATGGTTTTCGAGTTGAATTTCAAAGTTCTTGAATTTCGAAGATCTTTACTCTGTATGGATGAATGGAGTGACCTGTTAGAATAAAATCAGAATTGGCTGTTGTTGTCAAGTTATCAAGTTATTAGCCAATTAGAAAGAATAAGAGATTTCAATTGCTAAGGGCCATGCTTCTGCAAATTATGTGCATCATTAATCCAAACTAAGTGATGAAAGTGTGGTCTTACTCAAGGCCAAATTGCCGAATGTTTTGCTTATAACTAATAACATTTACACTGAATTCAAGTTGTTGACTGTTAATTTTGTAAAATGAGATGAGATGACAGGATGAATGTGGGCAATGAGCATTTTTTCAATATAAATCAAGCCTTTTAAACAATTTGAAATATATCCTGGATGCTTTAAGGACTCAATGAAAAACCTGAAAATGTTCTTAGCGTTAGTATATACCGTGCGAATGACTAGAACAGAGAGTTCAATATAAGAAAGCGTTCGCAAGTACTTTGCACAAATGATTAACATGACAAGTGAAATTACTTTATTAAATTTGACCTCCTTCCTTCGCTTTTGAATGCTGAAATCTGGTACATTTAGTGTTGCTTTTTTGAAGTGTCAGCCTTTGCCAGTACATCAGATTCATTCTGCGTTTTTAAACAGCTTATCTTTTACGTTGATTGCGTGAGCAATCCCCGGCACGGCACATGATTGTTTATTATGTTTAAGCATCCTGATGAGAAAAATCAATATAGAAAAACTGAAGTTTGCCAAAAATGTGGAATAAATTATAACTTGGTTTTTATTTCATGTAGATGGGGATTTGTCTTTAAAAATAAATTCAAAATTCGCGCAATTATACAAATAAAAAGTAATTTTAAATAAATAAATGCCCAAAGGAAGAATAAATAAATTTTTTTTTACCAAATTGGGTTGGACATCATAAAGAATGTAACGTCTAATTGAACTACAGAACAGATCGCGTTGTAAAGAGTAAAAAAAAAAACCATTTAATATTTACACACAGTAGAAGTGAAACTTCAGACAGTCAAGTTATATTATAAATCACAAATGTGTATGCATCAGTAATGCTGGTGTTATAATTATAACGATGCGGATAACAACGTGACTAAAGTGTAGAAAGTTAAAAGAATATAATTATTTTTTCAAATAAAGGTTTTACAATAAGAATGTAAACTCTTTAAGGGGATGTTAATTTCAAACATTCTTCATGCACTTTAGGAGCATACTCGAGTTTCTGCAGTGACCTAACTATACTTTCGTTTTTCATTGAGTAACTATTGTCTGCCTTTTGTGTTACGGTCGAAATTATGATCACAGAGTTGATTCAATTTGCATATTTCACTTGCAATTTTTGGATGTTCCAACGATTTCTTAGTAGTAAATTATTGTTGGGTCAAAGTTGCCTTTTTGGAAAGCCCCTCGTTGGTCAACAGTGAGAAATGTCCGCCTTATCATTGGCCAATTATCTATTTACCAAAGAAAGCCCAACAGTGATACAGTATTTTCGGTTTATCGATGATGCCCAGACAAAATTATTTTTGGTTGCCATATAATTAGGGATGAGATTTCCGCTTTTTTGCACACCAGTATAATCTTAGAGAAAATGTTATTTTATTGAATCGGCGAATTTTATCGATTTACGATAAGAACATTTTATCTAAAATTATACTGGTGTGCAAAAAAGCGGAAATCTCATCCCTGTGTAATGCTCTAAATTAAATCTGAACACCTATTCCCATTCACTTAAATAAAAAACTAATTTCCTCAATTCTTTTTTTTTTTTTAGTGAGTTGATTAAAATCCCGATTGGATCATCGATTGAAATAATCTGATTGAAATCGTTGGTGCAAAAATTCATGCATAAGAGTAATTTAAAATGATAAAAAAAACCAAGCATTTGACTGCAACGGGGGGGGAAAAAAAAGTCAGCATCGGCATCTTATCCCAAAAATCTTTCGTTGGCTCATAACCAAACACGATACCGGTACTCTCAATGACATGAAGAAGTGGAAATCGACCATTATTTATGTTTTGTCGAAAAGCCACGTCAATTAGTCTCTAAAAATACCTGATTTATTTCTGTAATGCTTAAATTATGACTTATATAGGCAAATAAAAAGGTCACACAAAAAATTCTGGACACTTACTAGAACCAAACAAGATACCGGTACCGCGGTACCTCCAATGATATGAAAAAGTGGAAATCGACCATTATTTATGTTTTGCCGAAAAGTCAGGTCAAGTAGTCTTTAAAAATACCAGATTTATTTCTGTAGTGCTTAAACTATTACTTATATAGACAAATAAAAAGGTCACATAAAAAATTCTGGTCACTTACCAGAAGTGTTAAGAAACTAAATGAAAAATCAATAAAAAAACATCACTTAAGAATTAAAGGAAAAAGAACTCAAACTGAAATTAAAGTATCTGTAAGGAATACTCTTCTTTACAAATGAGCGGCATTTCTCAACAGAGCCTGGGTATGTGAAAACCACGTGACCCAGCATCTCGTACTACAGGCATCCCATCTCAATTTACCTTATATTATTTCTGTTGTCAACATGCCTTTTTTTCAACAATATGACGGCGAAGAATAAGATATCATTGGATAGGACTTTATGCTCACTCAGACATCGTATGCTGTATATAACTAATGTGTAGCGTACAACATTGAACGAGATATCATGAAATAAGATTTTTTCCCCACATTTGACATTGTATACTGAATTTTCATTATACTTTTAGGTTAAATAGCATCATACATGTTATTTCTGATGTCAACACTGCTTTTTCTTTGCCCGACGCTTTGAGGTATTATTATACGAAAGTATTACAAATAATCCTTTGATGTAGTGCACTCATATTTCGTTAAAATAAATTGTTTAATTAAAAAATATTGCAGTCAATTACAAATTAATGAAAAATGTATCAGTAAATAAACTAAAATGTTACAGTGCGAAAGCCTGGACCGTTAGTATTTACATATTCGAATATAAATTTGTTTATCTGTGGGCGGGGTCTTTTTATGTATATTCAAAAACAAAACCGAAGAGTAATACGAAAACAAATGAACGGAAGCTTTTGACAAAAAATATCTTATCTGCACTTTCCACTATTTTTTGCCAGGAACACCTGTTACACCTTATCAAATAGTTCCATTTCTCCTTCATAAAAGTGAGGCGCGGCCACATTCTTAACAGCTAGCAGTATTTCTCATGTGTCTTTCGCGAAGAGTATTTGGCAATAACTGTCACTAACTAAAAACTCGAAAGACAAGGAGGAAAAAAAAGTGAAGAATGAATGAAAAACTAAATAAAAAAGCTTTTAGACAGATGGCAACAACACGAGGAAGCGTAACCTTATCTCTCAGAGAGACACTGTTAAAAATAAGACGCAAGGTTTCACGCTACTAACGTCGTCACAATATTATTGATGTTCGAAGAATTTCATTGTGAAGATAATCGTGAAATATTTTAGATTTTTATTCGCTGAACTGAAAGAATATATTATTTATAAATAATAATAATTAATAACTGAATTTTAATTGCATGAATTTTTGCATTGTTGACATGTTTAAACTACCAAGAGAGGGAAAAATGTCCAAGCCATGAACTGAACCTGGTTCATTGCCATAGCGCGCTAATGCTTTTATGCATTGTTAGCAATCTTCGCTTTATTTAAACGTAGAAATTCTGTAATTAAGTAACGTGAAGCTTGCTTTTCGAAAATACCGGCGACAAACGTTTGTAGCTGTTGGGAGTACTGATGTTTGCAAAATTTACGTCTTGATAGTAATGTAAAATTCATAGAATTCAATATTTCGTGCGTATTTCATAACTACATCATAACATAATATCTAAGAAAATAAACAGCTAATTATCTTTTGCTTCATGTATATTTTTTAATGACATTCCAATTGAAAAAATAAAATAACAAATCAAGTGAAATAAATCATTGAGTTTCCTGTAACTTACTTTGCCATAATAATGCCATAGCTACCAACTTTTACGAATGTTTCTTTTAGGTATTTCAGAATGATCAGTCCTCCCCCTTTTTAACAATAGAAATTCTGCTGTTAAATAAATAAAGTTTACTACTCGGAAATGTAGGTGAGCTGTTGGGAGTGCTTATGTTTGCAAAATTGCATTGTGAAGAGAAGATTATCCTAAAATATTTTGAATTTTAATTTTCAGAATTGAGCTTACTTTATTGAAATGAATATAATTGACAAATTTATTATTGTTATCATTATTAAACAATAAATATTATTCAGTTGACTTCAACAGCTAATTTACTTTTGATGCATCGACGTTTCTTATGACAATTCATCTGAAAATTACAATAAATAAAATAAATAAATTTCACTTTAATAATTTTTTCACGATATTGTTTATTTTCGAAAAAAAAAAATGTTATGTTGATCGCATAGTAAAATATTTTGAAGTTGAATACATGAATTTGCTTTTTAAAATAGTAATATTAATGAGCTGACTTTGGTATCTAATTAATTTGTCATACTTTTTACATTTTTTTTTTTTTTTAATATATTCCATTTGAAAACAAATAACTAAATAAATGAAATACAACTCAAAGTTTCTTCTAGGTAACTTTATCATAAAATTGTTCTTGTTCGAAAAATTTAACAATCGAAGATAAATGTAAAATATTTTTACTTTTCATTTTCAAAATTAAATGACTAGTTTTTTTTTCTTTTTTTTAACTAATGGCTCAACCTCCGAAACTAATTAAAACTAATTTCTTATAAATAAATAACTTAACTATTTTTACGTATAATTGTAATTTGGTTGTAGATCGACAAGTATGGAATTACATGTATTCTTTTTTAAAACCTCAAACTATTCTATATTCCTACAATTGAAGTTTCAGAAATATAGTTAAAAAAAACTATTACATTAATATAAATTAATCTTATTAATCTCTAATAGGTCTCTAAAAATCAGTCGTTACCCCCAAAGCGTAATTACTATAGAGTAAAATTGGACAATTTTGTCAAAATACCAATTTATCGATTTTCTGATAGATGGTGTTCATATTCATATCTGAAATATATGGACCAAAAAAATAAATATAAATAAAAATCTGTACCGATACCAAAATGTTTTCCTCATTGCTTAATATTATCTGTAATACACAGAATATGACGGAATGTTTATAAGTGAAACTGGTATGAGATGGTAAGAGCTTCCAGTTCTTACTAAGAGTTCTTACTTTTTTAAGAAGAACTTTCAATTCTTCTTAAAACATCAATTATTCGCAACATATCAAATCCACTTAAATTTCTTATAAATCTTCTTAATATTATCTACAACTTTTGTACTAGCAAGTTTTGTATAAGACCAATTTTTACAGGAAAACAAATTTTAAAACAACAAAAAAGAATTTTTGTTGTTTTAAAATTTGTTTTCAAAATTTGGGAGTTTGATGAAGAAAAAAAATGATAACTTTTTCAGTTCAGAAGACATTAAATCCACTTAAATTAATATAAATCTTCATAATATTATCTACAATTTTTATACTGACAAGTTTTTGATATGACCAACTCTTAAAGCAAAAAAGAGGGGGAGGAGGTTTAGAAGATAAAAAAAGAATTATTCATTAATTCGCCACTACGGCGATAAAAAAAAATTCCATTGGCAAGATGCTTTTGGCCATTGGCTTTTTACAGTCCTCACAGATATTGTATATAGGGGTGCATTATTAAACGCGCGTGTGACTTAAATAACACTAAGGGGTTGTATATATATAATGTTATCAACTTTTTGGTAATTTTGGACCCCCTCCCCATTTCTGATATCCAACATTATCATCACTCGACCCCTAATGATATCGTTATGAATGTCTGAAAAATTTTACCCCCACCCCTAATGATATCGTTATCAATGTCTAAAAAATTTTAGATTTTTAGAATTTATTGCTTTTGCTTGGAGTTATATACAAAAATTGTTACATTTTTTTAAAAATATATATGTATAAATGGATATATGTGTACTTTATTGATTTAAATGAAGATAAGTCAATAAAATATCACTTTATGTATGAAATAGCTTTATATCAAATAACTCTTAAAAGAATTTTATAATAGCTTTTTGTTTCATACTGTAGGATGACTTCTTGCACTTGCTACGCATGGAGGAGAGGGAGGAAGACAGATAGTAGTAATTCTTCTCAACAAAATAAGTTAACAACATTTTTTAGGTGTGTTTGTAATTATGTAAATACGTACCACCTATAGTTGTCGTTCAGTCCGTCCGTCCGCATATAACAACGCAAAAACTAGCCAACCTAATCGTTTGAAATTTAAAATATATAATTATTACATAATTTTGTCGCGTCATTTCAAATGTTATTAAAATCGGATGCATAGATCAATTACAGGGACAATATTCCGTTACATTACGGTGAATGGGGGAAAAAAGTTTCAAATGCATTTTAATTGTTTGAAGTTTAATATACATAATTATTACATAATTTTGTCGAGTCATTTCAAATTTTATGAAAATCGAATGCATAGATCAATTACAGGGACAATCAAAAGTATTCCGTTACATTACGGCCAATGGAGAAAAATGTTTCAAATGCATTTTAATGGCGTTACACTCATTCAAACATAATAAAATTGATATGCATCTATAAAATACATATTATAATACACATTTTGCATAATCTGTGGTGCAAAGAACATTTGCTATTGATTTACAAGGCCACACAAAAGTATTTCATTGCATAATGGTCTAGAGTGAACATTGTTTGGTGCGCATTTTAATTGTAATTACCTAACTATTTATAATTTTATAAGTTTGATATATGAGAGTGATATTTTTAAAACTTCGTTATCGTAAACTTCGTATCGAACGCACCTCATTTGCTATGCTTCGCGTGCAATTTCCAGCTTGTTTCTCTTTTATTTATTAGTAAACACAAGTTTCATTTAAAATATATTTCGCATTGGTTTCTCGAACAGCAGTTGTACATACATGCATATATGAAGAAGAATAAGAATGTAAAACGTTGAGGTATTCCATATTTTTTAATTAAATAATTTTACAATAACTTAGTGATTTTATTAATAACTTTGCATTTTCATAAAAATAGATAGCAGCCTAAAAAAAGATAATGTGCTATTTTAAACCAAAGACCAAATTAAACATAAAAAGAGAAAATTTTGGTTGGAACAAAATTGATATCGATGTCTTACAACATCATGTGCCAAAGCTCCCCTCCCCCTAAAATAATAACATTATATATGAACAACCCCTAACAAACAATTATTGTGAGTGTTTACGTAATAACTGAAAATAGAATAGTCTTCTAAATGCATCCTTATTCTGTCGCAGGAACTGGACACTAAAAGTGTCAAATAAGCAATAGAAATGACAATAGAAATAAAAAAAAAGGAGAAGAAAAAGACAAAAGAGTAAATAAAACACCCACTCATCGAAAATGTCACCTCTTGATGAGTGGGCACTCCCACACACTCCAAAAACACTCGAGAGCTACTCAACAAAGCATAACTGACGGCATTTATTTGTTTGTTTAGTTTGGCTCCTCGCATCACAAGTGTTTAGAGCCAGCTGCTTGGTTCAGAGAAATTTTTGCCTAAGCTTTTTTGAAAATAAACACATCATTTTCAGAAAAAATAGATTTCTTTCAAGCAAGGCACATACTTTTCAATTTTTTTTATTTTTAATTTAATTTTTTGTAAGTAGAGCTCAGGTAGAATAAGGGGAAAATCCATAGAGGAAAGCGTTGCAAATATTTTGATGAATGTATTACTTCCATACACAATGAAATGTAAGCCAAATACATAAAATGCATTTTCTTTCTTTTTTCTATATGTTTGAATACACAAATGACATTCGCTTTCTTTTCTCTTTCACTCTTTTAGAGATCAGGCATAATAAGGTGAATGAAAAAATACTGAGAAAAGAGCACCAAATATTTTAATGAATTTATTAATCCCAATAATACAATTTAAACTGAATACTCAAATGATATTCGCTTGGAGAGAAATAGAGAGAACACCGAACATTTTGATGAATTTATTAATCCCATGCAATGAGATGCAAGTAAAATACACAAAAGAAATTATCACATTTTTTTTTTCTTTTTCTTTTTTAATGCAGTTCGGGTAGAATAAGGCGAAAAACCATTGTGAAAAGAGCGATAAATATTTGATGAATTTATTATTCCCAGTAATATAATTTAAACGAAATATACAAAAAATGTTCTCTTTCTTTTCTTTTTTTTTTTTTTCTTTTTCTTTATCTCTCTCTCAAGAGAAATCAGGCAGAATAGGGAGAAAAACTATTAAGAAAAGAGTGAAAAATATTTTGATGAATTTATATGAAATTCCCAGCATTAAATTTTAAACGAAATACGTAAATGATGTCCCCTTTTTTCTTTTTCAAAGGAAATCAGGCAAAATAAGGAGAAAACTATTGAGAAAAGAGCTCCGAATATTTTGATGAATTTAGTAATTCCACGCAATAAAATTTAAATGAAATACACAAATGATGATGTTCTCTTACTTTTTTATTTTCTTTATCTCCTTTTTTTGGAAATCGGGCAGAATAAGAAGAACAAGTTGGAAATTGCACGTAAAGCGCAGCAAATGACGTGCGTTCGTACAACAACGAATTTTTAAAAATATTCAGATCTTGTTGTTATAGAAGACAGTACTTCGGATACAGTGTAGTGGTCGAAAACTTTTTTGTGTTCCTGTAAATATACAGAAATAGTAACTCTTATTACATCTCAGCAACGTATATCATATTTATAAAATATGAAATAGTTTAAAATAATTAAAAAACGCACTAAACAATGTTCTCCCTATACCATTATGTAATTGAATACTTTTGTGTGGCCATGTAAATTAATAACAAATGTTCTTTGCACCACAGTTTGTGCAAAATGTATATTATAATATGTACTTCATAAATTCATATCAATTTTATTCTGTTCGAATGAGTGTAACACCATGAAAATGCATTTGAAACTCTTTCCCCATTGACCATAATGTAAAGGAGTACTTTTGATTATCCCTGCAATTGATTTATGCATCCGATTTTCATAAAATTTGAAGTAACTCGTCAAAATTATGTAATAGTTACACTTTTAAATTTCAAACGATTAAAATGCATTTGAAACTTTTTTTCCCCATTGACCATAATGTAATGGAATACTTTTGATTGTCCCTGTAATTGATCTATGCATCGGATTTTCATAAAATTTGAAATGACTCGACAAAATTATATAATAATTAAGTATTTTAAATTTCAAACGATTCGGTTGGGTAGTTTTTGCGTTGTTAAATGCGGACGGACTGAACGATAACTATAAGTGCTACGTATTTACATAATTACGAACGCACCTAAAAACTATTGAGAAAAGAATGACATATATTTTGAAAAATTTATATAAAATTTCTAGTATTACAATTAAAACGAAATACACACATGTTCTCTTTCTCTTTTTCTCTCTGTCTCTCTTTCAATAGAGATCAGGAAGAATAAGAAGAAAAACCACTGAGAAAAAGAGTGACAAATATTTTAATGAATTTATATGAAATTCCCAGCAACAAAATTTAAACGAAACACACAAACGATGTTCTGACTCTTTTTAAGTGCGTTCGTAATTATGCAAATACGTAGCACCTATAGATGTCGTTCAGTCCGTCCGTCCGCATATAACAACGCAAAAACTACCCAACCAAATCGTTTGAAATTTAAGATATATAATTATTACATAATTTTGTCGAGTCATTTCAAATTTTATGAGAACCGGATGCATAGATCAATTACAGCGACAATCAAAAGTATTCCATTACATTGCGGTCAATGGGGGAAAAAGTTTCAAATGTATTTTAATCGTTTGAAATTTAAAATACATATTTATTACATAATTTTGTCTTGTCATTTCAAATTTTATCAAATTCGGATGCATAGTTCAATTACAGGGACAATCAAAAGTATTCCGTTACATTACGGACAATGAGGAAAAATGTTTCAAATACATTTTACTGGTGTTACACTCATTCGAACATAATAAAATTGATATGCATCAATCAAGTACATATTATAATATACATTTTACATTGTCTGTGGTGCAAAGACCATTTGTTATTGATTTATAAGGCCACACAAAAGTGTTCCATTACATAATGTTATAGGGATAACATTGTTTGGTGCGCATTTTAATTGTAATTAAATGTTTACAATTTTATGAGAGTGATATATGAGAATGAAATTTTTAAAACTTCATTATCATACGAACGCACCTCATTTGCTACGCTTTACGTGCAATTTCCAACTTGTTTGATAAAGAGAAGAGATGAACGGGAATGAGGTTAAAAACCATTGAAAAATTAGTGAATAATATTTTGAGGAATTTATTAATCCCAGCAAGAAAATTTAAACGAAATACACAAATGACATTAGTTTTCTTTTTTCTCTCCTTTTCTGGATACATGAAATGTGATATTGAATAAAATATAACATACTTTAAGTTAAAAAAAATAAAAATACGTATATAATTTTTGCTAAATTTAATTTTCGTAATTATCCTAGCTTTCTTTTAAAAGTAAAAATGAAAAATGAGTTTTATTCCCCTCATCCCGCTCTGCAAGCGTGACGTTCAATTTCCGATTTGTTTTTTAGAAATTTCATGACTAGTTGATGAATATCGTGAGTTTTTCATGACATTCGTACCGTCTAAAATATTTGAGGAATCGCATGATCTTACGGTCTAGCGCAATTGCTGTCTTACAATAACAATTTTTATTGTTTTTCCCTTTATTAAGATAATGAAAAATCATTAATTTCTTTCTGTTTTTCAAAAAAATATATTTTAAATATTTAAAAAAAAAGCTCTGGCTATTAAGGAATAGTTTCTTACTAAAAATAGAAATTAATTTTCATTTTTCTTTTAATCTTTTTTAGACTTGAAGATTTAATCAACCAATAAATGCCCACTCAAATTTTAGCTTATAATATTTTCCTTTTTTCTCAGAAATTCCAAGAGAAAATTAACGCAGAACAATTATTGTTGAGCTTTTATTGCCAATCACAGAAAAATTATTATTGTTCCTTCTTATTTCTCTCTCGAATCTAGACCCATATATGATTATCAATAAAAACCTTGTGTGGAAAACTACAATCATTAAAACCCAACATTTGAGCACACAATAATTAAAAACACATCACAGACGATTTTCACATCACTGAGGAAGCGAGTCCTAGTGCTCGCGAAACGTATACGTCTATGATATGTTTTTAAAAATTATGTGTTCAAACGTTGGATTTTAATGACCCTAAATGATTACTTAAAAGACTTGCCCATTCGCTGATTATATGGGGAGTATTCCCGCTATTTAAATATATGAACACTTGGGGATTAAACCCGCTGGTAGATTATAGAACATTGGGGATAAGACCCGCTGAAAATAAACACAACGTGCCACAATGGCAGCTAGTGCAAAACTAAACTCGGTCACATGACCGCAGAACTGCGGAGCTCGTTCGGCATGCGCACAAGGACCGAACATGCCGCCCCGCGTTGCAATGTGCGTAGCACATTCAAATTTTAAGATCCATTATGAATACAAACTACTAAAATAGCAATGACAACAATATTACAAAACAAATACAAGTGATCAGTTGCAATAAAAAGTATACTATACAATACAATAATGAAAATTTAAGGTAAGATTTAATTTTTAAAACAAACACTAATTGAATCTAAATTATTTGCAAACATTTTTAAATAAACTTTTAAATCAATAAAATAGGAATATAAGTAAAATATAAAATGCATTAGGATTTATCTATACTTAAAACACATAATTTAGATATCGACCTAACGAAAATGTTAGAGGCTGTTTTTTCCTTGGCGACTCTTACATTGCCGTCCTTTCCAGGTATGACTTCCAGGATTCGTCCGAGCAACCATTTACAAGGAGGTAAGTTGTCCTCCTTTATCACCACCATCGCTCCCGGTTTCATTTTATCTCTTTTACCTGCGATTTTGGCGGTGGCTTAAGCAGGCCCGTAGCCAGGATTTCTTTTCGGAGGGGGCTGAATCTTGGATTTTTTTTTCTTATCTCACAATTCAGTGAGCAGTGGCGCCAACTTTTGAAAAATATTGGGTTGTTTCAAAAATATTGGGTGGGCTCAAAAATATTTTGATAAAATGGTTCGACCAGTTTGTTCTTATTTAAAGGGTGGGCAGAAGGTGAAAGATGAGAATTTTAAGTCAAGCTATCATATTTTAATAAAGTTTCAATTTCATTAATTTATATTTTCATGCGTTTTTTCTTATAAAAACAATAATATTTATTGTAATATCATCATATCATGAACATAACTAGAAACTGAAATAGCTGAAAGTTAAATATGAATATTTTAGTTATTTTAGGATTTATCGATGTCAGTTGGAGAATTAAAGCACTTGGTCATCGATAAAATAAATTTTGTTCTAGGGAGAAAAAATAATAAAATAATGAAATAAATAACTAAATAGAACAATGAAAATTCGGTATGCTAGGATCTAAAATTATTGGGTGGGCCATATAAGTTAGCGCCACTGTCAGCGAGTACTGTGACTGACTGTGAGCAATGCTTTATTGTAATAATGCGTTGCATTATCTTATACTATAATGCGAGCAAAAATTGTGTGTGTGTGTGTGTGCAATTTTTATCTTAAAAACGGCTCAAACGATTTCAACAAAATTTTGCATTTTACCATTTTTGAGCACGAAAAGATCATTGGGCTTGGTAACATGTTCGAGAAAATTCAATTAGTGGGTCATAATGAGTCAGGGTCAAGCTATATATATCTAAAGAACGGCTGCATCGATTTTAACGAAATTTTGTATCCAACCGTTTTTTGGCACGAGGCTGGGTCACATGTTCGAGAAATTTCGATTAGTGAGTCATATTTAATTCATTATGGGCCAAACCAATTTTATCTTAAAAACGGCTCTAGCAGTTTTGACCAAATTTTGTATTCTACCGTTTTGGATTATTAAAAAGTTATTGGGTTATATCACGTGTTAGAGAAAATTCGATTAGTGGCTCATTTTTGGGTCATTGTGGATCACGCTAATTTTATGAAGAGAATATTCTCACGCGATTTCGATTAAATTTTGTATTCTATCGTTTTCGTGCACGAGAAAGTCATTGGGTGAAATCACATGTTCGAGAAAATTCGATTAGTGGGTCATTTTGAGTTATAATGGGTCAGGGTCAAGCTATTTGAATTTAAAGAACGACTGGATCGATTTTAATGAAATTTTGTATCCAATCGATCTTTTGGCACGCTAAAACTAATGGGCTTAGTCACATGTTCGAGATATTTCAATTATAAGGGTGATTTGTGGGTCAGTCTGAGTCGTAATAAATCATGGTCGAACTATTTATATCTAAAGAATGGCCTGATCGATTTTAACGAAATTTTGTATCTACCCATATAGCACACTTGGTTGCAATAATGTCTCAGTATGCAACGTCTCATTATCATCACATCTCAGAGTGATGTGACCGGAACATCTCTGAGATGAGACATTAATTTTTCCTTACTGTGTTCCCTTCTACTCATTATATAAAATATATCTTTTTTTTTTTTAAGTTGTCAAAATATACAATGAAATATACAATGTGAGGCAATAAAATTTTATTGTAGTTCGTCAAGTTTTAATATGTAAAATATGAAATTAAGCATAGAGTTTAGAAATATTTTGACAACTGGCCAAAAAAAAAAAAATAAATAAATAAATAAAATAAATAAATAAATAAATTCTTTAAGTATATTACACAGAAAAAAGTAGCTAAAAACACATTTGCTACACAGACATTTTAAATCAACAAATACATTCAACAGCTATACGTTTAATATTAATGTCGGAAATTCGGAAGTTGACTGACTAGCAGCCTTAAGCATTTTTAGAATTCGATCCATGTATATTATGCATGTTGTCTCATTTATAATAAACATTTCTTCAGAAATTTATTAAAAAATAAAAAAATTCCAATACATTATTAGAACTGTATTTCTGTTTTTTGGAGGATGCAAGAAGATTTAAAGGAATTTGCGGCATGTATTAGGACTATACTTCTATTATTTTTCAGTTCAAGATGTCCTGAACCAAAAGTAACAGAAATGTGAAATTGACTTATTTTATGATGCATTTGAAGGGCACATTAACAGTCATACGTTAGTCATCACTTGTAAGTAGGACCCTGAACGATAATTTGTTTAAATTACTGTAAAATAATAGCAACAAAAATGTCACAGTGTAAATCAGTGTGTCAGTAGGTCAATTATCACCACTATTTTCGAATAGTAATTTTTGTCTTATTTGCAGACATAAATTTTTTAAAATGGGTGAACGTTGCTATTCAGAAGTAATGGTGATGACTGGCGTCTGAGTTTTGTGTACTATAATGCACTCATTACAGAACAGCACTAACAAAAGAAGATTGCATAAATGTCACAATGTGATATAGCATAGATGTTCTATGCGATACACTCTAGACATTACAACGTGACGTTACATAGATGTTAAAATGCGATCTCTCGTAGATGTTTCATGCGATGCACTGTAGATGTTACAAGATGACGTCGCATAGATGTTATAAGGTAACGTCGCATAGATATATGTTACAACGCGACGTCGCTGGTCACGGGCATTCAGCCGTCGCCATAATATCTCTGAGACGATCAATGCGACATCACAACGTCGCAGTGCGACGCACCTGCGATATCTCAGAAACGAAAGTGTGCTGTGTGGGTAGCAGTTTTTTGGCACGAGAAAACTATTGGGCTAGGTCACATGTACGAGGACTTTCAATTAGTGGGTCACTTTTGGGTCATTTTAAGTAAACCTATTTTACCTAAAAAAAAAAATGGCTCCAACGATTTTAACCAAATTTCGTATTTTACTATTTTGGATTACAAAAGTTACTATTGGGTTAAGTCACGTGTTAGGGAAAATTCGATTATTGGATCATTTTTGGGTCATTGTCACGCTAATTTCACTTAAAGATGTCTCTCGCAATTATGACTAAAATTTGTATTCTATCGTTTTTGGGCATGCGAAAATCATTGGGCTATGTCACATGTTCTTAAAAATTTAATTAATGAGTCATTTTGGGTCATAATGGGTCAGGTTCTAACTAATTATATCTAAGTAAGGACTCAATCGATTCTAAGTAAATTTTCATCAAGACATCTTTCGGCACGAGAAGACTATTGGGCTAGATCACATATTTGAGAGAATTCGATTGTAAGGGTCATTTGAGGGTCATGCTGATTTTATCTAGAAAATGGCTCTCAACATTTTATTTATATTTTATATTATATCGTTTTCGGGCAAGAGAAAACTATTGGGCTTGGACACATGTTCGCGAAATTCCGATTAGTGGGTCATTTTGGGTCATAATGGGTAAGGGTCATTCTAATTATATATAACAATGATTCAATGAATTTCACCTAAATTTTGTATCAAAATGTTTTTTGTCACGAGAAGACTATTGGATTGAAATCGCATGCTAGAAAAAAATTATATTAGTGGATCATTTCGGGCTTCATTGAGGGCCAAGCTAATTTTATCTAAGAAATGGCTTAAACGATTTTGATTAAATTTTACATCCTGCTGTTTTCGATTACCTGAAGACCATTCAGCTAAATCACATGTTTGAATAAATTTGATTAGTGGATTATTTTGGGTAATATGGGTTAGGGTAATGAGAATATGGCAACAGCCAATCTGTTATCGACATTTGACAAATTATTGGCAACATATGGCCAAAAAATCGATTATTAAGATTACGAAAGCCAAAACACTTATTTGGCGCCAAATGAAAGAATGTCCCAAATTCGGTTGTATTTAGCAAAAAATATTGTCTTTCAGAATGTGAAGAAATTTTTTATACATATTTAATAGGATTCGAGATGCATGGTTAAATTAATCAGAATCGAGCTAAAAAAAGTGATTTGGATTGATGTCCTTTCGTTGTAAATTTAAAAATAATGTAAACACAAAAGTAATGTAAAACACACGAGTTGAACACAAAGTTAATTTTGACCGAGCTTAGCTCAGTCACTCCTGCTAGTAGTACTCTAAACATTTTTGGACCTCTATGTTTGTCCAAAAATCCACTTTATCGTGAAAATACTCAGTGAGATTTTTCGATATTTTTCCTCTTCCTGAATAAATATTTAGAAATCTAACTGTTTTTAATCTAACTGTTTGTTAAATATTTAGAAATCTAACTGTTTTCGAAATGTTTCTATCATTCAAATTTTCAATAAGACTTTCTAAGTAGTGAATAACAACAGTGACCCTGTAATATTATTTATCAGGCGTAAGTTGAGAATTTGTACTGTTGTCTGCTTAAATGTTAGTCTTAGAATCTTTATTTCAGTTCGGAAGACATCATCGATAGTTTCAAGTCAATTCCAGATGGCAGGAATCAGCATGGTGTTAGGCAATGCGAAGTTTAGCCGCTGATTTGCACAATGGATATATCTAATTTTTTAGATATTTCATGCGAATTTGTGGCCGAACCCACTAACATAACCACCCACACTGACTGCTAACTCATACGCCTCAGAAACATTTAGGCATGTCAAGATGTAGTTTATCACAATATTGTAATATCACTGGAATGAAACGTAAAATAAATTCCCGAAATATAGGTTTTGTAAATTTTATATATAGCCCTCATTATATAGCATAAGAGGCAAGCTGTTTTGTTCTTGAAACATAATAGTTTCATCAGCAATCAAGACAAAACGGATCACGTTATTTATTTTGTAAATTAGTTCTTCGGTAACAACATTCGAGTGTATTTGAATTATTTGAATGTTTTTATTCTGAACGTCTGAGCTGAAACAGCACTTTTGCTGTTTTCTCTGATATGTTGTTTTAATTCAACATCTCCAGACTTTGCTCTAAAATTTGAAAGCACTTTTAGTTTAGTCTTTGTTTTGTCGGTTACTCTAACATTAGAGGACCACTATCATGATAACATCTGAACGGCATTTCTTGCTCAACATAAAGTAAGAATGTTAGATGTTGCCCCCTAGATCTATAGAGGAAACTTTGAAAAACTGTCAAAAATTCCTTAGATAGGTGTATCCATTCCTAAAATTGATAATTCTTCAAAAGACAAAGAAAATTTTCCAGTCAAACAGACTACTCCGTGCACATTTTATTTCTATTAGAGATATTCATACACAAGCAATTTTTGTAAATTGCTTGTGTATGAATATCTTAACAATGGCAGCTAACAATGGATTAACAATGGATTAACAATGGCAGCTAACAATGGATTAACAATGGATTAGCAATGGCAGCTAGTGCAAAACTAAACTCGGTCACATGACCGCAGAACTGCGGAGCTCGTTCGGCATGCGCACAAGGACCGAACACAATGCAAGAAATAACTGTAATCAAGTAACTTCTTTATCATCCACAATTTTCTTTAGCTTGCAAAAAGAATTCTCATATAAAAAAAGAAAAAAAAACATTCAACTAATTAGTTGCCAGATTTAAACTAACTTCGTTTAGCTTTTTTTTTTTTTTTTTTTTTTAACCACGTTGAGCTTTTCAACTTCATTCGTAGACATTCCTTAATTAACCACGGGCTCGTAGCAATAGATTCTTTAACATAATATTTTCGCCTTAGTTAACAAATGTTGAACTGTATAATGCATGGGGGTTTTATTACCTTTAGTTGTACGAATGGATTCTGAGAAAAATTGCATTGTGTATTCTGTCACAGCGACAGATAATACAAATTGCATAAAAAAACAGTTATCAATTGGTTGGTATACTAAAAGACCTCAAAAAATGTTATAAATATAAGGACTTGCGACTCTAAAGATCTATAATAATAATACAAAAATTTTTTGTAAAGATATTCTCTGATGAAGAACCGGATTTAAGGCTTGAAAGTGCAAAGGTATTTTAAATAAAATTAATTATTAACATATTTTTTTGATTACTTTATTTGCCTTATAAGTAAAAGTGAATGCTTTAAAGTTTATATTATATATTTTCATTTTTTCTCAAATCTTTTATGTACGCTTCGCCTCATCAGTAGTTCACAAATGATCAATGTACATTTTTAGAAAGAGGAAGCTTGAAATATAATTCTTATTCATCTTTTTCATTCTCTCGATTCCCCCCCCCCCCTAAAATAATAATACTTTTGCTCGAAGCAATTCCTTCTGTCATGTGTAAGCATTGTGATCTTACAATCTATTAATATTAGATCGAGCTTTACAGTCAATTACTCCTAATTGCAATGCAAGAAATAACTGTAATCACGTAACTTCTTTATCTTCCACCTATTTCTTTAACTTACAAAAAGAATTGTTATGAAAAAAAAAAAAAAAAAATCATTCAACTAATTGGTTGCCTGATTTAAATCAGCTTTGCTGTTTTTTTTTTTTTTTTTTTTTTTTTTTTTTTTTTTTTTAACGCGTCGAGCTATTCGATTCCATTCGTAGGAATTCCTTAATTAACCATGGGCTGGTAGTAATAGATTCTTTAGCATAATATTTTCGCCTTGGTTAACAAATGTTGAACTGTATAATGCATGAGGTTGTTATTACCTTTAGTTGTACGAATGGATTCTGGGAAAAAATCTATTGTGTGTCCTGGTCATAATTTTTTTATGAATAATTCATCAACAGCTCCACAAAAGAAAAACAGTAGTTGAAGGTTTATTGAAATGAACCATTATTATTATTATTATTATTATTATTAGGATAAAATTTTACGGCAAGCATGAATTGACATCATTCAGGAATGTTTCAGGATTGTCGTTAACAAATTAATTTAGAAATTTTGTGGTTTGCGAATATTTAAAACGGCACAGATTTGGTTTTGCTTTTTTTCTCGATAACAAATAACATAATTTCCCTTTTAAAAAAATAAAAGTCGTATTATATTCATAATTAGATATTTTTATTTTAATTGAAAATATTGAATTATTTATTTCTAAGAACCCTTTTCCCCCTCCCTTAAATATCTAAATAAAAATAGCTTGCTAAATAAAAAGGACACACAGTAGCGCGAACTTTTCAAAAATATTGGGGAGCCTCAAAATTTTTTTAGTAAAACAATAGATATAATCCCCCACCCCCTTAAGCTTCAGCTTATTGCTATTTCAGCTTATTCATTCTTTAAGCTTATTGTGTATACGTGTTTGGAGAGAGCAAGACGGAGGAGCGAGGGGGAGAGGAGCGTCTGACTAAAGATAATAATTCGAGATTAAAGTATGTTTTTACCTAAGCAAATTTTTAAAATACTATAATTTAATTATAATTTTTTTAATTATTCTGCGTTCAAACGTTGGTTTTAATGGTTGTAGTTTTTCACAGAAGGTTTTTATTGATTATAATTTTATATATAATTTTATAAAATTATATTCGCATAAATTCTTTCGCACAAATACAGTAATATTAAAAATAAATGCCAAGAAAATTGTATGCGTTTTTTGGACTTTTAAGCTATTGCATAGCTTTTATCGCGGCTTTGAGCGCGGCGACCGAATCTAGAAATTCCGTAACAAGAAAAAAACATAACACTCCGGCTAACGTCGTTTCAGTTCGGCAGACTTCTCATTTATTCAGTAAAAGAAAAAAAAATTGTTTTCTTATGGGTCATCACGCTCAAAAAGTGTAACTTGAATTAATATCAAAGAAAAAGAAAAAAACTTAAATCAACATTAAAAAAACTGCATAAATAAAAAATAAATAAATAATTATAATTGCATAAGTTGATAAAAAATTCTATGCAATAGCTTTACCGCGGCAGTCCCCGAGTGTCACAGGTATTTTTTATTTTTACATTTATTTTACTCCTGTATGTCTAATTTATGTCCTTACTATTTTTCAAAGAAAACTATTTTGAGAATGTTAATAAAACCAAATTTAATTTCAGCGATTAAATAATTAAAAAATAAATTATGAATTCAATCTGGGTATGCGAGACATAAAATAGTTTAAATTAATTATAGGCCTAAATAAATAAATAAATATTATGGTGCTAAATGATTTTGGGCCTAAAATATTATGGTGCAGTAAGATAATAAGTATTGTACCGGTTCGTGAAATTTTATTATAAATATTGTTCAGGTTCGTGAAAATATGGTTAATATTATTCCAGTTCGTGGAATAATTTAAAAATATTATTACAGTTTAATACATATATAGCTTACTGTGCTCACTGTAACTTTTTTTTTTTCAAATTATTTAAAATCTTCAATCCTAATGTATATATTGCCTTTTTTTCGAAATGTATTTTCTAATGCATTGGTTTATTTTTCTAAAATTCTATTTTAGGTAAACATTTATTATTATTCTTAATGGTTCTCTATGGTTCTTATTATTCTCAAATAGCATATTTTCTGAGATCACAAAAAATTTTAAGGTGTTATATTCAACATTATTTTAGAAAGTACCGGAACCGAAAAATTGTTCAAAAGATATGTAAGAAGTTAATTTGAACTTGAAAATCAATTTATGCATGAAATTAATTTCTTTTGATTTATGTATGGGCTATAATGTATGTAATTACTGTTAAAATAATAATAATAATAATAATAATAATAATAATAATAATAATAATAATAATAATAATAATAATAATAATAATAATAATAATAATAATAATAATAATAATAATAATAATAATAATAATTTTTTTCTAATGGACATTAATTTTTAAGAAATTAAGGATTAAAGTTCAGCATACATTTTAAACCCTCATTAACTCAAAAAAAGCACTCTTCCCTAATTTGCATTCCAAATATTCTTTTATAAATCAATCATTTTAATTTTAAACTTTTCACGGCCTTGGCCACACATTTGAACGTGTAGTTCTTCTTATAATTATTGTCAATAGTAAAAAGAACAAAACTTTGATAATAACTTAACCGTTTACACGCCGAATTAATATCGCAATGTAATTATAATTTTGTTTTACCTATATTACAGCTTCAAATGTTTTAATTTATGCATACAAATTTAAAAAGCAACAAAAAAGGTATTTCTGCTGTTTTATTTTGGCTGTTTTCAATTCAGTGTTTACATTTTGGAACATGATTATTGATTGACAGTCTATGCAAATATAACAAATTATTTTCCGCTATATGCTATTGTATATATTGCTTTTGAGTATTTTCTCGAATTCCAAAAACATTTAGATTCCTAGCAGTCAAACGTAAGAAATATAGAGAAAACGATAAATGCAAATAATATATTTTTATGCAAATTAATGAATTTACATATTCCTTATACCTGTGATAAATGCTTAAAGATAAATATTTTTCTTTTCAAAAGTTTAAATCCTTATATTTTATAGGAAAAATAAGGACATCTTAAATACGTGAATATTCATACTATTGAAATAAATTATAATTTCTGGAAATGTGATTTAAGTAGTTTTAAGAGGGTTTTTCTTTGAACTAAATTTTAACAAAATATTGGTGTGTAATAAAGGTACTATGTAAATTACAGAACTGAACAAAAGTATTCGTGTATTTTCCTTCTATTAGAATAAAATGCTGAAACAGAAATTTCAACCAGTTAGGCATTTTCTTGCTAAGCTACATTTTCCTATTATATAGTATATATATATATATATATATATATGGGAAATCTCCTCCACTATTAGATCTGCATATTATTTTCTACGCATCGCAACTCTGATGAACAGGCTCTCAGTGAGGCAGACGATTTTGAAGAAACTATTAATTCCTAAGAAGCCAGACGATTTAAGCGGTAGAAAAAAGAACTGAACGGAAGAAAGGAGAATGGAATGTTTTTAGTTTTAAGTTGGTGTAAAAAAGAACGTAAGATGAAGACGAGTTCCCGTATAAGATGTAACTGATTAATTAGAGTTATGATTGTTTGCTTTGTAAATAGTCTTATGTAAATATCTTTTTTGTAAATATTAACGTTTAATATAAGTCATTTAAAAGTTTAAAAACGGTGTCAGAATTTAATTTACCTCCGAGTTTATTTACTTATGTGTTCAAAAGAACTTTTTAAAGAAGAATCTCCATAAATTTTGGTCTCAGTAAGTGAGATACAGACGCACGCCCACAGAGATGGAAATATATATTTTTTAATATCTTGGAAGCCGATATTTTTTAGAACTGTGATGGAATGTCAAGCCTACAAAGCTATTTCAGAAGAGGTATAAATTTGCGACGAAAGTGCTATCAAAGTGTGTGAAGCTGAGCATCTGATTATGAAGTGAGTTTATTATTTCATTTTTCTTTTCAATAATGGAAAAATTAGTTGATTTAAAGGAATTAGAGTTTTCTTTGAAAACTGAAAAATCAGCTAGTATTAAGATATTGCACAAATTAATTTTTGGAGAAATCGGTGACAGAAATAATCGACGTAGAATTCGGAATTTTACTGGGTTTACGTTTGAAGTAGATTCCGATGAATATCAAACTAAATTCAAAGAAATTAAAGATAATTTTTCTGTTAACGACTTAATTACCATTTGCAATGTTTTGTGTATAAATAATTCGTGAACTTTTGATGAAATTGCTGCCAGAATAATTTCTAGTTTATGTGATTTTAATATTTTAAAAATTAATATGATAGCCGATGTAGGTACTCTTAGTGATGACGAAAGTGTCGATGAATTTAATGATGATTTACAAGATAAAACTAAAAATATTTCAACTGTTTTTGAGAATAATATGAGAAATGATTCTGGTAGTTCTAATTGTGAAAGTAATGAAAATCAGAAAATTCTGATTCCTGATTATGTTATTAAACCAAGCATTTCTATTAATGATATTGAAAGTATGATTACAATGTTTGAAGGTACTCAAGTACAAAATATTAATAAATGGATTGCCGATTTTGAAGATATTGTTTCATTATTCAACGTTAGTGATTTGCACAAATTGATTTTGGCTAAACGCCGTATGACAGGCAAAGCAAAATTATTTCTTGAAAGTGAAACAAATATTAATTCGTGGTCTAAATTAAAAGCCCTACTCATATCTGAATTTGGTCAAACGTGCAATTCAGCTGAATTACATGAATTGCTATCCAAAAGAAAAATTAGATCACATGAATCGTTAGATGAATATTTTTTAAATATGAAACAATTATGCTCAAAAGGCAATATTGAAGATTCTGCCCCTATTCAGTATGTAATAAATGGAATTAATGACCCCATTTCTAAAAAATCTTTTTTGTATGGTTGTCCCAATATTGCTGAATTTAAACAAAAATTAAAGATTTATGAAAAAATAAGATCGGAGTATGAAAATGCAAAATTTCATAAATATGAAGGAGCTAAGCCTAAAATTAAATCCGAAGTTGAAGTTAAGAACAAATTTAAGCCTGTAAAGCCAAATATGCGTTGTTTTAATTGTGGCGGGAATAATCATAAGAGTATTAACTGTGTAAATAAAGATAAAGGGCCGCTTTGTTTTGCTTGTAACGCTTATGGTCATAAATCATTTCAATGTAATAAATCTAAAGATACAAGTGTTAAAAATGCTCAGTCACAAGTAAACATTATTACATCCCAAGATTTAATTCTGAAAGAGATAAAGCTTTATTCTTTGCGTTTAATCTCTTTAATAGATACTGGTAGCCAAAAGACTTTGTTAAAGAAAAGTATTTATGATAATTTGAAGAACTTTGTAGAATTAAAACCTACGAGTATCTCTTTGACCGGTCTAGGAAAAGCCTCAATTAAACCAGAAGGTTGTTTCAATTCAGAAATCGAAGTAGATGGTTCAAAATTTAAAGTTACTATTTTTGTCGTTAAGGACAGTTGCATTAATTTCGATTTAATTATTGGCACTGATGTTATTCATCAAGGTACATTAACTATTTCTGAGAATAAAGTGAAACTGTTTAAAGCTGAAGTTCAGTCTAATGACTTTTTAGTTAATATTGTAAATGTTTTGGATGAGCCTAAAATTGATTTAACTCACATTGCTGACAAAAAATTACGTTCAGAGTTATACTCTTTAATTGAAAATTATGTACCAATTAAAACTAAAACAGTAGATGTTAAAATGAAAATTAATTTAACTGACGAAATCCCAGTTTGTTCTTCTCCTCGAAGATTACCGCCATGCGAGAAAAAAATAGTCGAAAACCAAATTGAGGAGTGGCTAGCTCAGGGAATAATTCGAGAAAGTTCTTCTAATTTTTCTTCGCCGGTTGTGTTAGTCAAGAAAAAAAATAACACAATGAGACTTTGTGTTGATTACAGATGTCTTAACAAAAAGACAGTACGTGAGCATTTCCCCTTGCCAGTTATTGATGATGTAATAGACCAATTACATTCTGCCGAAGTATTTACCACCATAGATTTGAAAAACGGTTTCTTTCATGTAGATGTTGAAGAAGACTCGCGGAAATACACCTCGTTTGTTACTCATGAAGGACAATACGAATTTTTGAAATGTCCATTCGGGTTGACCAATAGCCCTAGTGTTTTTCAAAAGTATATTTATAATGTATTTCGAAACCTATTAAAAGATCACATTGTTGTCATTTATATGGATGATTTAATAATACCTGCTAAAAACGAAGCTGAAGGTCTAGAAAAATTAAAACTTGTACTCGAAACCGCATCGGAATATGGATTAGAATTAAATCTTAAAAAATGCAATTTTTTGAAGCGTGAAATTGATTTCTTGGGGTATAGAATCATAAATGGTAAATTGTATCCCTCTCCACTGAAGACTAAAGCAGTAATAAATTTTCCCGAACCAAAGTGTACCAAAGATGTTCAAAGTTATTTAGGATTGACAGGATACTTTCGAAAATTTATAAGAAATTATTCGGTTATAGCTAAACCGTTAAGTGACCTGCTAAGAAAAGATTCAAAATTTAAATTCGATATAGAAGAACAAAGATCTTTTAATGAACTCAAACGTATTTTGTCGTCAGAACCAGTACTTTTAATTTACAATCCCAAAAGTGCGACCGAAATCCATTGTGATGCCAGTATTGATGGCTATGGAGCTGTTTTAATGCAACAATCTCCAGTAGATAATCAATTTCATCCAGTTTATTTCGCAAGTAAAAAAACCACCGAAGCTGAACGGAAGTACACTAGTTACGAATTAGAAGTTTTAGCTGTAATTGAAGCCCTGAAAAAGTTTAGAGTATATGTGCTAGGTATCCCATTTAAAATTGTAACCGATTGTAATGCATTTAAAATGACTATGGATAAAAAAGAAATGAGTACAAAAATAGCTAGATGGGCAATAATGTTATCCGATTTTGATTATGTTATTGAACATAGACAGGGTAGCAGTATGAGACATGTCGATGCATTAAGTAGGTATCCTATTTGCATGGTAATCCAAGATAGCTTAACTTTAAAAATTATCCAAGCTCAAGAAACCGATGACCATATTAAAACAATAAAAGAAATCCTAAAGGTGAAATCTTATGATGATTATCTAGTTAAAAATGATGTTCTTTATAAATGTGTTAATGGTAATGATTTATTAGTTGTACCGGAAGACATGCAAATGAATATAATCAAGGCCGCTCACGAAAAAGGTCATTACGCAGTTGCAAGAACAGAGAAAAGTTTAGAAAATGATTTTTACATCCCTAAAGTTAAACAAAAAATTGAGAAATGTATAGCAAATTGTGTTCCCTGTATTTTAGTTAATAGAAAATGTGGTAAACAAGAAGGCTTACTTCACCCAATAGAAAAAGAAGAAGCTCCATTACATACGTACCATGTTGATCACTTAGGTCCATTAGAAAGCACTAATAAAAATTACAAACATATCCTTCCGGTCATTGACGCATTCACAAAATTTGTTTGGTTGTATCCCACAAAATCTACCGATGCTGCCGAAGTAATTTCTAAATTAGAAATCCAAAAATCTATCTTTGGAAATCCAGTTCGAATTATATCAGATAAAGGTCCTGCATTTACCTCTAAAGCTTTTGAAGATTATTGCATCAATGAAAATATTAAACATATCCCGATTACCACTGGATTACCCAGGTCTAACGGCCAAGTTGAGCGTCTAAATTCTGTCATAATATCTGTTCTGTCTAAATTGTCTGTCGATAATCCTAAAAAATGGTATACACATGTAAGCAACGTCCAACAGGTGATAAATTCGACTTTTCAGAGAAATATAAGCACAACTCCTTTTGAATTGATGTTTGGTACTAAAATGAAACTAAAAAATAACATTGAAATTACTAGTCTTCTGAATGCTGAAATACAATCTGATTTTACAAATAATCGCGAAGATATGAGAAAAAATGCTAAAAAACAGATTTTAAAAGTCCAAGAAGAGAACCGTAAAACTTACAACCTCAGACGAAAGAAAGCTAACAAATTTAAGATTAATGATGTGGTTGCTATAAAACGCACACAACAAGGTCCAGGTTTGAAGTTAAAACCAAAATATTTAGGTCCGTACAAAGTCATAAAAGTAAAAAATAATGACACCTACGATGTAAAGAAACTTGGATTCAACGAAGGACCCATGGTCACCAGTACATGTGCAGAGTACATGAAGCCATGGACGGACGAAGCTTAAAAAAAAAAAAAGAATTTCACCGATTGTGACACTATACCAACTATGACAAACCTCTGGACTGACAACTAATAGAATTTTAACTTTATTCTCGAAAAGACGAAAAGACGTAAGGTAAAAGAAGATGAAAAGACTTATGAAAGAAGACGAAAAGACGTAAGATAAAAGAAGACGGAAGGCGTAAGAAAGAAAAGACGAAAAGACGTAAGGTAATAGAAGATGAAAAGACGTATGAAAGAAGAAGACGAAAAGACGTAAGATAAAAGAAGATGAAAGGACGTAAGAAAGAGAAGACGAAAAGACGCGAAAAAAAAATATACGAATTTTTTCAAGAAATAATCTAAGCTTTGATAAACAATTTGAATGATGACTTCTTTTTTTCAATTTAGACTTTGGATGCTGCTGTGTTTTTTTTTTTTATCTTTTCAGATGATCCAGCTGCTGTTTCCAGCCAACAAGAATACATTCGAGGACGAATGTCTCATCAGTATGGCCGAAATATGGGAAATCTCCTCCACTATTAGATCTGCATATTATTTTCTACGCATCGCAACTCTGATGAACAGGCTCTCAGTGAGGCAGACGATTTTGAAGAAACTATTAATTCCTAAGAAGCCAGACGATTTAAGCGGTAGAAAAAAGAACTGAACGGAAGAAAGGAGAATGGAATGTTTTTAGTTTTAAGTTGGTGTAAAAAAGAACGTAAGATGAAGACGAGTTCCCGTATAAGATGTAACTGATTAATTAGAGTTATGATTGTTTGCTTTGTAAATAGTCTTATGTAAATATCTTTTTTGTAAATATTAACGTTTAATATAAGTCATTTAAAAGTTTAAAAACGGTGTCAGAATTTAATTTACCTCCGAGTTTATTTACTTATGTGTTCAAAAGAACTTTTTAAAGAAGAATCTCCATATATATATATATATATTTATGAGAAAAATATGACAATGATGAAAATATGAAAAAATGGGTGCAACAACAATGAATTATATAAAAACAACACTAAAAAAAAAAAAAAAAAGATAAACTTCCTGCTTTTCAGAAGGTGGGAACAGTAACAGGCATCAAAAAGTTATTAAAAAATGTATCCTCACAGGTTTCGCAAGGCATCACAAAACCTCATACTCCACTTATATAAAGAATATAAAACAAAATAACATTGAATACCGAAATTAACAAATAAAGAATATAAAACAGAATAACATTGAATACTGAATTTAATAAATAACCAACAACAAAACCATGTCATAAATCAACTCATATCATAAAATATTCTAAAATTTCAAAAAATAAATTTAAAATTGTAAGAAGTCTCAATAACTAAACAATAAACTAAATAGACATGCAGCAATATGATGCTCCCACCTTTACCTGTGAAGAAAAAAGAAAAAGATACCTGTTAAAAATCATCACATTACACCTTCATACTTGCATGAGCGGGAAACTGTTAGACCTAGGATGGTAGCAGGCCAGCATCAAAAATTTTAACTCTTTGAACTGCCCTTCCGTTATTCAGCTCTCTCCATATTCAATACATGTCCGTTTAGTCTCAAAAGTTGATAGCCATCGCCCTGTGAACTTTCCTTAGATGGATTTTGATCCACAGATCCTCATCATTCAACACTTGAGAAGAAACCTCCATTAAGGTGTTTGGCCTTGCCGTTGCCACTTCAAGAAACCTATTTTTAATTAATTTACATAATGAAATATAAATTTATGAGGATAAAAATTATTATAAAACAAGTTTGCAGCAAATTAAAAAATTCGTGATTCCAAAATTTCTCTCGACCCACATATATTATAATATCTAATTATTTGCCCCAAAATAATATTTATGAAAACTCTTTTACTTATGTTAGAATGCCAATGAGGCATGGAGTGGGTTCTAAAATTTAAAAAAGTCCTTTTATCAAATAACTTGACAACCAAATCACCATTATTATTAATATTTAAGTCAAGATCCAAAAAATCAACATGTAAACTATTGTCAGAAGCACAATTCAATTTTAAACAGAAAATCATCTTCTAATTTTGAATATACAAAAACTTTTTTTACTATAAATTTTCAACAGAAATCATTTGATGATTTCAAAATAAATAATTTCATTAAACAATTTCATTTTCTGTTCCCAATAAAATATATAAATATTGCTGTTGCTTATAAATATGATATATCTTTTAGTAAGAAGCTTTTTAACTACAGATACATAGTTTTAGCAGAGAATGATGCTGTTTCTTGAAATTGTAGGGTGGATTTTTCAGATTTTATAGATGATTTTCATGGACATGTTGTAACTGGTAATTTAGATATAATTCAAAATGAAAACTTAAAATTTTTGATGGGCTTTGGTACTAAATTTAGATTAAATAAAAAAAATTAATAAGAAAAAGGCTGTTTTGAAATTTAAAAGAGATTTATCTGCATTTATTTTAAAAATTTGTTACAAGTTCAATGTACCTTTTGAAGCTTTTCATGAATGGAGATGGAATATTTTAAATAGTTTTGTTATGTCTGTTGATCAAAAATTAAATAATAATCAATACACTTATCACCGTTTAAGTAAGGAGGATTGCAGCTATATACAATTTTTACATGACAATTTTGTTATTGTTCCTGTCGACAAGGTTTCATCTAATTATGCAATCATTTGAAAATTATTTTATATAGAAAAAGTAACTAATGAATTGAATGATACTAAATATTATCAAAACTATAATTTGAATCATAATGCTATTATTAAAAAATTTAACGCTTATTCAAGAAAAGTTAAAAATCTTTATGCATACAATTTTCCTATTCATAATTTTCACAGTCTTCCATTTTTGTTTTTAACACTCAAGTTTCACAAAAATCCTATAAAATTTAGATGTATATGCTGTAATTCTAGAGGAATTGGTAAAAGTTTTAATGTTAAGTTACAGGATTTTTTGAAGCGAATTTATGGTTTTTTAAAATTTAAATTTAAAAACACTAGTTATTTTTGGTGTATCGATAATAGCAATGAAGTCTTAAAAAAAATTAAATACGCCCACAACGCCCACATAACTGTTTACTTTTGATTTTGAAAATCTTTTTTCTAATATTCCTATTGATCTGTTGTTTAAAACTCTGGAGGATTTGTTTGATACTTTTCATATCGAAGAAGAGCTGGACATTAATAGAGATTTTTTTCTGAGTTTATGTAATTTTTGTTTCTACAATAATTTTATTGCATTTAATGGTTCCATTTTTTATCAAACATGTGGTATAGGTTTGGGTACAATTTTTTCAAGCACTGCAGCTAATCTTTTTCTGTTTTTATATGAATTTAAATTTATTTTAAATTCTAACAAATCATTCAGAGTTTTGAGATGTATCGATGACATAATTGTCTTCGATTACAAATTTTTAGACTCGATTAATCATATTTATCCACCCTGTTTAAAATTGAATAGTGCCTCTGACAATAGTTTACATGTTGATTTTTTGGATCTTGACTTAAATATTAATAATAATGGTGATTTGGTTATCAAATTATTTGATAAAAGGGCTTTTTTTAATTTTAGAATCCACTCCATGCCTCATTGGCATTCTAACCTAAGTAAAAGAGTTTTCATAAATATTATTTTGGGGCAAATAATTAGATATTATAATATATGTGGGTCGAGAGAAATTTTGGAATCACAAATTTTTAAATTTGCTGCAAACTTGTTTTATAATAATTTTTATCGTCATAAATTTATATTTCATTATGTAAATGAATTAAAAAAAGTTTCTTGAAGTGGCAACGGCAAGGCCAAACACCTTAATGGAGGTTTCTTCTCAAGTGTTGAATTGATGAGGATCTGTGGATCAAAATCCATTTAAGGAAAGTTCACAGGGCGATGGCTATCAACTTTTGAGACTAAACGGACATGAATTGAATATGGAGCGAACTGAATAACGGAAGGGCAATTCAAAGTGTTAAAATTTTTGATGCTGGCCTGCTACCATCCTAGGCCTAACAGTTTCCCGCTCATGCAAGTATGGAGGTGTAATGTGATGATTTTTAACAGGTATCTTTTTCTTTTTTCTTCACAGGTAAAAGTGGGGGCATCACATTGCTGCATGTCTAGATGTTTAGTTATTGAGACTTCTTACAATTTTGAATTTATTTTTTGAAATTTTAGAATATTTTATGATATGAGTTGATTTATGACATGGTTTTGTTGTTGGTTATTTATTAAATTCAGTATTCAATGTTATTCTGTTTTACATTCTTTATTTGTTAATTTCGGTATTCAATGTTATTTTGTTTTATATTCTTTATATAAGTGGAGTATGCGGTTTTGTGATGCTTTGCGAAACCTGTGAGGATACATTTTTTAATAACTTTTTGATGCCTGTTATTATCTCCACCGTCTGAAGAGCAGGGAGTTTATCTTGTTTTGTTTTTTTAGTGTTGTTCTTATATAATTCATTGTTGTTGCACCCATTTTTTCATCTTTTCATCATTGTCATATTTTTCTCATAAAAAAATATATGAACTTTGTGCAAAATAGAGCTGCTATGCGCCAGTTGCATGAAGATGGTAACTTTTTATACTCATATAAGATATATATATATATATATATATATAACGAGAAACGGCGACGACGTCGAGATTCCACAACACCGTACAAGCTCCCGTGCATCACCAGGGTTGATACAGCACATTTATTAATATCTAATAATCAGCAGCAAGGTTCTGTAGCCGTAGTGTAAATTTTCAAGCAACGAAGGAGTTTTATTGGGAATTTCCCCGTAAAAAATTAAGCCACTAAGTCTTTGCAATTCATATTTATTATAAGTCATAAGGCAAACGAAGTCATTCCAGCATTAAATGACACATCGAGTACTCCAAACTTCGTGAAATAATCGACATCATTAAATATTCCAATTTATCGGACAAACCAAACAAACGTCTTACTAGTTTTAAAGACAGATGCATTCTAACGCTCCTAAAAAGCCAAATGAAAAAGGAACATTTTCACGACAAACTAGCTCCCTCCTACTCCGCGTCAATCAATTTAAAAATCCAATTAGGATTAACTCGAGTCTAAACGTCAAAAGATGATCAGCTCTGATTGGTCTAAAAAGGCGTATCCTCGGGCAGGATCTATATTTTTCCTCGCAAATAACAAGCCCTTTAACAACGCGCATTAACACCGGTCACGCGATGTTAAATAAAAAATAAAATTAAAATCCCGGGAATATTCCAGAAAGTAAAAAGATTACGAAATACTTCCCACCTTCTTTTGAAAAGCAAGCAATAATTTATTAATAAATAAAATAAGAAAAAGAATTTTAGCTGTTACAAGTTAAGACATTACGAAACTGAGATTGAAATATGTTCCACAAATTTTAGAATTGAAGTTAAGAGAGAACAAAATGGCGCATTTTTTTTTTTTATTACATATATATATATATATATATATATATATATATATCAACCGACGGATAAACACAAACGTTCAAAAGTATTGGAATATTTATTTGGCTATGGACAGTAGCATCTTATTTCCCTAAATAACAAAGGTTTGTTAAAGATTTCAGGAAGTGTTTGAAAGTGTTTCATAATCTATGCTTAGCGCATGATTTTTCTTACTTGTTAAGAAATCATATTATTTATAAATTATTTTTAGCTCTCATTAACCACAATTGTCAAACTTTTATTTTTTGTGTGTGTGTATAAATTTTTATTTATTTATTTATTTATTTATTTATTTTGGGGGGGGGGGGGTTGAATTTTTATTAATATAAAATGAATAAATCTTTTGAAAAAAAGTCATTTTCTTTCACAAAAAAAAAAAAAAAAATCGTCTTTGAAGAGGTTAAACACATATTCGAACTCCGACGAGTAAAACGTGGACGTTACAAAAACTAAAGAAAATCAAACTACTTTTTTTTATATTATTATTTAAAAATTCTTAATTTTTTGGACGTTGATGTTGATTTTTCGAAAATAATACTTAATTATGCTTTTTAAAGCTGGAAGTAAAATACAATTTTAATTATGCACCCTTTGTTCATTTCCCTTTCTGATTTGTATAGTAAAAACCTTGAACTAAATCAAATAGAAAAATTAAAAAGTAGCAGAAACAGCTATAGTAAATCGTGGGTGCCGGCAAATACAAAGATGAGTAAGGTTTTCCGACATATGGGCTTGAACTCCGTAGCCCAGGAATATAAATCTCGGAATTGTGTTTTTTTTTCAGAAGTTAAAGGATGTATTTTCGCAATCATGGTTAATTCGTGAGAGAAGTATTTTAATAAAAGTTCTTGTTACATTAAAAAAAAAAAATCTGTTTTTTCAATGTAATATTAATTTTAAATCATTCGTGACAAAACAAGAAAAATATGCCTAAAACATTTCTTTTGATTTCCCTCCTCCAATTATTACACAGAAGAAAGTTTGGTTAACTAAGTTACAAAATACAGAGAGTGGCTTCCCTGCATCTTGTCCCGACACCCATGCAGTATTTTTTTTCCGCTAAGAATAACAAAATAATACAAGAATAACAAAATAATGTTAGTTTTACTCTGTTAATTCAGCACGCTTGAAAAAAAAAAAAAAAAAAAAAGTCACATATTGACAGAAAAAACTGTCAATAAAAGGTTCTGTTTCTCGAAAGAGAGCGTGGGTTCGAATCCCACTCCTGACATAATTTAGATCCATGTAAAATTTACAATATTTTTTTTTTTTCGTATTACAATTTTCATTATTAACCGGCTTCAGAAAATGAAGAGGAAGTTATCAATTCGACGCGTATGTATTTTTTTAACCGACTTCCAAAAAGGAGAGGAAGTTATCAATTCAACGCGTATGTATATTTTTATGTATGTTCACCAATTACTCCCAAACTATTCAACCGATTTCTGTTATTTTTTGTTTTAAATGAAAAACGATGCTCTCGAATCGGTACCACTTCCATTTCATCGAAATTGGTTCAGTACTTTTTTAGTAATTAGGCAAAAACTAACAAAATTAGTGATTTTTCGCTGATCAAAAGTGTCGAATACGTTCGTTGAATGGAGTGTAGACAGCATGGCCGAGCGGTCTAAGGCATCAGATTGAAGCTCGGTTTCTTGAAAGAGAGCGTGGGTTCGAACCCCACTCCCGAAATAACTAACATCCATGTAAAATTCGCAATTTTTTCCGTATTACAATTTTTTTTATTAGACGGATTCAGAGAAAGAAGAGGAAGTTATCAATTCGACGCGTATGTATTTTTTTTTCTATGTATGTTCACCGATTACTCTGAAACTATCCAACCGATTAATTTAGTTTTGTGTTAAATAAAAGAAGCTACTCTCGAATTGGAACCTCTTCCATTTCATTGAAATTTGGTTCAGTACTTTTTTAGTAATTAGGTAAATTTTAATAAAATTGGTGATTTTTCGCAAATTAAAAATAACATGGACTTTGAATAAGCTCGGAGATTGGAGCGCAGTCAGGATGACCCAGCGGTTTAAGGAGTCAGATTTAAGCTCTGGTGCTGGAAAGAGAGCGTGCGTTCGAACCCCACTCCTGACAAAATTTACATCCATAGATAATTTACAATATTTTTTTCGTATTATAATTTTTATTAACTGACTTCAAAAAATCGTTAACTTTTAACTAAAAAGAGAAAAATAAACTTTTCTGCCAAAAATTGAACCGACTTTAAAAACTACTGCAAAGTGAAAAATAATTTTTTTACATAATAGTAATAAAAAAATAAATTAAGAGCATAGTATTTACCATGCATATTATTATATTTATGTACATTAATTTGATTTTTTGGAGTCGGTGCCAGTCAAGTCAATTTCGAAAATTAATTAAGTATCCAATGCAAAGTCTAAAAAAATAAATGCTTGGCTGGCACCGACTCCAAAAAATCAAATTAATGTACATAAATATAATAATACGCATGGTAAATACTATGCTCTTAATTTAATTTTTTATTACTATTATGTAAAAAAATTATTTTTCACTTTGTAGTATTTTTTGAAATCGGTTCAATTTTTGGTAGAAAAGTTTATTTTGAAGAATTTCTTCTTTCCGATCTTTGGGGTTTTGGAACTAGAACTTGTTTTTATCTTATTTTTTTCCCAAAAGGCCATTGTTAAAAAAGTAAAACAAAACCTAAATATTTTACTTTTTATAATTAAAAAATTCTAAATCCCTGAGATGTTGCTACTGATCTTTTTTGTCTTCTTAAAGTGTAATTATGCGCTGTAGTTTTTAAAATAAACTATAATCTTAATTATGGACTCTCCGTCCGTTATCCTTTGTGTTCTGAATATAAAACCTTGACCCTATATCGAATAGAAAAAATTCAAGAGACGCAGCAAAAGCAGACTGCAATAATTATATACATTAGACATTGCAATTTTCGAAGCAATACTTTTCCAGAAAATATTTACTTATCTTAGCAAAGTAAAATGACAATTATTATAAGAGAAAAAATATGTGGATAATGGATTAAAAAAAATCGGACATTTTTTCCGACGTATCTATTATGTTTCCAGAACATATTATAACTTTTTCTGCATTTTTTTTTTTTTTTTGCAAGAGTTTGTCTTTCAAATATATTTGACATATGAATTAAACTTGGCTTTATTGATTTTTATTTTAAGCTATTTAATTTCTTATCTTTTAAGTCTTTAACTGATTTGTAATCTTAGAATGATTTAATTTGGTAAAATTTAAGAATTATTTTATTTCTGAATTTTTTGTTATGTGTTGTTGTTAAATGATCGCATGAAAATTATTTTCTCAGGATTTTATTCAGTTTTTATTCGTTCTTAATTTTTAATCTGTCAAGCTAATATTTCTTTAGAAGTAAAAACATAACGACCAGGAACGTAGCTAGGGGCTGTTCAGTCCCCCCCCCCCCCTCCCTGCTAAAACATTTTGAGCCTTCCCTGGAAAAGATACAAAGATCACTAAATGAATTTTTGTTCCGAAAATTGAAATGAAATTCAGTTAAAAATATCTAATTTAGTTTTTAAAGGCCCTTTCACAGTTTTGCAGGATTACTAAATTGTAACTAAAATAAGTGTTGCGACATTCGCTCATCCTATTTGCACGTAAGAAACTAACAGGATGCAATTTTGCATTACTTATACACTCAAATTTTTCATCATTATATTTTTTCTTAGTATATGAAGTTATTACAACAGTTTAACAAGAAAATGTGAATATGTAACTTCATTGTGAATATGCACTAATTTATATTTCTGCGTCAGAGAGAGAGAAAAAAAAGTATAAGCTCCCTCCTCCCCCATTCTCTTGAGCAGCACCTACTTTTCACTTCTATCCTACGGCTCTGATAACTACTCTTTTTGCTTATTATTCATTTCTGTTTTAAAGTCTTTAACATATCGTCACCTGAGAATAATAAGGTTCTATCTGTGTTTTTGCAAAAAAAAGTATTTATAGGTATAGAAAGGGTCCATGTGTATCTATGAGGGCATTTTTGCATGAAAATGATGCTACATATAATTTATATATAACATTAAAATTATATTATGACAATATTTTAATCCAGAAATGTCTTCATTGATACAAATAGAACATTTCTAAATCGATAAGTCTTTTTTTTTTCTTTCTCAAAAGCACAGATAGAACCTTATTATTCTCAGGTGACGATATATCGAATTAAAAATTTCGCGAAAAGTTGCCGAAAAAGATGTAGCCATAGATCCGGTGCCTCAATAATGTGGGCCGTGATAATCATCGAATTAATGATTGAATAATAATCACTTACAGGTGATCAAACTAGGCTAAAAATTATTAAAAATGATTAAAATAAAATAATAATAATAATAAAAAACACTTAAAAGGCATACCTTTATTTACATCGCACAAACGGCGGCATTTTCAAAATCCTTGTTGAGTACTTTTTTTTTATGTATACAGTCAAACCTCGTTAGCATGAACTGTTTTCATAGTCCCCTATAAAAACGAATACAAAGATTTGATACTGATAACATGAATTACTGTTAACATGAACAGAATTTTCATTCCTCATGAGGTTCATGATAACGGGGTTCGAATGTATTTTTGTATAATATTATTACATTAATTTTTATACATTTTTCTATTTTTTCCCCCAACTATCCATTTTTATTCCATTTTACGTTTCCAGTTTTTTTTTTTTTAATTATTATTACACATAAGTTAGTAGCCCCAACTTTTCAAAAATATTGGTTGGGATCAAAAGTTTTTGAGTAAAATAACTCACATATTCCCCCCCCCCCCCCTTAGTATCTGTGGGGAGAAAGAGAGTTAGAAAAGAGCGGAGCAAATAATTAAAAATAATAATTTGAAATTTAATTTCCTTTTTCTATGCAATTTTTAAAAAATATAATTTAATTATATATTTTTTAAATTATATTATTAAACATTTTATTAAATTATATTCTTATTAGTATTTCCGTATAAATGGATTAATATTTATTTCAAATAACATTGGAATTGCTAACTATTAAAAATACAAAAAAGGAAATGTCAATAAAAGAATACATTTTAGTCACCTATGAGCTTTAATCAATTCAAGATATAACAATTTGGAAATTGCACCTGAAGCGTAGTAAATGAGGTGCGTTCATACGATAACGAAGTTTTAAAAATATCACCCTCATATATCAATCTCATAAAATTGTAAATAGTTAATTACAATTAAAATGCGCACCAAACAATGTTCTCTCGATACCATTATGTAATGGAATACTTTCGTGTGGCCTTGTAAATCAATAACAAATGTTCCTTGCACCACAGATTATGCAAAATTTATAATGTATAATATGTACTTTATAGATGCATATCAATTTTATTATGTTCGAATGAATGTAACACCATTAAAATGCATTTGAAACATTTTCCCCCATTCACTGTAATGTAATGGAATACTTTTGATTGTCCCTGTAATTGAACTATGCATCCGATTTTGATAACATTTGAAGTAACTCGACAAAATTTATGTATTTTAAATTTCAAACGTGTAAAATGCATTTGAAACTTTTTTCCCATTGACCGTTATGTAACAGAATACTTTTGATTGTCCCTGTAATTGATCTATGCATCCGATTGTGATAAAATTTCAAGTAACTCGACAAAATGAATATATTTGAAATTTCAAACGTGTAAAATCCATTTGAAACTTTTTTCCCCATTGTCCGTAATGTAACGGAATACTTTTTATTGTCCCTGTAGTTGATCTATGCATCCGATTTTCATAAAATTTGAAGTGACTCGACAAAATATAATTATAATATATTAATTATTATATATTTTAAATTTTAAGCGATTCGGTTGGGTAGGTTTAGCGCTGTTATATGCGGACGGACTGAACGACAACTACAGGTGCTACGTATTTACATAATTATGAACACACCTAAAAAAAAAGATGGCAAAATATGCAGAGAATTTGTTTTCGTGAGAATTTTAACTCTAGATCCTTTGAAGGACTATCAGTAGATACTCCTGTAAATCCATTGATGTCCTTCGTACTTTATGAACAAAATTAATAAAACCAATTTTAATTTCAACGATTAAATAAATAAAAAAAATCCAAATTAAATCAATTTAAATTAGGACGGCTCGCAGTGAGGCAAAAAACCCTCAAATCTGGCAGAAAATCGAAAAAAAAATGAAATTTTATTTTGAACTGCCGGCATACGTCACTTTAATAGAGCAGATGTCAGTACACATCTGCCTAATATTAAAATTGCGCAATTGCGCAAAGTTATTTTGGTCGTCACTAAAGAAAGAAGTTAAACTGCATATTGTTTACTTTGTAACTGCACTTTCATAATAAATTAAAAATAATAATAATAATTTTGTTTCAACATTAGTTTGTTAATTTCGCTGTAATAATTAAAAAATAGTTTTTTTTCTACTATGGAACATTTAACTACAAGTATGTAACAATAATT